>JAEAOA010002072.1:372500-785000 GCA_016746295.1 Potamilus streckersoni
GATCTAGTCCATAATTATTATAACTCACTTCACGAAAACTTTCAAAAACATCTGCTAATAATAACACGTCAGTTTTCAGGTATAAATCATGATAATCACCAAAAGTCTCACAATCAAACTCTTTCCAGATATCTTGTGCATACCTGTACTCGTCATCAGTTATATTTTCATTTTTAAGTTGTGAGTAAAATTTGTCTTTGTCAGGTAAAGATGTTTCATCAAATTTACTCCAATCGTCGAGATATTCGTATGGAAAAACTCCTTTTTTAGCTAATAGATTAAATTTATCTCCAAAACAGTCTCTTAGGTTATTAAATTTACTACAACCTTTTACTAGCTCATCTAACGAGGCTGCCATAAACTGCAGGCTGTCAATAAAACGTAATTTACCTAGCGTAACTGACATATACTTTTCAAAATTATTTGGAATGCATTTGATGACATTATTGAGTTTTAGATGAGCTTTTATCTCAGGATCACCAAAAGCTTCTACGATGATGTGACTATCATATCCTCGAAAATTGTGAAGAATAACTGGAATAAAATCTGGAGCGTGAAATTTTAAATTACACTGGTCATGAGCCGCTCCACGATACTGTCCGGTCAAATGGCAATGGTCACGTACTTTTTTGTTATCATCAAAAGCTTTTTCACAAATATAACAAATTTTCGCTTGCTCGTGATCAGATTCTTGTTGAGGTGTTAATTTTAACATTGGAGTTACTCTTTTCAAACGATAAGTAATATTATCAACTTCATTAATCAACTGCTTGAGAAGCCAAACAGCTGGATTTTTACCTCGATAGAGTTGGATTGGTTTAGATAATCTCGAATCAGCGCAACAAACTACCTTGTACGCTACTCCACATGGAACATGATTTTGAACTTTTCTTGTACTCGATTGATTAGGATTATTTTCTACACCAAGTACAGGTTGAAGTAGGCATTCGAAATCAGCGTATATGACGAAAGGAATTTTTAGTTTGTGATTATGATGGACAAACTGTAACACACTATCTTTTTTAGATGGCATTGTTATTCTTTGCACATCACTACAGTACTGCAAATGCTTTTGTAATGTTTCATTGCTTGTACAGCCATGCAAGCAGCGGTAACAAAAGAACTTTTTGTTCTTATCCTTATTGTACTGTCTACCAACTAGTCCGTTAAAGTTTTTAATCCAAACATAATGATTTTTGTAGTACAGTAAATTTATAGTTGATTGTGAAGCTTTTTCTGAAATATATCTCGGATATACGTCCTCCTTTTCATCTAGTCCGAAAACGTTAATTGAAACATTATTCTGCTTTTCAAATTTTGGTATTTGATTTTCTGCCACTGGAAAGTTAATATCTTTAAAATTTAATCTAGACACATGACTGATATACCTTTCAACACGAGTAGCGTTTTTTTCTGCTGGGAATAGTGCGGAAAGAACAGCCCATTGGAAACATTTGTTATCTACGTTTTTGATGTTTATACAACATCTTTTACTTTTTATTTTTGGTGGCAGGTCGACGTATGAACTACCTCGTAATACATTATATTTCATCGTGTGAAACAATATTCCTTTGATCATTTCAAACTTCCAACCCGAACCTAATTGACTAAATTCCTCTATTTTTTTTCCAATTTCTTGGTGTATTTCATCAGATAGTGATAACAGATCAGTCCCAAGCAAAACACGTCTTGATTTTGCGTTCATATAAGGTTCTGCAATTTCCTTGTTAGTTAATTCTTCCATTATAACTAACTTTGAAAATATAACATGATATTGCACAAATAATCTGATACTTTTGTGTTTTTCGAGCTCACGTTTTACAATTGTCTGTAATAGGTGGTAAAGATTAGTTGCATTAAAATTTACTAAAACAATTTGATTATCAAACTGATAACTATTATCAAAACCTGCAAAAGCAGTCGCTATTTTATTAGGTTCTCCCATAAAGCTTCTCTTAGCTATATCACGCAATTTTAACATTATTATACTATAATGTAATATCTAATTGATAATTTTTTCACACTGCGCATGCGCTAAAATCAATTAGAGATAAAAAATATCTCCTATAATATAATGACAGCAAATCTAACAAACACATGTGAGCAAGAAGCATATCAAGTTCACCCAAAACATAACTTTACCTCACACTGCGCATGCGCTAAAAATCAATTAGAGATAAAAAATATTACCTATATAATATAATGACAGTAAATCTGACAAGCGCACGTGAGCAAGAGATTTATCAAATTCACCCAAAGTATAACTTATACGCTGGAAATGTAATTGGTTCGGTTATTAACATTAAAACTAGAATACCTGTTGGCAAATTAACGTCAGCGGGTTATAATATTAGTGTAAAGGGAGATAATGCCGAGAGGATTGCAATATTTAGAAAAGATTTTATTTACACGTTGTTCTGCGATGATATTCCAGAGGGACAGCGTGTATATCATTATAATGGTAAAGTCACTGATGATAATATTGAAAATTTATCCTTACAAGATGAGTTTCAGCCGCACCCAGTATTTGATTTATACGAGGCTAACGATCGCGGTATTATTAGAAATAGAAAAACTAAAAAGTTCTTAGTAATATTAGCAATATGGGATATATCAGGGTAACAGTTAGAGGAACATCAACAAATCAAGTTCGTTATCTTGGTCATTGCATAGGTTTGTTTATGAGGTGTTCAATGGATCTATACCCAATGGTCTTGTTATTAATCACATCAATAATATACAAACTGATAATCGATTGGAAAATCTAGAGATAGTAACGCAACAGGAAAATGTGAGAAAAGGAAAAAATAGTAATGGTATTAATTTTAGATGCCCAATAAAACCTGTTATTTCAAAAAACCTCGAAACGGATGAGGAGATCGAATTCAAATCGATTTCAGCTGCGGCGAAATATTATAAGATAAATCCCGCAGTCGTAAAAATTATAGCTGATGGAGCAACAAAATCAACTTTTTCAAGAGAATACGATGCTAGGATTGGTTTTAGATATGATGATCAATAATATTTTGTAATTCGGTTTTAGTCAAGCAATGATGAGCAAATGCTATGATATCATCGTGATTAAATTTTAACGTTGTTACTGCATTTTCATTAATTTTATCTTTTTCTGCTTCTGTTAGTAATATTTTATGAGAATCACTCACCTTGCATTACAATAACATCAACACTATAACCCAACAAACATTTTCTTACCGCTTCAGCTAGTTCGTTATAATTTACTATATTAACTTTTTGGTGATATTTTATCTCATCGGTCATCTTATAATAATAAATTAGATAAAAATATATTATAATAATGGACTTGATGAAACGACTCGCTGAACTCTACGAAGAAGATACTAGTGATAAGGTCGTCAGTGATAAGGTCGTCAGTGATGATGTCATACATAGTATTACATTTTCCAAAGATTTTATAGACAAATCTGTTGGTTATAGCGAAGATGATATTTTATATAACAATGAATCTGATGATGGTGAAATAGTCACTGTTGCTGACAGATCTAATTACAGCAGATCAACAACTAAACGGTATAATGTCAAGTATCACATTGCTAAGCAGCTAATTAAATTTAATTTTACCGTTGCCGAACAACAACTGTTCTGGCAGTTAATCAAACCTTTTTTAAATATCAAGATAAGATCCCAGGCCGACAGAAAAATATCAAATTTGATTTCATATTTGTCAAGATTTTTAATCTAATGACAATCTCTAACGATCGTAAGCAGTATCTAATATCATTATGTAAACCAGTAAAATGTAAATCTGTCAAACAAAAGTATGAGTTAATTTATAATAGCATTATATCATAATCTGCTTGGTTGGGATCCAACTGTTAAATTTATCACTATACCCACGCCATTTGACTAAACTTTTATCCCCTTTTTTTCTAATCACTTTCTCGATAACAAAAACATCCTGATCAGTTTTCTGTAGTTCTTGTTCATAAAAACTACCTACAATCGGTTCCCCTGCCAGATCTTTTAAAACGTACGTTACAGGTACTGTTAAAAGTACCTTATCAATTACAAAAACTTCTTCGCTCCAGTTCGGAGTAAATCCTTTTGCAAATACCTTTTTCATCAAAGAAATTCTAACTTTATCACCAACCTTAAATTTATGTCTGCGGTACATGTTTTGTTTTCATTTGCTAATATTGGATTTTTAACAGCTTTTTTAGGTGTCATTTTGATGGTTCGATGTTTCGTGTTATTATATTCGCTTACGATTTGAGAAAGGTCATCGATGTACCTGTTGGTGTTTTTAGCTGTCATATGTTTGTGTATTTTCTCGTTTAGCGTGCGATTAAATCTCTCAACAACAACGCTTTTACCCTCATTTCCTGTAACATACCTTTTTATATTATTTTGTTCTAGAAACTGTTCAAACTTTTTGTTAAAAAACTCAGATCCATGATCAGTCCAGATTTTGTTTGGTTTTCTTTCTGTGCTTGTTATTATCTGCTTTAGCGCATCGGTCATTGAAGTTCCTGTCTTATCCGAAACAGGTACACTGAAAGCATATTTGCTAAAAACATCTATAACATTAAACAAATACCTTTTTGGAGCGCCATCAGCGCCAACGTTAAACTGAGCTAGATTGGATACATCCACCAAATCTATTGCCCAGACAGATATCATCTACACCATTAGCGACAACTTTACGTCGTTGGAACTTTTTTTTTTAGGTCTGTGTAGTTCGACTGCAAGATCATCATATACTTTATTTCCCCGATCGTGAGGTGATTGACGAGACTCTCCGAGTCCAAGTTTATATTTTGCTCCAATTATTCCCTGAACAAATTTTCTATCAAAACGTTCTCGTAGATTTGTTGGCTCCATATCACGTAATTCGTCTAACATTACTTTATCACAATCTAATTTTGAGTTTTCATGATCACGATAACAGATATCATGACGCATTGCTATTGCATCCACTTGATTGTAAGGCTCTTGGCCTGGCAATGGATTGTCGTTTTCATCTAGTTGTTGATGTAGCGGATTCCATGGACCAGTATACCGATGCCCTGGCAATGTCCAACCGCCTTTTGGTTTTGGCAATTTTCCAATTAGTTTATGTATATCTATACCTGACCCTATTATTTCTCTGTTGTTACAACATTGACAGTATAGTATGCGACAATTTTATTTTGCTCAATACACAAATCTCTGTCAGAATCACAGTTGCATATCATTCTATATTTTTAGTCGTCGACTAAAATAATATTAGGATAACCAGATCCTAGCGACGTCGCTGGAGATACTATCGCTGGGGACGTTTTCTTTAAAAATGTATTTTTTCTTTTTCCACAGATTGCACAAATACTTTTTAATATTATCCTGTTGTTTTTTGTTTTTTCTGTTGTTTCATTAATACCTTCTGTTTTAGTTTTACACTTGAGACAGTATGTTGACATTATTATACTTATAAGTTTAGATAAAATTAATTGCGATCTCATCATTAGCGTGAGAAGGTTGCTTATCAAACTGTAAAATAAATTTTAAAAAATTAAGATTTCTACTCATCTGTCGGATAAACATAATACAATAATATCCGCAAGCAGACGTTCCAACAGGTTGGAGTTGATTTGACGAATAATATACTTTTGTAAAAAAATTTTTCATATCATATACTTTTTTATTACATCGCTTGGAGGAAGTCCAAACGAGTCAAAATAATTATTATTATAAACTGCTACCCAATGTGTGCCGGATCCGTCATTGAAATCTTGTATATTAATAACACATGAACTTACAGCAGATGGTGATTTTATTGCTGAGAGCTCATCTTTAGAATAAACTCCGTGAAATCCAGGAACTGCTTTTAACTTATCAATGATATCAAAATTACTCAACGGGGTCGACGAGTTCCTGGTAATGTTAGACCACGTCCGATTCCTAAAAGATTTGGCAGCAGACTTCCCGCTAGTCCCGCCAAAAGTGGAGCGAACGGAATAATTCCTCCTTGTTTTGTTTGATTGCATATGCATTTGCACTTTGGTGTTGGTGATTTTGTTTTTATTACTTTCTTTTTTTTTGTTGTTGGTGATTTCTTTTTCTTTTGTGGCATTATAATATATTATTTACATAAAATTTACAATTTTTTTATTCCACTTCCACGAATGATATGATACCATTACCTTCGACTGCTTTCTTCGTTGCGCCAGATATTGCTCCAGACGCTGCTGCTAGTCCTAATGTTCCCAACACCGGCAAAAGTTTAGGTATTATTGTACTAGTTAATACTGATAATGCCGGACCAAGAAAACCACCTTCTTTTGCCATCGCTGTCATTTGTGCAGCACTCAAATTTAAAACAAAAGTTTTTTTACGATCATACTTTTTTACTTGATTTTTTGTTAGCATTAATTTTGTTAAAACACCATCAGAAATATTAGGATTGATTTTTAATGATACCTGTTCTCGCTTTGCAGTAGCAGCTACTAATTTTTTAACTTGGCCATCAGTCAAATACACTTCTTTTACAATATACTTTGCCATTTTATATAACAACTGTAGATTAAACTTGAACTGTCATTTTACCTCCAATAGAATCTACCGTGATAAATCTATCACTAATCACTAATGCGTATACGTATAACGGCGCTACTGGAACCGAACCGCCCCAAGTGTCCAGGTAATTTCAATATCCGCTGTGCTGTCTACAGCTCGCTCGTTATGTTTACTAACATCAAAATGAAATATAGGATAAAGCGTACGAAATTCTTCTACTGATATTTGAGTTCCATCTTCAACATCTTGATATTTTTGTATTGCGTCAAGCAGGTACATGTACGGTCGAGAAATATTTTTATTAACATCATCAGCAAAATTACACTCGATAGCTCGTTCTGGATATTGCTTTGAATTTAATCTAGCGTATATTCGTCTGACATCAGAGTGATCAAATACTGCATTATTTTGTTGTTGGTTACCTCGTCGAGCTTGTTGTTGAAATACGACAAAGATATTTCTCGGCAGTTGTTCGCTTGATGTTGTTGTGACCCTCCATGTGTAGTCAGTAGTATTTGGAACCGCTGTCTGATATACCTTATGCTGCTTAAAGTAAATTCTGTTTGTATGCTTATCAAGCGTGTTATTTAGTTCTGAGACATTTTAGTGATTGATGGTGTTATACGTGGCATCCACAAAGAAAGTTTGTTTATGATAAACTGTACATCAGCCCCTCCAGATCTAAACAAGCAATCGTTTTGGTCTGCTCGATCTAAAATAAGAGTATGTTTTACTCCGCGAAATACTTTATCATAATCGCGACAAAAGCCGAAAATCATGCTTAGCGGAAGCATCATTGTAATTTGACGTGATCCTGCTGCAAGTTTTCTTCGCCTAGCAAAACCTTCGTTATAGCGTGGATTTCTCACATCAAGTGTGTTAAGAAGTAAATTTAACATCGCAGTACCGTCTGCAGCTGCAGCTGGTGGTGTTATATTTAGATTATTGAAAGCTGCTGTAAGAGAAACTCTTGTAGCGTTTGCATTAGCATCTGCAGCAGGTGCGACAATATCTAGTGCAGCAGCATTAGCAATGAGAAAATTTCTCACAATTACAGTATTTTCATCAGCATTAGCTCCATGTACTATAGCGCCTCTCTTAAAAATTCTGTTGATTCAGCTATACCCCGTCCAGTATCTTTAAACCACATCATATTAGTTGCAGTTGATCTCGAGTAATCGTCGGAAAATGAAATAATATTGAAAATTGTACTTGCAACTTGTAGGTGACTCGAAATATCTTCTACAGTTTGATTGGCCAGTTGATATCTAGCACTTTTGAATAGACTCCAACCGTTATTTATAAGAGCTACTTCTGCTCCAACTGCAATTGCAGCAGGTGGATTAGCTACTGTCATAATCTGACCACGAACTTCTAACATAGCCTTATGTGGCAGTAGAAATACATCTTCGTCTCTGGTGTTAAAGGTTCTAATACCAGTTTTATTTGGTTCGTTAGAATTTTCATCAAGGTACTCAACAAACTCGAATTCTGTCACATCGTTGTCGATGTCATAAGTTTCTGTTAACTCGAGATAATTTTTAGTAGACATTTTATTTTATTAGATTATATAAAATTTTATTGCGGCATTGTTACTTTAGATATTAATTTTTGTATGATCTGCTCGCCCTTTGGTGATAATAATTTTTTTGTTGTTGTTATCATAGCTTTTTGAGTTTCTTTTGTTGGAGCGATTTCTGAGATAGCTTGTTTTATTTCAGATGCAGTCGGTGGATCTCCTTTTATTTTATTAGCTATTTTTTGTCCCACCGCAGTCCCAGCGGCAGATGCAGCCCCAGTTGCAAAAGCTTTACCAGCGTCAATAGCAATTGGTGCAACTTTACGTGCTAGTCCTGGAATATTTTCAATAACTTTAGTGAATATATTTCCAAAAAATCCTCCTACTATTTTTCTTCGATAAACTTTTTTTCTTTGTTTCATTATATTTGATGTTGCATAATTTTTACTTTTGCTCACGTAGATGTAAATAATAAGTTACAACTTCATTACTAACATGTAACTGTTTTCCTGATTGATCTGTCAACTGCATCCTTATACTTGATATTTGATCTTCAACGTTTAAAGGATAATATATAATATGTTGTGGAGTTATTTGCATGAGAGAACCTGGCGGGACTTCTGGTGAGAAACTGTAAATCGTTTGACCTTTGCTACCTTTTGATGTATAAGAGCCAGAAGCAGTAGAGCAATTTACTAATATTGTATTTACTTCCGTTATATTTGCTGGCAGTTCACTGTCATATGTAATAGGCTGATCAAGTGCAGTGTAAGTTTTTTCAGTAAATCCTAACAGTTGTGCAATACTTCTTTCTCTTGGTTCAAGATTGATTGCTATATTTTTCAAAGTTATCCTAGTTCGCAATGTGTTATAATTTGCTTCTAATTCAAAATTATCAGCCACACCGTTAGCTTCTGTTATGAGCTCTTTGATTGTCTTGTTTAGATCTTCAATATTATAAGCTCCTTGCGGAATTTTTATTTTTTTTGTTGTAGATATTGGAGATGTTGTAATCATAGTAAAATACATTTCATCGTTAACATCATTTTTCACGTTAGGTATAGCATTCCAGCAAGTACAAGAAATTAATCCAATTTCATATTGTTTTGTAGGATCTAGTTCTATAGGTGGAATATAATTTACTGAAAAATTTGCGCTATCTTCTGTAGACTCGCTAGAGTTTAGTAATAATGTTGTTTGCATTCCTTTAATATTATATCATTTTACAAAATTAAGTCGCCGCGATTAAGTCGCGGTGTAAAGTTTCATATTCGTCAGATGTTAATAATTCACTCGATCTTAGATGATCAAGTATGTCAATGATTTCATTATCAAGTTCAACACTAACATTCCCAGCTTCCTTTGATGATATTAATAACATTAATCTACCTATCATTTCAGTAGTTGAAGTAAATACTTTTACACCAGTTCCTGTTTTTTCTTTTCTATATTTTTCTACACGAGATTTATCGAGTTTATCAAATTTTCTTTTAAAACTCCACCCTTTACCAAAAGGTTTTGCTCTGCTATTTTCTGCTGTTTTTTTAAACGTGAGAGCAATGACACCCTTTCTCATTCTTTCATAAAGTGGAATCATATTATCAATCTCTGTAACCGTGTTTAATTCATCTTTAGCAGCAGCTCCGTCATTAAATATTACATCAAATTTATCGATTAATGCTTGATATTCTGCATCAGTCCACTTGCTTATATCATCAATACCCCTTATATTTTCTTTGTTTAAAAAATCATTATATTCACTAACTTTTATCTCATCATTTGCTCTTTTTGTAAAATGAAGTCTTTGATCTCCAACTTCCATAAACTTTACAGTAAGATCACCGACTCTTTGTTGCTCCTCTTTGATATCTTTTATTTCTCCTGATAAACTTGTTATAATATTTGTTATTCCTTGCGTTGTTAACTCTGCTAATCTTCGCTCAAGTTCCAGTGGATTGTTTATCAATCGATCTGTTTCAGCTTGTCTAACCGCAGGATCAGCTATATTTGCTGTAAGTGCCTCAATCAGTTTTCTCTTTTCTTCATCAGATCTAGTAACAAGTTTTGCAGCAGCTGCTTCCTGTTGTTCTCTAACAATTCCAACCAAACCTTTTTCCTGTAGTTGCTTAAGTTCTTCTTCTGACAGTAGTTTAGTTTCAGGTTGTTTACCTAATAATGCTTCAGTAACCGGCTTGAAAATTGTAGCTGTTGTTTCTGTAGCAGTTACTTGCCCACGTCGTGCTTCTTGTACTTTTTGCTTAAGTGATGCCTGAGATTGAGCAAGTTTTTTTAGGTCTTCTATGTGTTGTCTGTATCTTGCTCGTTTGTCCATTATTATAATTATAAATTTTATAAAATTGAAACGCTTTACTGTAAGTAACTGTTAATACAACAGCGAAACATTTTAGTTGGATCATTTGTAAGTTTATCAAATAAGAAAAAGTTAAATTTATCTTTTGTAGCATTACGGTAAAGTTCAATAAACTTATCTTTTGTCACGCCACCGCATTGCTCGCTTGCAATATTTCTAACGTCAACATTATCCAATCCTGGAAATAAAATAAAACAACCCGTATTTCGCCTAATAAACCTATCAACATTATAAAATCCTTGAGCGAGATAAACAGAATTACACTGTTTGTTACGGGATAGTGAAAAATATGATCTTATTTTGTTCATCTCCATGTTGTTTAGCGGAATATCATCAAAAACTACTATCTTATGTTCATCTGCATCAAGTTGATTAACTGGAATAAGATCTTCTGGCTGCCTAATTATAAAAAAATCTTCACCAGCTTTAAGATCATCACGAAGCTTGTTATTATACTCACTTAATAACTCATACTTATCTTGCTGTGGATTGATTGTGTAAATATAAACTCTGTCGTAGTTAAAATTATCACCAAGAAGCAAATTCATAAGCAAATTTGTTTTCCCCGATCCAGTTCGCCCAACAATAAGATAATGACAATCAGGAAGTTCATTGTTATGTTTATGCTTCACTAGTCTCTCTGTATCAAAGTTTAATATCAACGATTTTGCCATTTTTGTATAATATTAAACTAGTGTTGATAATTTTATCTAGGATAGTAAATAATGAGTTATTATACAAAATTTGGAACATTATTAGGAGATTTATCCACAAAAAGTTTTAAAGGTGACTTATCCAAATATGCAACTCTTGATCGGCTCAAAAATGAAATCAATAATTTACTAAATCTTACCAGCGTAGATCCAGATGAAGTTGTCATTTTCCAAGACAAAGAAGGACGATTAAAGACGAGTAATGTAAAACTGTCAGATGTAGTTGTACGAAATACTGCTGCGATTGCTAATAATATCGTTACTTTTAACAATCTAGGTAATATACAAGATTCTGGTAGGTCAGTTAATGATTTTGTTAAAAAAGATGGTGATGTATTTAGTGGGAATATTGTTATGAAACAAAATAAGATTACAGATCTTGGAAACCCAACTGAGGATGGGGATGCTGTCACTAAAAAATATGTCAATGATTGGGACGCTTTAATTACTAATGAAATCACAGCACTCAAAAATGATTTTACCAGTCACGTGAACACATTTTTAAGTTTTCGCAGAAGCATAAACAAAATTAGAGATGAATTTTTTGGAAATCCATCAAATGTTGGCATTACACTCGCTAATATCAAAACAAAATTTAATGATATTAACACAGAACTCAATGATATTATTAGTGGAATTCCGAATATTGTTGAAAAAACGAGTATGGTTAAAATTCCTCACAAACAGATTAAAAATATTGTGTATACTGTTGATACTGGTTATACTGGGTGGACACCAAAAAATAATTCTATCAAATATATTGCAGAAGTTACCGGTGTGTATAGATTGTCAGTGCTTAGCAGTGCAAAGTTTAAAATATCTACCAAATATCTATTTCGTCATCCAAATGATGACTCATCTGGAGTATTATCTGTAATAATAAACAAAAATTCTGAAGAAGAATTTGTACTTGAACCAGTTGATAAAACTTTACAATTAGCAATTTTTCTCTGGTGTTTGGAATTTATAGCTGAACAACCAGCTCTTATTATGGATTAACCAAACATAGGACTATGTGAACTAATATTATAATGAAAAGAAGTATAGTTGATTTCAATCATATTTCAAAAGATATTCCAAAACAAGATGTAGACGCATTAATACAATATTATAAATATTATCATAGAAAACTTTGGTGTGTGAAAAAATGTTACAAATACTACAACAAGATCCTTCGAGTAATATCTTATCTACCCTTGTTAATGACTAGTTCTGGTATAATTTCAAGTGGGATATCGTTAAATCCCTTTTTGTTAATTATATCTGGTATTGGTGTTTCACTTACAGCGGCGTGTAAAAAAGTAGAACCAAGACTTTTGATAAAGAAGCACGGTTGTTTAACATCAATTAAAACTTACAAGAAACTACTTGATCACATCCGGTCTTACCTACGAGGAGTTAAATATAATATGGATGATTTATTACGTGAATTTCGTATTATTGACAATATGTTAACAGACATTCTACCAATGAGGGTTAGCAAGTATGAAAAAAAATATCATAAAAAATATGAGTAACATAAAATTTTATCTAAACTTAAGATATAATATAACTAAAATAATATCATTTTCATTCTAATGCTAGTTTAATTTCCACCTTGTTAACTGAAACGTTCTAACACACAGTTTAATTTTCATCCTGTTATCTTGTGGTAAAACTCGTTTGCCGTCTTTAGAATAATTGTATTCCACACATGCGCTGTTCTAACAAATTAGTCACCTCTGTGTAAAGAGCTTATCGCATTCCAATACCTGTTGTTTTGTTTGGTTACAAAATACCTGTTTACAGGTAGTAGTAGGGGGAAAAAAAGAGGTGGGGGAGGGTGAGTCAAAACCCTGTTTTATTTTGGAAAAAAAAGGGGGTGGGGTGGGGGATAATTTAGGACTATAATTTATACTTGTTTGGAGGGTAAAAAAACAAAGTGAGTTGAAAACCTGGTTTTCTTCTAGGGTGAGTTGAAAACCTGGTTTATTTTGGAAGAAAAGGGGGTGGGGTGGGGGATAATTTATACTTGTTTGGAGGGTAAAAAAACAAAGTGAGTTGAAAACCTGGTTTCCTAATACTACTTTTAGTCGTAGTTAATGTATTGCGATTTTTTTCACTTTGTTTTGTAAGTTGCTAATTATACCCAATTTAGATTATTTGTTGGGGTTAGTGGCGCGTGGGACAAAACACTTTAAATACTTTAAACTTTGATCTGAAATTGTTTTGCCAATGGCATTTTCTTGTATGCAATTTTACAGATACAAGGAATATATTTTGCACTATTACTGGTTAATTTCAACTGCATTTCAAGAATCAATTGCTTTGCTTATAAAGGAAGGAAAGCAAGGTTTATAAATATAGCAAACACGCTATCGTTTTATTGAAAGGAACTGCGGTCGCTCTGACGCGCATGAATAATTGCCTATAAACGTAATTTCCCCGTGTTTTTTTGTTAACTTGATTTGTACGTTAAAGTCAAAATTTAGGGAAAATATAACGGTCAAAAATGCAGCGAGTCAAGCAATGTATGCCGCCAATTACCAAACAATTTTAAATTGAAGATGTGGATTTTCCAAATCGAAATATCAAAAAGGTTTCTCGACGTGGATATTTCCTAAAGTTCAGTAATAATTAATAATTTTGTTCTGTTATCTGTAATCGCATATTCCAAATATTTTCGGACTATAATTTCCATTCATTAATATATTCACGCAAGTTTTGCGACGTGGATATTTCCCAATATACTGTAACACATAATAATTTCGGCCTGTTATGTACATTTAGGATATATTTTCCTGCCAAGACAAAAATTGTCATTACACTTATTTAAATAAGCACACCTACTCAATTTTCGTACAAAAAAAACAATTGTCGATATTCTTTAGATGGCTCATTAGATTCCTGTATGAATGATTGGATGTTGGCTCATTAGATTCCTGTATGAATGATTGGATGTGCATACGTACGTACGTTCGTACGTACGTACGTATATACGTAAGTACGTATGTATGTATGTATGTATGTATGTATGTATGTATGTATGTATGTATGTATGTATGTATGTATGTATGTATGTATGTATGTATGTATGTATGTATGTATGTATGTATGTATGTATGTATGTATGTATGTATGTATGTATGTATGTATGTATGTGTGTTTGTGTGTGTGTTTGTGTGTGTGTATGTATGTATGTATTTATGTATGTATGTATGTATGTATGTATGTATGTATGTATGTATGTATGTATGTATGTATGTATGTATGTATGTATGTATGTATGTATGTATGTATGTATGTATGTATGTATGTATGTATGTATGTATGTATGTATGTTACAAATAGATGCCTGTTAAATTTTATGTGAAGACGAAAATAAGGTCAGATTCTAAGGACCTAACTTGTATTAATCGTTTTATTTATTGTATTGGCCTCCACAACAGAATCGACAAATTTGTTTGAGCGTCAGCAAATATGTTTGAACAAGCTTGCAAAACTGCCGGAGTGGTGACGCTTGTTGATAAATTTTAATTGTTTGTGAATCAGCCTGTCAGGCGTAAGCCACTGAATGTGACCTCCTTTGTATGCAAAATACTCACATTAATAATAATTTCAACGAATGCCTTTTAAGCCACATGATTTTATGCAACGGTCTAAATATGGCCTATTTTGATAATGCTACAGTTGCGTTGTTGGTTTCGTTGGTGATTTTGACCATATAAATATTATTACTATTTATGTGATTGATCTGGAAGATAGTCATTATATAATTGTCTCCTTATGCATATTAAGGATAATTAATTGACAGGAAAATTCTTCAAATTTCAAACGTTGAGGCTAAGTCCATGGCTGAATCATTTAGCACTGTTTTAGTTTCCATTGTTATTCTTGTAACAAGCATCTTCGTTCGAGTTTCTCATTCAGTGGTAAGTTAATTAATTAATTACTTAAGTACGTAACTGACTACTGTTTTAATTAAAGAAATAATAGATTTCTTCATTTATTCATTTTATTATCATTTATGTATCTATTTAATTATGTATAATATCTGCAGTGTTAATCTGATTTAATTATGAAAGTCATTCTCTTCTAGAATTAATATCGTCAATGTCGTTATCAGTATTGTTATCGTCATCTTCATCGTCGCCTTTTTTTGTTGTCATTTCATGTCGAGTTTAGTATTTGCATGATATAGTCCATCTATTGCATTTAACATCTAAGTTTTTGTATCATATTTTTCAACTACCATCACCACCATTAATATTTATACTATCACCAATAATGTTCAGGTAACAGCTACTGCAACAACAAAAACTGCTATTATAACTACTACTACTACTACTACTACTACTACTACTACTACTACTACTACTACTACTACTACTACTAGCATTGTTTCTGTTAGTGTTATTATTATTACAGTCACCATATTTGCATTGTGTTATACTTTGCTAACTTGGCGCCTTGAGTACTTATTATCATTATCATTATCATTATTATTATTATTATTATTATTATTATTATTATTATTATTATTATTATTATTATTATTATTATTATTATTATTATTATTATTATTATTATTATTATTATTATTATTATTATTAATTTATTTTTTTATTATTATTTCAGGCGCCCTTATTCACCGGCCTGCCGATAAGTCTCAGTGTTGGAGAAAACGAAAACACCAACCGTATCTTGTACACCTTAACTGTAACAGACCCCAACGGCGACTCTTTCACATGTAGTGTTACCATAGATACAGGCTCGTTTTTTCAAATCATTAGGGACCCAGAGACTGCAGGTAAGATTTTTTGTACGTCATTAGATACTATTCTAGATGCATGTTTGCAAGCATGTGTAAATGTGTAGTTGGATGTAACCGATGATTTTACCGAAAATAAGAACAAGATATAACGACGGGAACTGTGAGATTCACTGTTGGGCACTATATTACGAATGCATCTGAGATAAATAAAAATGAAAGTAAATAGTTAATACCGTAACACAATTTTATATTGCAGGGAAAAGGAAAGAGCTCTTTAAACTTTTAATGAAAAGAATGTATATCAGGTTTTATTTTTATATGGGCATTAAATATATTAAATATTGGGGCTTATAATCTGTATGAACGATACATGAACTCATTTCTAGCGACAAAATGCATAAAATGAAGGTAATGCGTGTAGTTTTTTTATATTCAATATTTAATGGAACACTGAATTATTTGTTTGTAAATCGAGTCCAACTACAAGATGTATGTACCAAGATTGCACAATGCATCCACAAATCAGGGTCTGTGCGTTTTGTTAAGAACAAATAAAACCAATCCTTACTTGCCAACGTATTTTGTTCGTTGCAGTTGAACTCGACTTGCAAGCGAGTAAATACGGTGGCATATTGAATATTACATTTGTAGAGCATTTTACACACACAGACACACACACAAACACACACACCACACCGTTTTACATTTATGCATTATCAATGGAGACAACACTAGCTAGATCCACATAATCTGATGCGTTTGTCAGGCATCAGGTCACAATTAATAGTTCCGGTTCAGTACCCACGAATCTAGTCCCAGTCTATTTTTAGAGCATTTATTCGTGTCACCCTTTGGTGGTGATGCAATAGTTAGATTTAGGAATTCTTGGTATGGATATAAAGGCAATTGTTTATTCTTTAGAACATGAGCTTATGGTGTGGTTGTTTGTGTGTGATTCGGCGACAGTGCACAGTGTGTAATAAGTTTTGATGATTCGGAAGAGAAATCTGTGTTCCACTGCATCGTGTTTTGTTTACAATTCAGCCTCTCAAAAATGTAGATCAACTCTTGATAAGAACTTCAACATAATGTCATCTTTGAAGGTATTTTATATCAACATATGATTTGTATTGATTGCCACGCAGTAGAAAGTTCAGCACTGAGAAAGTAAAATAGTGAATATATAGTAAAATTGTCTTCTATGGCCATTTTGATTTACATTAATAGGTCAAGGGAGATAATACAATTGCTTTCCTCTGGATTCTTATCTTTGGCAATAATACCTTAAGTGAAATAATACACTCGTTAGTTCTATGGAATATGATAGTTTATATTATTACATGAAGTCAGATCATGCACTAATTAGTTCTAGGGAATTTAAAACATTTTCACACACGCAATCGTCAACCATTTGTAAAACTCGACATGCATATTTGTCTTTTTTCAGAGTGGAAAATCTGGACTAATTCTCCATCATTCAACGTCAATACAGCGAACTCCTATAACATTACTGTGACGTGCACTGACGCTTATTCAGCATCGACGACGGGAATCATTTACGTAAATGTCCTTGCTGGAGACGCTATCAAATTTAGCAACTTACCAAGTACGTAATATATATATATATATATATATATATATATATATATATATATATATATATATATATATATATATATATATATATATATATATATATATATATAGACATATATATGTATATATATGTATATATATGTATATATATGTATATATATATATGTATATATATGTATATATGTATATATATATATATATATACATATATATGTATATATATGTATATATATGTATATATATATATATATGTATATATATATATATATATATATATATATATATATATATATATATATATATATATATATATATATATATATATATATATATATCAGGTTTCTCTTTTTTATAAGCCTAACAACTCAAATTCACTGATATTACGGATTTAACATTAATATTTAATTCTCTTAATGAAATACAAATCTAACCTTACTTGATTTTGCCTGGGTTTCTTCTAATTTATATTTTTATACATAAGAACCTTTTTGCTCATCATATCCGACTAAATGCAAAGATAATCCTTCCTACATACATACATACATACATACATACATACATACATACATACATACATACATACATACATACATACATACATACATACATACATACATACATACATACATACATACATACATACATACATACATACATACATACATACATACATACATACATACATACATACATACATACATACATACATACATACATACATCTAGGGTATGCGTCTTTTCTATATACCTCTCCATTTTAAGGATTTTTTTTAGACATGTATGATTATTTGTTTGATTATGGGAAGACAGTTTTGGAGAAATAGTCCTTACCCCGAGTAAATAGCCATTTGCTAGGAACAATCGTCATTGAATGCAGTCAGGATGAGATCTCATCATAGCATGGTTTAATTTCTTTGTGTGTTCAGGTCAGTGGGCCTATAGCCAAGTAGATCTTGTTAAAATCTAGTTATATATATATATATATATATATATATATATATATATATATATATATATATATATATATATATATATATATATATATATATATATATATATATATATATATATATATTGATTTTGTATCTCCATGGGAAGTATTGCATTGGCGGTTGATAATTTATACAAAGGAATAATTGTTTCATTGTCTAAAGACGCCTTTTATTGTTGCTTTGGTGGTAGATATGGTGTAGGGTTACGGTCAAAATGAGGCTTAGGTGACTGACCTATGGACCAACTAGGAAAAAATTCTCTATTTTGGTGTTTGAGTTGAGTTTATTTTCTGAGGACGTGCAGTCCTGGCGTTACGTCACTAAAATGTAATTGGGAGCAACCATGCAATTGTGTTGTTGTAATATTTGTGGTTTTTACTAAATAGTGGAAAATGAATGCTATTCTGGGCGCATTAGAATTTCCAGCACACGCTGTTGTTGTTGAGACGTAATTGAAAAAAAGGGATAACAAGTGACTTCCAGTACGGTTCACGTCAGGGTTGGATTTGCTCGGTAAAGAGACCCCCATACATACATACATGCATGCATGCATGCATGCATGCATACATACATACATACATACATACATACATACATACATACATACATACATACATACATACATACATACATACATACATACATACATACATACATACATACATACATACATACATACATACATACATACATACATACATACATACATACATACATACATACATACATACATACATACATACATACATACATACTGCCACACCTACACACGCACGCACACACAAGTGTATTGCAAAAGTTCGCTAATTTTAAATGAGAGTAATTTACTCCAGCATACAAACTCACTGTATTCTTTTTTCGTTTCAAGCTACGGTTTCTAAAACTGCACTGAACACGGAAGCCAGCACACAGATATTTGATGTAAATGCAGTGGACGACTCTGGTGATATCTTGACGTACTATATGACTGTCAGTCCTTCCACCGTCACCAGTTTTCAGATTGACGCATGTAAGAGAGAGAGAGAGAGAGAGAGAGAGAGAGAGAGAGAGAGAGAGAGAGAGAGAGATTTGCATTTAAATATATTTTAAGCACAGAATATGACCTTTGACATAAACCTAAGCGTGAGTAAAATAAACTGATGGCTTTAGTTTAATTCCAAGATACACTTTAGCAGCAGACAAGCTGAACAGATCAAGAATAGATATAGGCCGAAATGTAATAAAAAAAAACATAAGTGTTTTGTTTTGTTTTATTTTTTTTATAAAAAGTGTTGAAATATTTCTGAATAAAAGGTAAATGTAACAATATTTCTTAATGATGATAAACAGCAGCGGTGACGATCGGTCTACCGTTCTGTGCTGTCTTTAGCATGTAGTCCTAAGAGTCATGTCATTGACTCTTTGATCAATGTGGCATTTTTCATTGGTTAAGGTCCCTTTTATGATCTGCAGGCATCCCATGAGGATTGTTCGTCCGACGAACATTCTTTTTGAATATCCTCATGCGGGTTACCCTTCTTTGAGGTTACAATGTTACGAGCTCACATCACCTTGCTGTTTATTATAGGGGCACTAGCACATGGACCATCTAGTGAATTCCTAATGTGAGAAACGAAATATTAGTAAATCAGAGGCATTTTGATTTCATGTGTCACCACACACACCCGCCCCAAAAAACCGAAATAAGTGCAAAACGACACTCACCGCGTTGTTCCACACGTGGTGAAGGGGTACATGAAATCTCTTTGGGCTGCTGAAAGACAGACGGTCAGACAGAGACAGAGACAGACTTTTCAGGTCCATACTTTGACATCAAACGTTCAAAATGAGATACTACCGCAAGATTTTAAGCATCTCGTATATTGACCATGTAACCAACGAAGAAGTCCACAACAGTATCCAAGAAGCTATCTGATCCTGTGAAGACCTATTGACCACTTTAAAAAAAAAGCGCAGACTGAAGAGCTACTATCATGTCTAAAGATTATCTGGACTGGCAAAAACAATCTTGCAAGGTAACGTGTGAGGGAGCAGAAAAAGAGGCAGACATAAATGAGATCAGAAGACAACATTAAGGAGTGGACAAGTATTAGATTTGGAGATTCCCAAAGGGCAGTAGATAACAGGGAAATATGGAGAGAAGGTTGTACTGTCAATTATGGTGCCCCAACGACGTCTTGGGTTAATGGATTGATGATGATGAGGAGGAGGAGGAGGAAGAAGAGGAGGAGGAGGAGGATCATGATGATGATCCTGATGATGATGACGACGACGATGTTCTATTTGAAAGCCAGGTTGCTTGTTCTTCAGACTTGATAACTAGATTTTAGTTTTGAATAGCAAAAATCTCCAACTTTACATTCCCTGTCCAACATAAATTCCATAGTCTTTGACACAACTCTAAACTCACATTTGAGCGGGACGAATATCTGAATGAAATTTAATCATTCAGTTTATATCGAACAAAAGTTAAGCAGCATTCTCATGATGTGAAGACTATATCATTGCATTATAATCTAGTTGTATATATTTATACTTGAATGAATTTATTTGAAGTGTTGCAAATGAAGCTTTAAACTTGCATGATACTGGAAAATATTTCAAGAATAAGGTCAAATCTCCTTAATTAAGTACATGATAAACGAATAAGCATTGCAAATTGAAATCAAGACTGATTTAAAGTTATCCTGAACGTTAACATTAGCGGAAATGTTGAGTGTTCTTAGGAAGCCATGCAAGTTCCACGCAAATGAACAGAATATTAAATAATTTTTAAGCAAAATAACTTTAATTTATGTTTATCTTCTTCAGCAACCGGCATAGTCACAACCACTCGAGAGCTGAAGTATGAAACGCAAGGTACAACAACACTTCTGATCCGGGCAACTGACGGAAGGATCAATGTCACAGAAAAACTTGTAGTAACTTTGACAAGTA
This sequence comes from Potamilus streckersoni, assembly GCA_016746295.1. NCBI lineage: Eukaryota > Metazoa > Mollusca > Bivalvia > Unionida > Unionidae > Potamilus > Potamilus streckersoni. The sequence continues at coordinate 393,912 of JAEAOA010002072.1, forward strand.
AGTCAAAGCAATGTCATGTCGTACATCACACACACACACACATACACACACACAGAGAAATATATATATATATATATATATATATATATATATATATATATATATATATATATATATATATATATATATATATATATATATATATATATATATATATATATATATATATATATTAAACATACTCTTAAACACTGTACTGTCCAGTATATTTAATCGCATAATTCATATACCCACTGCAGACTGTTCGCTCATCGTAAGTTTGTCAGCAATTCTGCTTAATTTTAACACTGTTTAAAAAAATGGACGATAACACAAAAGCATTTCCAATTATTAAAATGTTTTAATATCTGCTTTTACAAATTAGGAACTGTAGAAAAAACATAAGTGCAATTTTTTTTGAAATAGCAAGAAAACAAATAGCTAAGAAAAAGGATAGAATTTATTTTAGCACCTTTTTGAATATAAAAGTTTTGTCCTTCAGTTTAATAAAATTCATTTTTGTTCCATGATTTGGCTATTCGAATATATTTCGCTTCCTCGTTGCGTTTTTAGAACTTTATCAATTTTTTACTTCATATCATTTAATCAGAAAAATTAATTTTTCAAATAGTTTTCTAAGTCTTCAAGTAAATTGAGATGTCATGCATATATTTTGAACACATAACCAATTAATTGCAAGATAATGAATTTCTCATCTGGTGTGTATTTATTCCAGACATGAACACAGTGCCAATGATAACAAATTTGCCAACTACAAAGACGGTCTCCGAATCTACGGCAGGGGGGACAACTCTATTCACCCTCAGCACGTATGACCCAGATTCTGGAGCTACCAAGACCACGGCTTTCTCTCTTGTATCCGCGGCTTCAGCCAGCCATTTTACACTGGATTCAAGTAATGACATATATCAAACTGTTGATACTATTAATAGTAATGATCCAAATTAGTACAAACTGGTAATCAGAGCCAGCTATATTTGTTTTCAGTGTCTTGGTCCTGAAGGACAATGTCATTATTTTGAAATACCATTAGTTATTTACATGACCTTTATGTCCGTCTTGGTATTTCGATCATCGATGTTCGACTGTTAAAATGTTTATTTAATTTAAATATTTGCTTGTCAAGTTTTAGATAAATTACTAACTGAAATATATTTGATATTTGGAATGTGCACCACAAATGTGTGTCTTAAGATTTGCTGTATAGTTGATTCCCCCATTGTCTTCTCGGATTCTGTCATCCATACTGTCTATCCTTAAAGTCTGGACCAAGAGCCGAAGACTGATGAGAATATCTAAACGTCATCTCATTATTTTTCCAAATTCGTATACCTGTATTTTTAAAAGATGCAAGAGCGGTTTAGTAATCTCATTCAATGGGGTCACAAGGGCTGGTGTCATTCAGTGCAGCAAATCATGATGTCAACCCTATGGACCCTCTTCCTGCATAAAAATTTAAAACTTTTATAGTGATCCAGTGCTGTAACTCATGGTGTCATCCCATGGATCTCCTTCCTGCAAAAAATTTCAAACAATTTACAGACAGTTATTTTGGTGTCTCTACCTCTGATGGTTTCACTCGGTGAGGTCCGTACCCTCTCCCGCACCCACCTAGTGACGCCACTGATTTAAGTAATAAATGCAGAGACATAACCATATCATCCATCCATCACTTCTTTAAGGATTTTTGCCTCTCATAGCTAGAACAATGCAGAGGCTCCCATACCAAGCAATGATTATAGCATAATAGAACAAATTAATGAGTAGTTGTCTCTTCTGACTGGTATACATATTCATTCTGTATGACTGGTATACAGATTTCATCAATACCACTAGCATGCATATTAATCAATAAGACTAGCATGCATATATAATCAGTATGACTGGTATGAAGAGTTCATCTATATGACTGGTATACACGTTTCATTAATACGACTTGTATACACATTTCATGGTTATTGTACATATTTCATCAATACGACATGTATACTTATTTCGTCAGTATGACTGGTATTCATGTTTGCTCAATATGACTGGTGTACATATTTAATCAACATGGCTGGTGCGCATATTTTGTCAGTATAACTGGTATTCATGTTCCATCAGTATGACTGATATACATAATACATCATTATGATTGATATGCTTAATTTATCAATATGACTAGCATATATATTTCATTAGTATGATACAAAGCAATACAAATACACGCCGCTATATACTTTTTATAATGGTAGCCATAATATTATTTTTCAGATGGTAATTTTAAGCTTGCCACTGGAAAGTCCCTGGATTACGAAACTACGACCTTCTACAATGTGTCGTTCACCGTTAATGATGGCATGGCCACAGGGGGACCATACTTCCTACTTCTGTACGTGGAGAACGACAACGAGCCTTGTTCCTTTGGCAACACTATGTATTATGCAAGCACAGATGAAGGAGCGGTATGTATGTATGTATGTATGTATGTATGTATGTATGTATGTATGTATGTATGTATGTATGTATGTATGTATGTATGTATGTGTGTATGTATGTGTGTATGCATGTATGTGTGTATGTATGTGTGTATGCATGTATGTGTGTATGTATGTGTGTATGTGTGTATGTGTGTATATGTATGTGTATGTGTGTATGTATATTTGTATGTGTGTGTGCGTGCGTGTGTATGTATGTATGTATGTATGTATGTATGTATGTATGTATGTATGTATGTATGTATGTATGTATGTATGTATGTATGTATGTATGTATGTATGTATGTATGTATGTATGTATGTATGTATGTATGTATGTATGTATGTATGTATGTATGTATGTATGTATGCATCCATCCATCCATCTATTTATTTTATTCCAAATAACACTAGTCATACAAATTTTATTGTAGGCTGGAAGTGCTTCCATGTCTCCTGGATTTAAAGTATCTGACCCGGATGCAGGGGCCACCTGGACCTATCATCTTTACAACGCCAACAACAGTGACCGGTTTACAATTGATTCGTCGACTGGTTCGCCTATGGGTTTTGCTGTGAACTATGACGTAGATAACAATGCCATGCCAAGCAAAGCCATTTTAACGGTCCTCTGTAAAGACAACGGTGGAACAACAGGTGTTATAAAGTCGGGTTCTACACAAATTACTATCACTATTAATGTAAGTTTCTTAAAATCTTTTATGTGAAGATTGATATTAGAGGGAAAAGGATAGTTAATATGCATTTAAGTCAATTTGTACAAGGAAAGCAAAAGCTTTTCACCAAATTGTAGCCTTTACTCTCTTTTCATAAAACTCAATGGGCCAAGACGTGTTAGGTTTGCAGTCTCATGGCACAATAAAATCATATAATAAATCACTGATGGTCCCTTATGCAGAACAGATCTTTACTATGCAGATATCAGATCTCTACTATGGAGTCAACAGATCTTAACTATGGTGTCAACAGATCTTAACTATGGTGTCAACAGATCTTAACTATGGTGTCAACAGATCTTAACTATGGTGTCAACAGATCTTTACTATGGAGTCAACAGATCCTTACTATGGAGACAACAGATCTTTACTATGGAGTCAACAGATCTTAACTATGGTGTCAACAGATCTTTACTATGGAGTCAACAGATCCTTACTATGGAGACAACAGATCCTTACTATGGAGTCAGCAGATCTTTACTATGGAGTCAACAGCTCTTTACTATGGAGTCAACAGATCCTTACTGTGGAAACAACAGATCCTTACTATGGAGTCAACAGATCTTTACTATGGAGTCAACAGATCCTTACTATGGAGTCAACAGATCTTTACTATGGAGTCAACAGATCTTTACTATGGAGTCAACAGATCCTTACTATGGAGTCAACAGATCTTTACTATGGAGTCAACAGATCCTAACTATGGAGTCAATGCACAATGTATAATATTCATATCGCCCCCACCATAGTACTGAAAGTAGCCTTCTGAGAGTAGATAACTACATTATCCCTATTTTTGTACATAAGAAAGATTACAGTCCGCATCCTCCTTGATTTGTTTGCGGCATTTGAAACAACAGACTATAATATATTATTTCACCTCCTCCAGCATGTTTTGGTATTCAAGATATAGCCCTACTATAGTTTAAGTCGCACTTAGTCAACATGATCCAAATTGCATCCGTAAATGGAAAACATTCCAGCCCAGTTGATTTATGTTTTTGTGTTCCACAAGGTTCTGTTCTCGGCCCCATTCTCTTCAGTCTGTATACTCACCAGTTCTCAAGTGGCATAAATTAACATACGTTGTCTTACCAATTGTTCACTGCTGACACTCAGATATACAAATCTATCTGCCCAGCTGAAGATGAGTCTTCCATCGAAGGCGTAGAAAGGCGCATTTCTATTGTGAAGTCGTGGATGACATGTAAACAAGCTGCAGATCAATAATGATAAAATTGAAATCATTCTCATCACCATAAAAAAGCATTTTTATTCCCCATCAATACGTATCAGCAATACTATTAAATTTAAACAGTCAGTACGAAACGTTGATGTCACCTTCGACAGTATTCTCTCATTACACCTTCACGTAATGAACATATGCAAGGCTGGATGTCTTGAGCTGAGATACATCAGCTCCATTAGGCATTTTTCTCTTGGTTGATGCCACTAAAATACTTATGTATTTTATAACACATTTAAGATTGGATTATTCTAATTCACTTGTCTCTGGTTCGTCTTAGTATCTACTGCATAAAATACAAAAGTTCAAAACACGACAACTCGGTTCATCTTTTGAGTACGAAAAACTGATCGCACTTCCCCCTGCTCTGTAACCTTCACTGTAGATCCAGAATCAAACACAAAATATATTCACGATGCCACATTTTGTTGACTGGCTTCAGTCCAATATACATATCTGACCTCGCTCATGTGCAGACCCCATTTAAGAGCTTACACTCCTTTCCAACATCCCAATTCTCATGGTTCCCCACAGTCGAAGCCAAGCTGTACGGACAACGTTGTTTCTTACCAGGGCCAAGCTTCGTGGAACGAACTGCCCACAGATCTTAGAATACAAGGACATTGTATTCTCATTGAAGAGTGCTCTTAATTCTCGCATATTTCGACTGCAAGAATAGACTTAATGACTTAATAATATTTATGTCTTCAGGTATTGTAAACACATGTTTGTTTTGTAATTTCACGGTGTTTGTATTTGTAATGTCGTTGTTATATCTGCTTTTATTTGTTACATATTATTGTAAAGCGCTTGCAGCTTCTAAAGATTGGGCGATGTACAAAATCCACATTATTATTACTATTATTATTATTATTATTATTATTATTATTATTATTATTATTATTATTATTATTATTATTATTATTATTATTATTATTATTATTATTAATATCTCTGTCTCATGGTGGTAGTTGTGTTTAGTTATCTTTATCTTATGGTAGGTAGATGTATTTGGTTATCTTTGTCTCATGGTTGGTACATACATATAATTACCTTTGTCTAATGTTGGGTACACTTGGTTACTTTTTTCTCGTTGTGTATAGTTCCATTTTGTTATTTTTGCCTCAATGTGCGTATGTACATTTGGATGTCGTTGCCTCATCGTGAGTAAATACGTTTGGTTACCTTTGTCTTTTGGTGGGTAGTTACACTTGGTCACTTTTTTCGTGATGGATAGTTACATCTGGCTATCTTTGTCTCATGGTACATGGGTTTGGTTAACTTCGTCTCATGATGGTTATAGACATTTGCTTACCTTTGCCTCAAGGTGGCTGTTTATAATTAGTTACTTTTGTATCACAGTGGGTAGTTAAATTTGGTTTCTTTTCTCTCATGGTGAGAGGTTACATTTTTGGTTACCTTTGTCATATGTGGGTAGTTACATTTTTCTGGCGTTATGGTTTGTTTTCCTGTAAGCTTTGACAATGTTGACTTTGCTAAATTTTGCTCTGCTTTATTTAACCCAGATTGCGATTATGCACCATCCGCCAACAAACATACATACATCATTTTATACATTTCAAAAGCTACTGAAATTGAATATAAGCTTAAATTGCTCGAACAGTTTGGTATGAAGAATTTTAAAGAAAAAAAATGTTTCTTAGGGTTTCCTCACTGTTCTTCTGGCTATGATATGTCATATCTTAGATATTGCTAACAGAACATTAAATTCACTTTATTTTGGTGTATAAAGGAAGGGTGTTATATGGCTTACACTGAATACAGCATGGCCTTACTTCAGATGTACACCTATCAAAAATGTGTCTTTTCCTGGATTTCAAAGGTAAATTGTAAAATTACGAACCGATAACTTCTTAAGTTTAATATATTATATAATTAATTCATTGCACTTTATATATGCACAGGATGTGAACGACAATTATCCTACCTTCAGTGCCAGTAGTTACACTATATACGCTGACCAATACGACGATCCTGGCACTGTCCTCGGGAGTCTGACCGTCACTGACGCTGATTCCGGAAGTAACGCCCTTTTCACCTGCACGGCAACATCCACCTCGACCAACTCGGCTACATATAGTGTTAATTCAGATTGTAGCATATACCTGGCTAAGACCATTTCTTTTGATTATGGAACGATAGTCACGTGAGTGTTTATACTTTTCATTTTCTCGTTGAAATACAACCAATTTATGTCGCTGTTCATCATTTGAATTAAAGAAACAGACATCAAGTTGATATTTTTTATGTGATAATATTCAGTTTGCCAATTATATATGTCAGTGTTATCACTTCTTTAAATACATTACCCAATCATAACATCATAGGAGATCTATATTACCTCTCAAATCCATCCTCATATGATTCTAAAACATTTTAGCGGAGACGCCAAACGTTATCTGCCACATCAGTGTCAAATAGATAGACAGATATACCCTTGATACTGAGATTATTATCAAATCCGGTAAAATCGTCATTTATTATTCCCCTTTTGCCGAGTAGCATGAGTCTAAAAACTAGTCGCCTTTCTCAAGGAAACAATATGGAAGTCATCTACTTCAGAGCAAGTTGGAGGAATTTCACCTTTAAGGAGAAGTGAAATCCACCTTTAAATTTCCAATTTTTGTGTTTTTCCTATCACCGACGACAAATTTTCCTAACTTTGTATAACATTTCTTTACACACTTAAACGCCTTGGTACATACATTCATGGTAACGATGGCGTTACCTCAAACTGCTATAATTATATTGATGAGTGCGGACCTGATGTATGACATATTAAACTCATTTTATATTTACTATATTACTTCCGTTGAGCAAAGATATATGCATTTTAGTTTCTTCATTTTCTTGTATTAGCATATAATTAATAGCTGTATACGTGACTCTTTACTGGTTTTATTTGTATAGAATACCATTGGAACTTTTCTACAGGTAGCATTGTCTCATAATGTATATTGTATCGTCTTCTTCGTAAGTATGAATAATAATCCTTAAGTTCTTTCTTCTGTGTGGGTTTGTATGCAATATTTAAATCTCACTGTGCTCAGTAGCTTCTGGGGTAGTCGGATAAGTACAGTTTATTTTCTTATACATGTTTTACTCAGTATCATCCATTCTACGGGTATGTTGTTGCTAGAGTTGATTATTTGGCTCCCTCTTCGTACACGTAGCTGAAAAAAGTGACGCGCTTCGGTGAAATTACGTGCATAGGCAGTCACAAGTCACCTTGCTACATGTTACTTGCTACCAGACCTGACTATTTATAGTTCACTTTGTAAATATTAATAGCGATGTTCTATTTCACAACCTGTACATGGAATCAGTACACAATTAATAAAATCCAGTTCAGTACCCACGAATGTAGTCCCAGTCTATTTTTAGATCACTTTTTCCTGTCAAAGTTTGGTGGTAATACTAGAGTCAGATTTTTGCATTCTTGGTAAGGATTTAAAAACAATTGTTTATTCTTTAAAAAGTGAGCTTATGGTGTGGTTGTCTGTGTGTATTTCAGCGACAGTGCACATTGAGTAATAAGGTCATGGTGATGATCTGGAAGTGAAATCTGTGATCCGTTGTCTGCTGTTTTGTTTACAATTCAGCCTCTCAAAAAAAATGCAGGTCAACCCTTGACAAGAACTAAACCGTAAATTCATCTTTGAAGGTGTTTTAGATTAACATATGATTTGTATTGATTGTCACACAGTGGAAAGTTCAGTACTGAGAAACAAATGTAGAGACAATATAGTGAGTGTGTACTATGGCCACATGGTACCTACGCCGTTTGACATTTATTCATCATAGAAGTCAACTCTGCACGGATGCTCATAAGTTAAAAAAGCAGAACACTCACTATGCAACGTGTATATATTGCCTGCCTTGTTTTGCTTGACAGATTGAGACTCAACACGTGTAGTTTTCTCTGCTTGTCACTCCTCAAATATTTGTCGAACTTGCCTATTATGGACTGATGTCAATGGTCGGCAAATCTTTGAGCACTAAAAAGAAGTGGCAGAAGCGTAGTTCGAGGGACAAAAACTTTAGCTTGCACGGAAGGGTTCGAAATCGTATAATTTACTGGAAAGGAAGACGGAGAACAACAAAAGCCTCAGTTACAGTCTCATATATCAGAATTACGGACCATGGTTTATTTCACTAACGTGTGTATGCTTTGCGTAACATACAGCTGTCGTAACCTACCTAAAAATCATTGTGTAAGCGGAATTTTCCCGTTTCTCAAACGTTTCGCAAACCTCACATTAAGGTTTATACTCGAGTAACTGAAAAGCTTGCACCTACCTGTTGTACGTTTATCTCAACGAATAATGGCAGCTTTTATTATCATTGGGCTTTATTAAAAATCAAAATTTAGAACTAAGTTTGTGCTGCCAACATGTGTTCCGTGATAGAACGCAGGTCATCGATGCTTTGGATGACCTAGGTTTAATATGAAGATATCACATTATTCTGCAATTGACATATTTAGTGAGAGCTGGTATAGAGAGAGACCAACGTTGAGATCTCACCAGACACCCGCACACATTTGAATTTCTGCTTTTCCTCATAGGACAGTTAAGATCTGCTTTTAATCCGAATGTAAGGTTTGTCAAATCGTAATCTTGCCTCATCAATTCAAATTTAAATATACCTTTATGAATTACCCTGCTAAAATAACATTTACTTGCAATTAAAAATCTCATTAATCTGGCAGAGGGTAAGGGTATACTTTTAAAGAATACTCAATATGCAGCATGTCTAAAATAAGAACAATACCAAAACAAAACATGACAAATTGCTTTTTATTTTGTTCTTGTGTTAACGTGGATTAATTCATGTACTCCGTCTTAACATCAAAAACTGGACGTCATTAACTCCTCTTTAAAGATCTGGTTGCCCAACAAGGCACCCAGGACACATTCCTTCCATCCTTCACATTCTCATCTATAGCGGAGAGATTTGCAAGGCAACCAACAAAGGGGGTAGTGATCTTGGTCACATGCCATTAGGAAGCAATTCTACCGAACTTATAATGTTTTTCTGGAAACAAGTGGAAGAGTCAAAGTGAGGTCGATCGTTTACTCCAGCGTTTCACGAGACCCTCACTATCTCAATGAAGCACATATTCCCCCCCCTTTTAGCCGACACAGCTTAACAAATATTCCTTTGCGAAAACGTTTTCCGTCTTTCGTTGCCGAATGTAACATTTTACCATGAGGATATGTGAACCCGACAAATGGTCTTCTAGGGAGATGATATCATGTTCAACGCACTTCTTAAAAGCCTTTGCCCAGGGGTCCTGCAGCTACAACGCTGAATTTATTTCTTAGTTCTTAACCTCTGAGCATTCTGTCAATACTTTTACACTCTTGGATTCGGAATGAAGAGCAACAAATGGTTCAAATAGCGTCCATTGTGGAGGCTACACAGATAATGTGGAATTGCAAGAGACGTCCATTTTCAAATGGCTTTCGGAAGTTCTGATTTACCTACAGTATGATACAACACGACAGGCTAGTTACAGCCTGGAGAAAGACATGTTTTTGAAAGTTACTTCTTTTCTCATTCTCAATCTCTTTGTCAACAAGAATATATCTGACCTCGTACCCTTTCATGACTTTGGTCGACTAGATCTTTAATCAATATTCAAGTACAAGGAATATGCTTCCGCCATAAAATAGAGAATTTAATTAATGCATTTGTCTATACGGAGCATTGCATCTGTTAGAGAATTTCTTTATCTGCCGAGTGTTGCTCGATACAATAGCGGACGTGTTAGTGATAGGTCACTTTCTTGACCACAGTAAAACTTTCTATGTGATACAAATGGAGTCCTTAATTTTGACCATTGGATCAACTTTCTATATAATATGATTGCATCTCGAAGGCGTAGAAATAATTCTGGACTCTCGTTGGGAATATTTCTTTAAGTATAACCTACGGCAATATTGATCGGTACGGATGCAAACACAAAGGACTGTGATAGAAACGCTTCCAGCATTTCAGAATGCCACAGGAGTGTGATCGCTCTGGATCATTATTTACAATCACTAATCTGGAGATGCAAATTGGTTTGAAAATGTTTCATTGGTGGCTGAAAAACCTACATGGGAATGCAGTTTTCACTCTTTTCAGCAACTCACCGCTGTGACTTATCTGGAACGCCAAAAAAGAGCCAAGCACTCAGCCAAGCACTCAGCCTTCAGTATTAGGATTCTAAGGTGGTGTCTTCAACGAGAGATCCATGTTTATGTTTGACATATCCTAAGCTGGCTAATGCATTTGCAAACTCATTGTACTACAGGAATGAACTAATACTAGCGGAATGTTCGTTTCATCCATCAATGCCACTCAATAGATGTTCTATAGAAGCGTCATATGATGACGAGAAGATAGATTGGCAAAATCCCAACCATCGTCTCACAAATGTCCGATCTAAAGATCTGGATAATCGATGCTGTTTCTATTTGTCAGAATGGACAAAGATATACACTTCTCAAATATCTCTCATGTTCTGAATGTGACACAGGAATAAAAAGAATCGGAGTGTCTCACCATCCTAATTATTCCAATCAGATTAGAAATCTTGGATCAGCATCATCAATCTCGCAACATAGTCACCAGGAATTGAAAAATTGCCTCATCTTCGTTGCACATTCACGATGGCAGGTGTTTCATCCCACGACGTAATTAATGAATCACACGTTTGGAGCTTATTCAATACGTACTGAAGAACAAACAGTTCTTAACGCAATTGGTGGATAACCCCACAAGTTAGATGGCCATCCACCTTAGATCCGTTCAAAGGCAATAAAAAATATTCTCTGTGGATCGCGCAAGATCACTTTATTACAATGTGCGTATCCTCACATCAATAGCTATCTTCATACTACTCCACGCTGAGAAATAACACCAATCCCAATTAAAATTACATACAGTTCCACTATCACTGGCACACTGTGTTGTGGAAGATAGGATATCAAAGCCCAATCCAATGGTATGTTCAATTCGGATTTCACTTGGCCAATGACACTTTATCCTTGTCCAATTAGAATTTATCATTGGAATTGACAAAGATGAACAAGATACCATTTGAACCGCTCTCAAAATCTTATTTATTTCACCGCTCATATAAATCGAAACTCCTTACTGCTTTTTCGATCGACAGACAATATTCAGCGAATACGTTTCCTATTGGTGGACCAATCTAAATGTAGTTCCGATGAGATTGACCAGTATCATCCATGAAGCTCCCTGCTTTCTCTGCCAATAAGTTTTAGTCACGAGTGTTACCACATTGTCCATGCTTCCTGCCTATTCTTGACACTTCATCTCTAGACCATCTTCAAGACCAAGTGTGAGGTATGAAGTAGTATTTCAGGAAGACACAACCGTTAAATCTATGGAGATAACGTCTCATTCCGACTTCGGGAAAGGGTAAGGATGATAATATAACTCAGAAAATTTCGTCTTGAATAAAGTGTGCAATCTGTTCCACATATCGGACTAAATTCGTACCAACGTATTTGCTTTATATATCAGCTTACTATGTTTGGGACAGTAGCCACGAACAGTGCAAATGAGCGAAACAGTTTTCTTGCTTTAATTATCCATTCTGTGGGGTAGAGATCCGGGAACACGTCTCGACAGTCATGTTTCATCATAAAGGGGCCCCATTCGATCTGAATTAACCTTATCCCTGGCGCAACCGAATATCTTTCCATGTCGTTCGATAACTTCATAAAAATTTGGCTTTACAACTTCCACTGGATTTGGAAGGGAGGGAGGGACGTAACCTTGTTACCTAGAAGTTGCCTTACATACCTCTCGGGACTGCGTTTGATCTCTCTAGGATAAGGATTTGTATCTCCTTCCATCGCTTACCTGTTCTCCTAAGTTATAATGATTAGGTAACATCTTTGAAGAAGTGACCATATTTTTTTTATTAAACTACGCTTCTTCGATAATGCTTATCCAGTCATAATTCATTCATCCTTCCAGTCTAACAGCAGGCACATCCATACTGGGAGTATGCCTTCATATATACATGCATGCATGCATGCATGCATGCATGCATGCATGCATGCATGCATGCATGCATACATACATACATACATACATACATACATACATACATACATACATACATACATACATACATACATACATACATACATACATACATACATACATACATACATAGACAGAAATGTTGTATGAATTTAAACAATAGAGGATATTTGTTCTACAGGTATATTGTCAAAGCAGTAGATCAAGGTACCACTCCGCTGACTGGCACAACTACCCTCAATGTCGTGTACAGACTATACGGAACGACTACTGTAACCACCACCACAACCACTCAGTACAACTTCTTCAGCCGAGCTGAGAACATCGCTGTTTTCTCCCTTCTTCTCATCACAGCGTTAGTGCTAATAGCTTTTTTGTTGTACATCTGTGTTGAATGCTGCTGGGGAAGTTTGTATTGCTGTAACGCATGCAACGGCGGATACAAGGTTTTCAGTAGAGGCTGCGAATGTTGTCGCTCTGTCAAGTAAGTTTCGTCGAATTTGTGGTAGCAATTATTTGCAGTCGGATTTCGATCGAGAGCTACATATAAGAGGGAAACCGATAACGTGTCTTGTTAATTTTATGATTTATCAGTCAATCGCACCCTTCAAATTTCTGAAAGTGGCAAACACCATTCGGAATATTGCATTACTAACGATAAGAAGGCTACAAAAAGGTATAAAATGACGCACGAACCCTTCATAATGACACTGAGACACCTCCAGCATGCTTGGCAAACATAAACAAGAAGAAATAATACACAGGGGATGATCATGTGACACAATGGACAATAATGTAACTCAGTATATGATGCTCATTTGAAACCGGAAACAATCTTATGACTCAATATAGAATAATCATGTGACACATAAGATAATTATACGATTCATTAGAATCAGTCAAACATAAGACAATTATGACATAAAGGATAATCATAAGACAATCATACCGAATTTACAATAATCATACGTTGCATAGGGTGGCGCTCTACAGTTTCGTATTTAGCATAGGGTTAACATTTTAAAGAAAAAGAGTTTCCCCGGGTTGCCTCACTAGTTATACTGGTTATTTAAAAGAGACTTTGTACATCTTAGGTGTTGTTCAAAGAACCTTTAATTCCCGTTATTTTGATGTATGATTGATGGGTGTAATATGGGTTAGAGAGTATACAGCTTGGCCTTACTCCAGATGTGCACCTTTCAAAAAAAGTGCTAGCTCTACTTGCTCATTTTCACTTCTCGAACTTCAGAGGTAAATTGTTAAAAAAAAGAGCCGATAACTTTTTTTTTACATTTTATGTATTTGGTAATTCAGTCATTGCACGTTTAGAAGCTGGTATTATCTAGTTTGGCAAAATTCATTTTCCATATTTTAATAGCTGCCAAGAATAGTGTACTTTAGACAAATTTAGGTGGATTTTTGGAGCACAAGGGAGCAGTCATTTTAGTTAGCAGTGTCTTAAGATCATTTAAAATTTCCAAAAGTACAATATCCAAAGAAATTTCATCCACATTACATGAAAGTAGTATATAGGTATGCCAACATTCTCTCCAATGTGCATGTTTAAAATGCAAACAACTTCACCTTACATACATCACTCTCTCAAAAGTACATAATAACTGGTGAGCGCCACCTAGAATAATCACATGACGCATAGGATAATCACGTGACACAAATATAAAGCATATATTTGACACATAGGAGAAGCATCTGACTCAGAGTAAATTTCATCAAGAATAGAACAATTAGGATAATAATATGACAGTAGAATTAAATCAGGCATAGAATAGTTGCCTGTCAGAATAATCACATCACATAGGATAATCACATGACACAAACGTATAACAATTATCTTACACAGAGGATAAGCATATGGTACATAGAAAAATTAAATCACATATTTATATAAATTAATTTGTCATTGACGACGATAATTTTGTTGTCAGTGTAGATAGTATTCTTAGGAAACTATACTTTGCTTCATTTTTGCTTGCAGCAGGCCATCATCACTCAGGAAGGTCATACCACATACGTAAGTAGCTTGCTTTTACTAATTATTATATGAAAAGAAAAATTAACTGTAAACGAAATTAAGAAATTTGGTTTGCTGTCGCTCTTGCTAAATAAATTATATGAGTTTATGTCACTGCATATATATATATATAAAGAGAGAGAGAGAGAGAGAGAGAGAGAGAGAGAGAGAGAGAGAGAGAGAGAGAGAGAGAGAGAGAGAGAGAGAGGAGGGGGTATCGGACTAATTCTTATTGACTGGTTTGTTAGATAGATTAAAGAAATAAATATATACTACTGCACCGAAGGTTAAGCACAATCACTTTTGTATAAAAATCTTTCTTCAGTCTGACTTATCATCGAATACAAATATATACAAATATACAAAAATATACTTCTTTCTGTTTATGTTTCTTTTCGATTGTTCATAAACATTGTAAAGTTTCATGAAATCACTGCTAAGTAGGGGTTTCAAATATTTTTTAATGTAGTGGATTTTAAGTGGCGTGTGCATAAAATTAGTTATGTTATTTTATTTTTCATAGCATTGCTTAGTAACGAGTCGGTCATTGTCAGCTTACATGGTATATTCTTGCACTAAAAATTAGGTTAGATAACAGGAGGTGGGGAAACGTTCGGAAGCTAGAACTAATTTATTTAAAGGATGGTATTAAAAGGTAAAAATTATATATACATACACAGACAAACATACAAACGCATATGCATACACACACACACACACACATATATATATATATATATATATATATATATATATATATATATATATATATATATATATATACATATATATATACATATATATATATACATATATATATACATATATATATACATATATATATATACATATATATATATATATACATATATATATATACATATATATATATATACATATATATATATATATATATATATATATATATATATATATATATATATGAAAGTTCAATCCGCAATAACGAGTCATACTTTAAATCCTGTCAGCTGAGTACATACTCAAAGTTTAATTTCGCGAAAGCTGATGATCACAATAATAAAACTCGTAAAATGCTTTAACTAACAGTCACGTGACTTAGCTCCGATAGGTTTTGTGTATATTTTTTATATTTTAATCAAAAACATCTAACGGACTTCGGATGTCTTCTTGATGAGGCAGATATCAATATCAATACGTGGATACGTCGAAACGAAAAAAAAGTAACTTCCAGACTGGTATGCTCTTATATTCAAATGTTGAGGGAGTTTTCTATATTGATAAATACACTAAAGCGTTTGAAGGTTTGCTGAATATATTTCTTTCCTTAATCTATGGAAAGTATCAGACGAATATCAATCATACGATGTCTTGGCAATGGGATAAATAAATTATGAGATAACAAAAACTGCTATAAGCTTGCATTTGTCTTCTCTATTGTTTCTTATGCTGCAAAATTATATGGGTTTTGTCAATCAAGGAATGCCCAAAGAACACATTTGAAAACTCTGTAAATAACAATTACAAATAAATAAAGTACTTATATCATAGCGATTTGTGTTATGTTATGAACAGTATTACTTAAGCTAGGTAAAACACCATTTCGGATAGGTATGTATGTAGGTCAATATACTGAAATATTGGATAATCGTAATGAATTATGATAATATTTCATTTAAAAACTTATTATTGTGTAACAATACAAAAATTACATGAACACATTTGTATATATAAGGTTTCATTATTGAGAAATATGCTACATGCTTGTGGGTTTTACAAAATTCGTTTGTGAAATCCTCTGATTTAGAATTCAATTGCATTTATCACTTTTTGATATATTTAAATAATGTTCTTGATGTTTTCTTAAGTAACTGAAGGCATTATCTCGTTGGTTTGTCAGAAATAAATCCTGTACATTTACAGAAATTAATGAATTCAAGTATAGTTTTTTGATAAATACAAACAATACATCAGATATCAACAATACAAAAGGTTTACGCGACAAAACGTAAATTAAATCATCGAAAGAATTGTAATTACAATTTTAATGTGAACTTAATCACCAGAAATTAAAAGGTCTTTCTAGCGAAGCCTTCAGGTAGTCACTGACATAATTATAATTAATAATTCTGCTGTAAAGCCAATCAACATAAGACGATATCATCATCTAAAAGGGTAAATAAGCTTGATCAATGTTATTACAATACAAAAAAAAAGTATAAAACAAATTTTCTGCGAAGATACAGTATTCTACCATATCTTATTTAGGTCTTTTGCTATTCACTTTCACAATATATACATTTGGTAGATCTAATGAAAGTTTAAAACGTTACCTTCTTCTTCCGTCTTTCAAATGTACATGTTTAGTCTTATTTCGTAAGGTTCTTCTTCCGGAAAAATATTAGCCTTATAAAATCGTTAAATATATGCAACGTTACCATTTACATGTACTATATAGCTAAAACTGCTATATGTCTGATTTACCCTATACATACATACATACATACATACATACATACATACATACATACATACATACATACATACATACATACATACATACATACATACATACATACATACATACATACATACATACATACATACATACATACATACATATACACACACACTCATTCACATACATATATTCAGTTTGATTACATTATATCTTCACAGGCCGGAAACACCATTGACCCCGGCACAAAGCATAAAGAGCATTCCGTACAAAGGTAATCATTAATCCTGTCTTAATATGTACAATCCAAGAATAGCATGCCAGTCACAAAACGAACAGAAGCAGTAAGGCCCGTGAAGATTTGTTTTGTAGGAGTTGGTGGTTTGGAGGAGGGGGTATTTTGTTTTTTATTCTATCGCCACTTTTTACACATTATTAGAAGCAAAGTACCTTTAGCAAAACCAAACCGAGGCAGCCTGTTCGGGTCGGTCTGCAAAGGTATAGAACCCGTGAACTTTGGATTATATGTCTGACGCTGTACCGACGAAATACACCGGCTCTGAAAAAAAAATTTAAATTTTGCACAATTTAAATAGTTTGGGTGTTCTATATACTCACACATATGTTGAGGCGGTGTTTAGGTTTTTGTACAGTTTGAAGATGTGAGTTTTATACTGACTGTGGTTGCACAGATCAATTATAATATATACACAAGGAGCCACACTGAATCAGTGTCCACTAGATACAGATAAAGCACGCCTTTAGAGTTCCCAGAGTATGAAGATAATTATATTCATACGGTTATTGAATTTTTACTTAACCATATTTATTTGGAAGAATTATATTGGCAATGTCGACTAAACTTCATGTTAAGCCCGCAAAATAACAAATCTTAGCGAACATTATTGCAGCAAAAATTAAATAACCAGTATATCATATAACTTAAACCATCAATAATACATATGAAGCAATTTTTTTCCCACCATCAAAAAAAAAAAAAAAAAACATTTTCCTTCGCTTTGTGTTTTGTGACTGGAACAAAAAAAGAACTGAAATATAATTTTGTATCTGAAATCTTTAATTTTAGCTTCAGTTTGCAAGACGAGTACCAGTCTCCTTTAATGGATAAATGAATCTTATTGATGCTTGCTTCTTTATGCCATCACATAATCCCGAGGACGTATAATGGAACTGTTACGTTGCGTTGCTGTCGCATAGTTGTTTCATTATACTTCTAATTTTAGACGGCTTGTGGTGTGCTTAACATTTGATAACCGCAGAAGTTGACTATTGTGACTACATTGAAAGTCAGGTGATATTACAAATCGGTCAGCGATGGACCATTGTGACTTAGGCATCTACAAATCTTGCACTGCATACTTCCTGGACGAATTTTCTTTATTTTTAATACATAATCTTAGATAATTAAAAATTGCAACCATTAAACTCCACAACCTCTTGTGTAATATAAGCTCATTGTGCGTTATCAGCGATAAATAAAAAAAAACATTTTGTTTTGTATGTTGTAAATTCAAACTCTTTCATTATCATCCTAATCTTTGGAAGCTGTCACGTGACGGACTGGGTATACATCCATATATAAGAATATAATAACACGAACAAGATGCAAGTTCAAAGGGTATATTTGTAGCTTCTAATAGATTATAATATGTTGATCAGACTCCGGATTTTCGACTTCTTACTGTAAGCAGATTTTTATTAACAACTTTCAAACAAAGTCGAAGCTTTTCATAATCTTTAAAACTTGTTGACGAAAATAATGGCATGGATAGAAAGAGTGCTGAGCAGCATAAAATTAATACTTCAGTCAAGGACAACCGTACTCTTTGTAAATATCAAACTATCGGTTGATCAATTAAATACATACATGATCAACGCAATCCGAATATTCAGGTTGTATTTTGTTGTAAAGAAAGTTAAAAGAATAGTGGAGGTAATTGACGATAAACCTCTATTTAGTCCTTCATATGACTCTGGACCAAGGTCAAGGTCAACTAGCCCATGCGGATACTCTGGAGCTTATCCTTGATCTATTCTTTTACGAATACGGCGATTATCTGGATCCCAACTCAACTCCTTTCTTATTACCTTTTTTAAAACTAATATTGTCTGCTGGAATTTCTGTTGGTCATAAATACGTCATGGTTAAAGTTCCTCCTGTTTTGTTGTCCTCATCACTTCTCACGTTCGCCTTCTTTTGTATACATGTATTTGCTGCTATTCGGTTTCTTGTTTAATTTGTTCTTGTTCCGTTTGATATTGTTGGTTTTATGGCTCGTTGTTGTTTTCATTTTTGTATGTCTTGTCCCTCTATCACCATTCTATTTTGTTTTGTTTTGTTTGTTTTGTTAATTCTCACTTTTAAATTTATTCATGTGCTAATTCTTGGGGTTTTTTAGTTTTGTTCTTCATTCATGTTTTTGTTTATCATGTTCACGTTCTTCTCATTTTAGTTCTTCAGATCCATTTTCTCTCCAAAACTTCCAGCTGTTGAGTCTAACTAAAGAAATAACATGGAAAATAAGACTGATACAAAAATGTACTTGTTCAATGGTTGGGTGACTTATGCCTTCGTGAAACGTTTCGATAATTGTGCCTCCTAAATTTAAAAGTTTCTTTAATTTTTATAGATTAGATGCACATATATCTAGACTTTAGACTGTAAAATTATATATATATATATATATATATATATATATGTATGTATGTATATGTATATATATATATATATATGTATGTATGTATATGTATATATATATATATATATATTATCAAGCATAAGAGAGGGTAGAGAATAAAATTTTCAATTCTGTATAGAATCATGTCCGATGCAATGTGGGTATATTGTGCTCTATATTATTATTTAATAATGTATCTCTCTTTAACGTTACATCCAAGTCATGTGATATGTGATAATTAAACTTTTTTTATTCATTCAATCACGCAAAAATAAGTCAAACGAACGATATTGAAAAAAACATTCATTGCATTATGTTACTTTGAAAAAAGGATGCAGTTGTTATTATTAAACTTTTTCCTTCTTTTTTCAGAAGATAACATCCCCCCGCCGCAACCGTATCGAAGTATCCGGTACCACAATGGTACCCCGGCGCACAACGGATGGCTCTGATGTTTGCCAATTACTTACAGTTGTTCAATTTTCACTTTTAGTATTGTACATTGATCTAAATTCATATAAATATATTATTTATATCTGAATTATCTTTGAATGATTGTTTTAAAACTTACCTCAGTGTTTGAGTTTAAGTAAATTTGGGCATATGCCTTTTGTTATGTTTGTGATTGTGTGTATGTTTGTGTGTGTGTGTGTGTGTGTGTGAGTGTGGAGAGAGATTTGTGCATAAGCAACAAAAGAAAACATATTTGTATTGTACTTTAGAGTTGGTTGAATGTGTGTAGCAAAGTTGGAAATACTAGTCGCATTTATATGTAGTGAGTTAGTATCGCGGTCAATAGATTTAAAACATTTTCTTTGAAAAGATAAATCTTTTATTGCATATTGTATATGCTCATTTGAAATCATGAACAAAAATAGTAAAACTGTGCAATGAAAAGTACTATGTTTCATTTTAAATAAGCTAACTAACATGAAAGGAATCAACGTCTGTACCAGAATATTAGTAGGCTTCGTTGCGAGCATTGCAATCGTTATATACCACAAGGTGGCGCTGTATTGAATTTTAAAGAAAAAGAATTTTTAAATAATGTCCTCTTGGGTTATCGGTAAAAGACGCATTATTTTATGTATTGTTAAAAGACCCTTTAATTCTCTGGCGAATGATTGGCTTAATTTGATTTGTAGAGTGTACAGCATTGACTTACATCCATCTATTAAAAAACTGCTAGCTCCACTTAGTCATTTTCACTTCTTGGTCTCTTGCTCATATTCACTTCCAGGACTCTTGAGGTAAATTGCAGCAAATAAAAGAGCCGATAACTTTATTTAAAACATTTTGCATATTTTGTAACTCATTCATTGCACTTTCAGAAGTTGGCATTGTCTAGTCTGAAAAAATTCATATTCCCTATTTTAATAACTTAAAGCTCGAATCACTTCAAATCATTTTATTTTAATTTTTTTTTTGCATTTTTTATAAGTTACATTATCTATGTTTCATTATCGCTATTGAATGATGGACTGTTGTTAAATAAATTCTAAGTAACACACTCGTCTGTTTTCATTTTCGTAGTGCCGATGTTGTCTATAAAGTGTAGCACTTTTTCTGAAAGAAAATTTACATTAATATCGCTTTGAGAATTTTTCTCGGTTAAGACATTGTATAATTCATTTTTCTCTGTATATTACTTGTTTGTCTCGATGAAAATAATGTTAGGGATTCCAATTTCTGTTTGGTTTTTTTTATCAGCAGCAATTTCCTGGATTAACTTTTCGTCGGAAATTGATTTTCTTTATTATGCGACATATGCTTCTTAAAATGTTATGCCACACTTCTTGTGCTTATTTTTACTTTAAATGTCAATTTTACTGCGTTTTCGAGTCGATGTTATATTCCGCTTCAGACTTTGGTGTTTATTTTTAGTTGTTTAGTTTAGTTTTGAGTTAACTCCCTTTCAATCAGCTAGTTTGCAGTCTTAACTTCCATAAACTTTGTATAATGGTTCTTTCACAATAATCGAACAGTTTTCTGCATCGTTTTCATTTTTGTATTTGCAAACGAAGTGATTGAATACAAAATTATAATAAATTAAACAACTGTCAGACGAGGATCGCTCTCGGACTTGTTTTTTAATTACCATATTTAATTCAGGACTCGATCGGAAGTCCTGTATGGTAGTAGTTCACAAGGATATAGCTAAGACAAGAGTTAAATCCATTTCATTTCTGACGTGATCAAACAAGCAAATAACAACAAGAGTAAAATAACACAATCAGGTAACCTTGTATTATGTAAAGTTGCAAGTTGACAACCATGATTCATTCATGAATATACATGGGGTATAAACATTTTCTGGAAGAGAATAAGAACTATGATAGATGAATGAGATCATATACAAAACAGTCAATGAAGAAAAACATTCATGATGTGCTATGGAAAAAATGGACTCTCTCTCTCTCTCTCTCTCTCTCTCTCTCTCTCTCTCTCTCTCTCTCTCTCTCTCTCTCTCTCTCTCTCTCTCTCTCTCTCTCTCTCTCTCTCTCTCTCTCTCTCTCTCTCTCTCTCTCTCTCTCTCTCTCTCTCTCTCTCTCTCTCACACACACATTTTGGTTACGGCCTCTGGATGTCACCAGAGCCCATTTCTACCATTAGCATTATAAGTGTTCTGTTGTAACAATTTATTTTTCAATGTACAGTAGAACTTCGATTTCCGTCAGACCATGACGGATATGAGAATTGACCGAGAATAGAATATGTACATTAAAAAGTATTATACAATAGACAGGGTCATCATAAAATCATTATATATATATATATATATATATATATATATATATATATATATATATATATATATATATATATATATATATATATATATATATATATATATATATATATATATATATATATATATACCTGTTTTTTAATATTTTGACGTACAAAGCCCTGGCAGTTAACAAAGACTGAAGGATAATCTGGTGCCTGATAATTGAAGTTCTACTGTAAAATGACTGAAAATGGGTAACGGTCACATTGTGCTACATCTGGCAGAGCAAGTATGAATAAGGAGACGTATACTGTATCTATTATACAAGATTCTCATCTGACACAAAGAAAACATTCGACTGCTTCAAAAATGTAACTTTTGCACAAACTTTGGCATAGAATACTCTTCATCAGAGAAAATAGTCTATATAATGGAATTGTCTACGTCACAGAATGGTCTAAATCAAGAAATAATTTGTCATGGAATGTTCCACATAATGGAATAGTCTACATCATGGAATAATCTGAATACTGTTTATCAATATAATGGAATAGTCTACAAATATATACCAGACTGAACAGATAGTGCTATCCCTGGATTCTGTAGTAGAATCTTGATACTAGTGGGCATAATTTAATAGTTTAATACAAACAATACTATCATACAGGTTAGATAAATTAAATTCGTACTCTACAGAGTTTCGAACCCCATCGCCTTTCCTGCACGCACCAAACCATATACCGTCACGACTAAGCACGCATCACCAAACAATGATGGCACTGAGTAAAGTACGAATTTAATTTCTCTAACCTTTATGATAGTATTGTTTGTATTAAACTTAAATTCTGTCCACTATTTTCAAGATTCTACTACCGAATCCAGGGATAGCACTGTCTATTCTGTATTGTATATATTTATAATTCTTTTCAATAAAACAAATCTTACATACCTTAATTTCTTTCATAGGAATCTGGAACGACTGTGCATATATATATATATATATATTTGATATATGTATATATATATATATATATATATATATATATATATATATATATATATATACATATATATATATATATATACACACACATATATATATATATACACATATACATACATACATACATACATACATACATACATACATACATACATACATACATACATACATACATACATACATACATACATACATACATACATACGTACGTACGTACGTACGTACGTGCGTACGTACGTACGTACTTACGTACATACACACACACATATATATATATATATATATATATATATATATATATATATATATATATATATATATACAGACATACATACATACATATATGTATATATATATATATATATATATATATATATATATATATACATACATACATACATATATGTATATATATATATATATACATATATGTATGTATGTATGTATGTATATATATATATATATATATATATATATATATATTAAAAAAAACATACAAATCCCAATGTTTTCTAGAGAAAATTAAACGTAAAATATATAAAGTAAAGAAAGGAAGAAGAAATAGAAATACATATAAAAGCTTAAACCTTTCATAGTTGACTTCATTATTGAAAGTCATAGTCGAATGCTTTATAGTGTCGCAGGTGATAACATTTTTAAAATGAATATCGGCGTTGATTAAATCTTTGCCGGGAAAAGAGTTAACAGTTCAAGGCCCTTGTTACAAAATCCGTTGAGAGTGCTCAGCAAATATCAAGTGATTTAAAACTACAAATAATATGTGCCTTAAAAAGCTTCAAAAATAAGAGTGTTTGCACATAAAGAAACAAGTATTCAAGCAGCACATGATAGTTTGATACAAATGCTCGACCGACGTCACACTTGATTTTAATAAACCATAATTACAGCTACCAATCCTATATCAACATCACAATTTTAGAGGGAAGTCTCAGACACTCAAATCTTTTGGCGCCATTTTACCCAGCAGCATGAAGATTCCTGCTATTATCTGAATTATGTCCCCTGTAATGGCTATGCCAAAGGACCAGCTTAAAGTGTAACTCAACGAAGTCAGAGTCACACCATGTAAAATCAAGGAGGCGAGTCCTATGACACCTATAATAATAATAATAATAATAATAATAATAATAATAATAATAATAATAATAATAATAATAATAATAATAATAATAATAATAATAATATAATAATGTCATTTGCAATGAAATCGGAAATGGTCTTAAATTAAGTAATAAAAAAATAGAAAACATTGAGTCTTGTCAAAGTCTATCAATAATTTATTTCTCTTTAATACAACGTGAAAACCTAAAAAAAACCTTAAGGTATTCACATTAAAATCCCTAATAGTCCTTAAAGTTATATCAAGGTCAAAAAGTATACTGTATTTTAATGTGTCCCTGTGGTATTCCAAATGAAGTCCAGTTTTGATTGTGCTGATGTGCCAGTAGCCTCAAATGTCATAATATGTCCACAGTCTCGATATATCACAATGATATAACCATGGATGTCTTTAAACCAATTTACATTAATTCCAAAATAATGCATTCAATCCCAGAGAATAGATGAAATAGATAAATAATGGAACAGAAGTAAATAACTGACTCTACTACAGAAATTAGAAATATGAAAAGGACTTCTGTTTTTCACTACCTTACATAAAAAACCTAAGACACAATTTTATAACCAGGATGAGGGTCAAATGTATATTACTAGAATATTTCACCTTTTCAATAAAGTCGGGTATTTTAACATCCAACCAATCATAAATCAGGTGAGTCAGAAATTCCTAGGTGGAAGCCAATGACCTCAACTCAATACCATTAATATGACTGAAATATTGTTTAAGCTAAATTAAAAATCGAAACCAATACATCAAATTTATCAGCAAGATTACTTCTGCACCTACAATGTTCGAAAGGCCACAGAACATGTTTACTCAGAATTAAATGGACAACCCACAAACCTTAATCTATGGTATGTGTTTACAAAAATCGCCTTTTTCAATCTACTAACATGAAAGTAAGGTAACACTTAAAACATATATACATAACACTTACACTCATAAAGAAAACTACTAATTTTTACAATAAAGCTTTCTGCTATATGTTAGGCAAAAGTGCGTAAAATTAAAATTTAATAAGAACTTGTCTTATAATTGATGTTACATATATACAAAACTGAGCCATATAGCACTTTAATACAAGACAAGGTGTATCTGCAATCAGATTGTCTATTCCCTTGATGTTCCAAATGTCAATGTTGTATGTATGCAACATTAAATTCCACAGTAACAATATCTGATTTTTGTTTCTTATCTTGTTAATCAACATAATTGGGTTGTCATCAATGATAACATCAATAGGAAAAGGAGCGGACCTAACATATACTTCAAAGAATTGTAGATCCAACATTAAAGTTTTATATTTGTTTTGAATGTAAAATAAAAGCTTTGGCGCTGCTATAATCTTTCAGAAAACAGCACACTCATTGATTTACCCCATATTTGTCTTGCAGACTTAATTCTCAACAAACTCGTACATAACTTGCATAAAAGTACAATTTAAATAATTGACTTAAATCTGAGCTTGAAAAGACTGGTACACTTTTAAGTATGGCCGCTAATTTATCAATAGCATCCTGAAAAAAGCAAAATGGTTCCCTTGCTTAAATAATTGGTCAAGTGTTCAGCATTATGATGGAAAAACAACAACACAGTAACCAATCATATCCATTTATAACAGAAACTTAAAAAATCAGTTGCTTTTTATTGATAGAAACTGGGAATTCAGAAATAGCGCTGACGTTTACTTCTATTTATTTTAAGTTGACAGAGACAACCATGTCCTAAAAAAATGTAACACAAGCCTAGCAAAGCTCACTTTTACCTACAATATTTGCCAACGTTGCACCAATGAGTAGTCCAGAGAATTTCTGAATCATTTCCTAGCTAGTTTTCTTTCCAGATAAAAGTGTAGATGATGAAACATTTCTAAAGGCAAGCTTTTATGATATTCATCAAACGATGTAAAGCTGAAAGAGAACATTTTATACCATAAAGCATCACTTTATATTGATAAAGTCCCTCTGGAGTTGCTAATGTCAATTTTTTTTTTTGCTCTTTTCGTGAGTGGAATTTGTCAGAATCCTTTCAACGGGTCAACCTAGGTGACATCTTATGCATTTCCATTTTTTCTCAAGACATTTATCGATTTTTGCTATTGGAAATGAATCTATTTTGATTACATTGTTCAGTTTTCTTTGATCGGTACACAAAAGTTTATATCTGTTTTGGTGCATTGATACATGGTAACCTTCAGTCATTTTTATTTAGTTTTATAAAATCATTCTCCAGCAAAATGTTACATATTCTTCAGTCCTACCTGTCTGAGATAATTCATCCTGTAAATATGTTATTTCCCATGTGTTAAATCTGCAATTTCAGAGTCATGGTAGATTTCATTTGTTCGTGTTTGAAACATTCTGGAAACAGGTGTCCATATTCAAATAACAAATGTTTTAGTTCAGTCTTTTCTTGTGGCAGCGGAAGCGAAAGTGTCTGTTCTAGATAATTCAATATTTCTGGCTTCCGAAGATTGGTTACGCCAAAGTCACTACAGTCATATTTCCTGCCAATGCTTAAATCATCTTTATGAATTACAGGTATGTCTAAATTGACTGAATGATTAACAAGGTACATGTATGTCTAAATTGACTGAATGATTAATAAAGTACATGTATGCCTAAATTGACTGATTGATTAATAAAGTTCATGTATGTCTAAATTGACTGAATGATTAATAAAGTACATGTATGTCTAAATTGACTGAATGATTAATAAAGTACATGTATGTCTAAATTGACTGAATGATTAATAAAGTACATGTATGTCTAAATTGACTGAATGATTAATAAAGTACATGTATGTCTAAATTGACTGAATGATTAATAAAGTACATGTATGTCCAAATTGACTAAATGATTAACAAGGTACATGTATGTCTAAATTGACTGAATGATTAACAAGGTACATGTATGTCTAAATTGACTGAATGATTAACAAGGTACATGTATGTCTAAATTGACTGAATGATTAACAAGGTCATCTCTATCGACACACCTTATTAAAACATATTTTATGTCAGTTATTTCTGTTTTCTAATCCTAGGAATGCTTATGATGTAATTAAATTCGTGTACTTTCTTTTGAATTGAATAATGATGATTTTGAGGTCTGGGCAAGAGTATCAGACAATTATCACCAGGATGAAACTCCTTTCGTCGTATTTCCTGTGATACTATAATTTTCTATCTTTGACTAAGTAGACTAAAGATTAGCTCGTGCTATTATTTCACAAGCCTTTTACAATTTATTTTTGAAATCAGAGACAAAGTCAAGAAGATTATTTATTATTTTTGATGAAGTTTCCTTTTAAAGAACTTTCTCTTTCAAGAATTTAAAGAGTCCAAGTACATCATGTACATAAGTTAGTTCAAATGGACTATAACCTAAACTTTTCTAACAGCAAACAACAACAAATGAACGCATTCGTTCCAATCTTTTCCTGTATCAAAGCAATATGGCCAAATTGTATTCCTCAAAATGTTATGCTTGCTTTTCAAAGCCACTTAACTGTCTAGATGATAGGCCGAAGATGTAAACTGTCGTATGTATTCATACGTAACGTTCTGGAAAATTCTAGAAATAAAACTTGACGCATGATCTGATTGAACAAATGTAGGAAGCCCAAAAGGTGTATAAATTCTTTATCAAAGTTTTAGTTTTCAGAGTCCTCCGAAAATCTTGTGGAACCCCAAAATCTGGTCAACGTTTACTGGTTACTTTTTCTTGTGTAAGGGACTTATGCCGTGTAAAATCGTTCAGCTGTTTGTCTCATCAAATACAGGAATAGGTCTCATGTGAACCTGAGGTATCATTTTTGGGGGTTTTCTACCATTTGACAAATACCACACGAGTTATTGTATTTAGAAACATCACTTTTAATTTTTGGCCAATAAAAGTGTTTCAAAATCGTTTAGTAAGTTTTACTAACTCCTGAATGTTCAGCTAAGTGAGTTTCATGGACTCGACTATAACGTTCCTGTCGATATGACTTTATGAGCAACAATTTGATAGCTAATTGACCAGTCGATCACCAACAGGTACTCAGGTGGGCTACATTTTCTCATAAGAGCTTCATTTTTAACAAGTAATAAACTTGGACTTGGCGTCAGTTTCGCTAATAGCTTACTGAAACAAACTTAATATTTTAGGATATTGTTCGTGCTGGTAATTGTCTTCGTTCAACATGATTATAATCGACAAAATACATATTAAAAAGATGATCGAGGTGATCAATATATGTTGACTTATCAATAATAGAAACAAATTGACCAAATTCAAAGAGTCATTAGTTAATGTGTCAGGTAAAGGAATAAATTCCTGATCTTCTTCATTTTCAAGAGCCCGTTTTGCGATAGCTCTACTAACTGAACAAGCAGGGTAGAAATCAGGGATTTCATTTTCTATATTATCGACTTTTACAGACTGATTAACACCAGCCTTATCTCTCGCCAAGCAATGATTAGTATTAAACGAAAACTTTTAATTGGTTAAAGAGTCACCCGCTCTGATAGTCAGTAATAATTGATAATAAAGACTCTGAGAACGTACTTTGTCCCATAATACTTTAATAGTGAGAGACTTGGTAAATTCATCGACATGTGATAGAGATCCTTTCAACATTAATGTTTTATAGTTCTCCATAATAAAATCAGTCCGGGTTTGTTTAAATCAGCACGTGTATTGCTTTCAATACATGACCTTGTCTTTGAACTCTTAGATCATTTGGAAAGGCTCGGTCGTTAATTTGTTGCTTACATTCCAGCCAATATCAATTAGATTAGTAATAACATTCCCTTTCGTCATAAGTGATGTAGATGAACACAATGGTGATGAATTATGGTGGTTTTGATGATAATAGTAATAATGGTTGTGAAATATCTACCTGTAGAGAATGAGACCACCACCGCTAACACTGCAAGTGAATTTTCCTCAAATAGACCACACAGGTAGAACAGCGCCATCCCCAAAAAGATAATCATCCCCACTACTGTGAAGGCCGCCATTACTGCACTAATGATTATCCGAGTCTTCTCTGTAACATAAAGTATGGAGTTATAAAGTATAGAGTTATAAAGTATAGAGTTACAAAGTATGGAGTCACAAAGTATGGAGTCAAAAAGTATGGAGTTACAAAGTATGGAGTCACAAAGTATGGAGTCACAAAGTATGCAGCAAAATCTGGTCTAACGGCTATTTGCTCATACAGACCACAATTTTGCAGTAATTTAGATACTTTATAATTCACCTGCATATATCGATCACATTTACACCTCAACAATCCGTATTCTCAAGTCCTGCGCTACCTCATGAAATTTGCTAAACTAGTGATAATTATGTCTACTTAATTTGCTCAATGGAATTCCAAAACACCGAAGATCTCTCTATGTCTCTGTCTGTCTGTGTCTCTCTCACTAATGTCCTTTCTTTCATATATATTTGTGTGTCTAACACTGCAATATATATATATATATATATATATATATATATATATATATATATATATATATATATATATATATATATATATATATATATATATATATATTTGTGTGTCTTATATAGTCTGATATATATATATATATATATATATATATATATATATATATATATATATATATATATATATATAGATATATATATATATATATATATATATATATATATATATATTTGTGTGTCTAACACTGCAATATATATATATATATATATATATATATATATATATATATATATATATATATATATATATATATATATATATATATATATATATATATATATTTGTGTGTCTAACACTGCAATATATATATATATGCATGCATGCATGCATGCATGCATGCATGCATGCATGCATGCATGCATGCATGCATGCATACATACATACATACATACATACATACATACATACATACATACATACATACATACATACATACATACATACATACATACATACATACATACATACATACATACATACATACATACATATCAATTTGTGCTAATTGCCTATCGTAATACAGCCTGGACATCTTTGATGCATACCTACTACCTACATGTGGGTGTACGTACATGCAATCATACGTTTATTTGTCCATCCATCCATCCATCCATCCATCCATCCATCCATCCATCCATCCATCCATCCATCCATCCAAACAGCCATCCAAACAGCCATCCAATTAGCCATTTTTTTATTACGTAAATATGTGATTGAGATCTAATATAGATTACGTTCAATATCACTTAGAGGCAAGAATGTTTTATATAATATTCCATCACTGTACTCACTACAGAGCAATAGAAAAATGGAAATTTAACTCTGAGCATATTATTTATAGCAAATATGTTTGAAAGGTAGATCTAAGAAATGACAAATAGACATACACCAAGGTAAAGCAGATTGATTAATTCGCATTTAAAAATATTTTCATTTTTTCTTTCTAGTTTATCTCTGATTGCATATGATCAACCTACCTGTACCGAACTTTGCAAAATACGTATACGTGTCATAACAAGTTCTGTTATATTGGGTGCAGCTTTGATACATCCCCGTATTCACGTTATCAGAGGTTTTGATTCCCATGTACGGCGTGGCTATTCCGACTATAAATAGAACAAGTGCTATAACTCCAACAAACACAGAAAACGTGCTCATGCGACGGTTGCACATGCTGAATCAAATATTGATCCCAAAACTCGGATAGAAAATGATTATCACCACAACACGACTAGTTCTGGTTCTTTTCCATTATCTAATGATATTTTCTGGATGTAGTAGACCTATTTTGTTCCTAAATATTTATTGCAATTGTCTCCGAAAGAACTTTATACATTGTGAAAAAGTTTCTTTAATGTACTTATTCTTTTAATTACGGATCGTTTTCAAACTACTATAGGCAGTAAACTGATGTGAACGTTGGGGGAAAATTAAGGTAACAAAAATACTGAGCGGTTTCCGCCAATTTAAGCGTTATAATTAGTAATGCACATACGACGGTCCATTTAAATTTTCAAAGAGTATTGCTAACACAATAAAGAGTTAACAAATGATATAGCAGTTCCCAAGATCCAACAGCAGTCGTTACTAGGCGTGATGTATACTCAGGAGATATCACTTCGAATCATTCTTGTCTCACAACAACAAACACTTCATTGTTCCTGAGGATTCTATGAATGTCAACGGCTGAGTTTATGTGTCGTATTAAACTGGACCTATTGAAATAGGTTTATTTATTTAATTTAAACGTTAGTACTTATGTAAAGAAACGGGGTGAAAACTCAGTTCCAGTGCATTTCTAATCCGCTTATCTTATTTATTTGTATATTTCCCGCTATCCTATGTAATAAATAAAAATCACGTTTTAATCCAAGAAGAGTTTCGGTGTCTCAACTGGAATAATTCAACGGAAATTTCACTGATCTTTTGCTTGATCATAGAATGTCACAGATGTTTTTGAATACATTCAATAATTGAACACAAGCCACTTTTTTCCTGGATGAATGGGCAGAATCTCACTATTTCCGACAGAGTAGGTTGAATTAAACTTAGATCCAGCTCGTTATTTTATTCTTCATAGATTTTTTAGTAATTACTCTGAATCTCCAAGACCAGATTGGGAGGGGGGTATGGCGCAGACGATTACGATTCTCTGTGTATCGTCAAGCACAAAATCAACGCCTGTTGTCAAATCTGCTACACAATGAATAAAGCTTTATCCCGGTTGACTTATTTTCGTTCAGGTAGTCCTTATACAATGAAAACAGTACATTTAAAACTATGTCATCACAATGGGGAAAAAAAGTGTAACGTTTCGTATGAAGTCAATTTATGTCATTTCGTTAACAGTAAAATCGAACAAATCTTGTGTTTGTGTGTATCAATTTCACTCCAGACTGCCGTATCTATGGTGCAAAAATGTACCTTGAGAGGTACCCATTTAGTCAATAATTACACCAATTATTTAAAATTTATGGACGATTTGGCCCATTATATGCTGTTACGTGTAAATCTGACTGCATTTTCAGAAACGGGCCTGCTGGATAAGTATCGTAGATATACCCCTATCATGTATTGATTGGTCCCTTTTGGTGGCACACTTCAACAACGGTGCATACGATATACAGGTCTTAACAACCAGATGAATTGGTTTTATTTATAAAAGGTATTTTGTTTAATTTCTCCTTCGTTTCAATACTTGGTCGAATTTGAATGAGCAACGGGTAGACGATTAAAGAATGTCTGACCTTGTGTCGTCGTGAGAATATAACGGAGAATGTATAGCTTAAGCCGATATCTGATTGCATTAATATAGGTAAAAAATACTCTCTCTCTCTCTCTCTCTCTCTCTCTCTCTCTCTCTCTCTCTCTCTCTCTCTCTCTCTCTCTCTCTCTCTCTATATATATATATATATATATATATATATATATATATATATATATATATATATATATATATATGTGTGTATATATATATATATATATATATATATATGTGTGTGTATATATATATATATATATATATATATATATATATATATATATATATATATATATATATATATATATATATATATATATATATATATATATATATATATAATGTGTATTTGTGATTTGGACTTTTAAGTAACTTTAACAAATTTTCAGTCATATCGCTATGATATATGTAGTGAGACCGTTTATAGTGATGTCTACTAACACTGGAGTTTCACGCCAAAGACATGTAGCATCATGTCCCATCCAATCACATTCTCCTGTCACTTGGCCATCCAGTCCTGGCCCTTGTGTTACTGAACAAATGTTGACTTCTACCTCAACTTCGCAATGTGCGAAAAATACAAGACAGCCAATCGTTTGCCCTGTGTGAGTCTTAGAATAAAGATAAAACTGCCTTTACTGATGTGAGCAGCATAATAAAGACCAAACAGTCAATCACTTGCTCGGTGTGAGTTTTAGAATAAAATAAAGCAGCCAATTGTTTGCTTCATTTCAGTACCAGAATAAAGACAAAACAACCAATACTTGTCCAGTGTGAGTACCAGAATAAAGATAAAACAAGCCCTTGTCAGGTACGAGAGCCAAAACAAAGATAAAACAAGCAATGTGATGTGATGTGATTATGATTTTTAAAGTAGCTTTAACAATTTTTCAGTCGTATCGCTACAATGTCTGCAGTGTGGCAGTTTATCTTGATGTCAAGCACTGAGTCATCATGCCGCAGACATGTAACATGATGTCCCTCCCAGTCACACTATCCTGACACCAGGACGATTAATCCTAACACTAACATCTTAATGCGTCAAGCGAGGCAGCTGTTAGTACCATATTTGTAAGTCTTTGGTATGACTCGACCGGGGATAGAACCCACGACCTTCAGAATCCAAGGCGGACGCTCTAACCATTAAGACACAGGGGCAGTTCTAAAACATGCAATCAGTTTGCCCGGAGCGAGTGGAAGAATAAATATAAAATAGTTGTAAAATACCTGCCCGGTATGAGTGATAGGATATAGATTAAGTAACTAATCTTGTGACCGAATTCAATTCTAGAATCAAGATTAGATTGTGAATCGCTTGCCCGGTGAGAGTGCCTCAATAAAGATAAAACAATCATTCCCTTGGCCAGGGTCAGTGCTAGAAATAAAAAATGAGATAAAACAGCCAATATTTGCCCCGTGTAAGTGATACAAAAATATAAAAACAGCCAATCACGTGACCAGTGTGAACGCTAGAATAAAGATTAAACAGCGAATCACTTGACGGTGTGTGTGCTTGAATAAAAATGAAACAGATAATCACTTGCGAGTTTGAGCGCTAAAATAAAGATAAATCGCCAAATCACGTGATGGTTTGAACAAATCAGAACGATGTAGCAGCCAAACACTTGCCCAGCGTGAATACTACAAAAAAAAAAAAAGATAAAGCAGCCAATCACATGTCTGGTGTATATAGTAAGAACGAAACGACATACTTACCATATCAATACATAATTAATATCACTGCAAATACAAGATGTGCAATCATATATGGTATGAGAATTGATTGAAAAGCATCAAATTGAGCCAAAAGTCATGTGAAACTTCAACAGACAGGACAAAGACTTAATAGACATCAGTTGGCATGACTATATTAGTGGGTGCTGCAATACGTTACAAACACGTAGTTATCGTAGAGATGGGAATTAAACTGACGATAGCACTAATGCAATAAACGATATCATTGCAAACGGATAAAGATACTGCAGAAACTTTCTGTATGTATATGCAGTGAAAAATGTACCGGTCCCGAAGGGGTCTAAAGCGCTCGCGTTTACCGATCACTGTCTTCTCATCGCTATCAATAATTGTTCGAGTCTCGGTCTAAATCAATGTTGGTATGTGAGAAAGCCGCCCTTAGCTTTCTGTATGTCAGTGGGGTTTTTTTACCGGGCTTTTTCCCGGGGTCTTTTGCCACTAGTCACACTGGTCGCAATGTATATCTTATGGTGCGCTTAGAAATGATGATACACCCAAAACAACAACTTCATACCAGCCTAAACGTCCTTTTCATGAGTTTTTTTTTCTACACAATTATTATTGCAAAAATAAATAATTTGATTCCTTATAATACAAAATGAAAAATAAAAAAGAACTTATGGTACTGCGATTTAAATAAAAAAGAACAAAAAAATTAAAGACACAACTCCTGGTAATAGAAAGTCCTGCATAAAATTAATTTAAAGTCCCAGAGATTTCAAACTGAAGGCTATGGCACGTCTGTTATGGACTGCGTTGTACTGATGTATGACCAGTCTTTTGTTGAATCATAGAAATATTATTCCAGTTTGAATTCAATATAAATTCTGAAGAATGTCTTTATCGTCAAAGCAGTTTTGTATTCCAGAGAAAACAAGTGACTCGAATTCAATAATTTGAAGAAAATAAAATTCAGCCCAAACTGGTCACAACATAACACAACTTAAAGTGCTAGATGTTAAAGCAAAACTGTAAAAATTATGACAGTCGCAAGATAATATAGTTCTCTCGTTGACATTATGCCACAAATGAGCAATTTATAAAAACAACCATTACCATTGGAAAATACCCTTCTTGAATGATCTAATGAGCCTTAATTTTTTAAAACATGGAATTCACTTTGGAATCACCAAAACCAAGACCCAAATCAACATGTTTACCTGAATAATAATTTGGTCAAAGAACTTATACACATAGAAAATAATGAAGGTATTAATAGTTGTTTACATCATTAAAATAAACAAATATAAAAGTCAATCAGATTAAAAAGAACTGCACTCAATTCTGGACAAGGTCAAGTCCAGTAAGCTATGTTACATTACAGTAACATGTAATGGAATAAAAAAAAACATTTAAAATTAACAGACAAACAATTAAATTAGAAATATATAGCATAATGCTATTTTATGAATCAGTCAAATTTAATAAAAACACGAGCTCCTGGTAAAAGAGGACCAGAACAAACACGAATTAACAAAATACAAAATGATCTTCATAATTTGGCTAAGTTAAAAAATCAGATCTAGACAAAAACAAAATTCTAAACGATAATTTGGTCATGCGAAATTTTTTTTATAGATTTGGCATTGATTACAACGACATAAAGACAGTAATGGAGGTAGATATAATCGATATAATGCAAATCTACAAATGGGATGATATATTAACGCAATTTTGCCTCTAATGAAAAACGAAAAATTTGTTCATGGTATTAAGCATTGTATTAAATTTATTTCGATCATAATTAAAAGATCACTAGGTGCAATCAAACGTATAATCGATGATATTAAATATTATAGCAACGAGAAAAAGATTATTTTATTCAAAATGTTAATAAAACAGGTGTCAGAAAATATTTTTACGAGTATTAGGATATTAGTGACTTCGATGATGTACAAATCCCTTCATTAGTTAGCGTTAAGAGACTATGCAAATGATCTTGTAAATACTGGAGATCACTTGCCTCCGTCTATTCGATTGGAAATCAACATATCCGTAACGAAAACATTGAACTTGATGTTCTATCATCAACTATGGGATTCATTGATAATTTGAATGATTGTAAATTTATTTTAAAAAACACAACTTCTTACAATATTGATGATATTTTTTAAAACATTTTCCTGGTTTCAAATGAGGTTTAAACAGATGAAAGATACGAATATGTTTCA
Organism: Potamilus streckersoni; assembly: GCA_016746295.1. NCBI lineage: Eukaryota > Metazoa > Mollusca > Bivalvia > Unionida > Unionidae > Potamilus > Potamilus streckersoni. The sequence goes on from JAEAOA010002072.1 coordinate 430,674, forward strand.
TCAAACGTATGCGACAGTTACATATATATTTTAAATGATCCTTAAAGAAAACAGTTATTGACGTAACAAAATAATTAACAACTGAAACTTTTGTCATGCTTGATAATTAGAAAGAAATAAATAAATCATCGCTTTCAACCATGCCTCAGTGGAAATTACAAAATCCTATGTAATATTATGCAATATTACAAGTTTTATCATAAAAAACCTTTGTGTTTAAAAAATATCATATCAGAATACTTTGGGTAATATTACATTTACCACTGTTAATGTTCTAATATAATTTCAAGTGGAGCATTATTAAGCTCGTTTTTTGGCAATAATATCCGTTGTTGGCATTTCTCTAGTAATTGATCTTAATCGGCCAAAAGTATTTTCTGTTGGTAGTAAATACCCTTTGAACAAAATGACAATGAAAGATGTGTTCGAATGAGTTCGTCGAGTAAGTGCCAGAATAAAGTTATATCTCTATCAGCAGGAAAATGAAATTTTTCTTATATCTGCAGTTGAGACATTGACAATAGGTGAATAAGTTGTGCGAAATTTTATCAAGCCTTAAAAAATAATCTGACACAAAAATGTAGTTAAATTGCATGTGCATTAAAATTAGACTTCTTTCCAATTCTTTCTATTTCATTTTTATTAACTTTTTATGTCATTAAATATAATTATGATTATGATGACGATTATGGTTTCTAGGTTTAAAATATGACTCTGCACTAGTTCACAGCTACCTGAGTATTTTAAAGCAAATTAATACGTCATTTCATGTACACGCACGAAGAAATCAAGGAGATTTCTAAATATCGCCAGCGTAGTATAGAATGTCAACAAGTATTATTGGTAAAGACCGTGGTCATAACCAATCATTTACATTGCTATTTCCGACTATTAGTACGACAAAACCGTCATACAAAAATCTTGCTTACCAGTCATATTACTTTCTAAATAAACACAGTGTTTCTAACAGACTAATAAGAAGATTTAGAAAATGTTAAATTCTATTAGTGCATAGTTTTCATTTTCTAGTCTTCTTGGTTTAGACCGCTTGGTTTCAATGTTCTAAGGCCGCGTATCCAGTATGATTCCTTTTCCTTCCTGGTTTCGGAACTCCAGCTGTGGTTGTTAGCAATAGCGATAAGTATTATATCACTGAAAGTGTGGCCAGGGGAGGAGAAGTGTTCTGCGACCGGGCTTCTGTACAGCTTTTTTGTCATCCAATCAGATCTTTGAAGGTTTATCCTTTTGTGTAACTTTTCAGACTAGAAAATGAAAACTATGCATTAGTAGAATTTAACATTTTCTAAATCTTCTTATTATCCTTCAATTTTTACTATAAGAATAACCGGTATAGAATCAAATATCCGGGATATAATCTGCGTTACATAAATGTATAAAAAGTAAAAATAGATGTCGCTTTGGCTTGTAGACTTTTAGGGAATTATACAACGTTTTCAGTTTCCGCAACTAGTCTATACAAGCTGGTGGTATTTATAGTTTTAGCACATGTGAAGACAACAATGTAGAGGTTTACAAACACAACGTTTTTGTGTTTATTTGTTTGTCGTATATATGTTTTGTATTTACCTTTGAAAAAGACTCATTAAGAGTCGAAAGCGCTTAGGCTAGTAAGTTACTAGTTTCGTACTGTTCGTCGTCAGGTTATTGCATCTATTTTAATTAATCCCTGACACACGTGATCCCTTGGTGGATCCAGTACGCTTGAAAGGGTTGTTATTTGCCATATGATTTGTATTCTTTATATATATTTAGGTGCTTTGTGGGCAGTCATCCCGAAAGTAGGTTTACGGAAGGACATGATATAATTTAAATTTTACATCAAAACATATATACATAGGTTTAATTTCTTACATGGAATTTATGTATATGTTGAAAATAAGTATATATACTTATTTTATAGATATATTCGTGTTTTCGGTTCGTGGGCAGGTATATAAGCTTTATAGGCAGTTTTGACCTTTGCTGACCATAAGGTTGAAGTTGATTAAGTACTTGACCACACATACGTTCACAAGGAACACACACACACACACACACACATATATATATATATATATATATATATATATATATATATATATATATATATATATATATATATATATATATATAGCGTACTGCCCACAAAGACGTTCACAATAAACAAATATATACCATGAATTTCCGGTGTGCGCGCACAAACTGTTTGTCAAGACACGCGATATACATTATGTAATTAATCTATTAAAGCACCCTTTGGTATGGTCCGCGTACATAGAGCAGAGATGATACATTGCAGACTAGATTATGTTACACGTAGTTTGGTTTTCCGAGTTGTGTTAGATTAGTTAATGCATTGGCCTAAATGATTTTCATAATTGCATTGCTATTTTATATTGAATTTCGAATCGTACAGAACAGGGCAACCTTTCCAATTTGAAAACCTGGCGTACTTTTCAGCCAGTTCTTTGACTATATATATATATATATATATATATATATATATATATATATATATATATATATATATATATATATATATATATATATATATATATATATATATATATATATATATATATAATTATCTTATTCATACCCAATTATCAATATGCAGACTGCAAACTTATATTTATTGATATTTTTGGGTGGGGCATAAACAGTGGAAAGACCCGTTGGTATTCAGCAAAACTCGCCGAAGTTGGAACATCCTTTTTGTTTTCACGCCTTGTTGGAAATAAATAAATTTTATATCCAGTTTAACAACCTGTTTTGACACCATATGAATTAGATCTGTACATCTGTTAATGTTTGACATTTAATGTGAAGATGACTGTTCACTGCTTGTTGATGAATACTTAGCTACTGTTAACTAACAATAGCTCAATTGATATGTTTAAGTCAGCTTACACCGTTAGCTGAGCAGAGTTATAGAAATATAACAAAAATTTTTTAATAATTTTCGTAGTTTGTCTTGCTAAGCCTCAGTATTTGTTTCAAGTACATGTACTATAAAGGCTGTGATAGGTTAGTTGGATGAGATTACAGGCACTTCTCACTTTGGAGGTGGGGTAGGGGCTGCCCATTATGAATATTATTGTGTGTGTATGCGTTTGTGTGATTTGGATTTTTAACGTAGCTTTAACAATTTTTCAGTCATGTCGCTATGATGTCTACAATGTGCAGGTTACAGTGACGTTTAGCACTGGGACATCATGCCGCAGACATGTGGCATGATGTCCCACTCAGTCACATTATCCTGACACCAGGTCGACCAGTCCTAACACTAACCTCTTAATGCTGAGCCCCAAGCGAGGCAGATGTTATCACCAGTTTTGTAAGTCTTTAGTATGACTCACCCGGGGATCGAACCTATGATCTTCATCTGAGGCGGACGCTCTAACCACTAGGGTACCAGAGCAGTTGTGAAAATTATTGGTCCTAGATGTAAATTGTCCAACCTGATATTTATGACATATGGATTCAACATCGTATTGACAGCAGAAATAGTGTTCTGTAGTGTTTTTCCCTATCAATATTTTATGGATATAGTATGTCATGTAATATGCTTGTTTAATTCTCTTTTCTCACTTCTGACATTACCAATGAAGGCTGTAATGTCTCTACACCTGTGAGATTCAAGACTTTTTATGTTACCTTTTGGTTTATAAAATTATATACATACACTATAACTGAAGATGAGTTCTCATTATTCCCTAACAATTTTAAAAAGTAGGGCTTTACTTCTATCATTAGTCTAAATTCATCCGTGCCAATATAAATTTGTACAATACAAAATAAGGGTTTCAGTTTTTTGCTCAGTATCATTAGCGACTTTACCAGTCTTAATATCCTATCTAAATGATTATACCCTTTCCGTCCTGCTATGATAACACATACTTCGATGCTAATACAATCGATCTGCAGCCTATAATTAGAGCTATACAACAGTGTACAATATGAATATATATCTTATTAGGTGCATCTTCATTTGTCTGTCCGTGCACATAATCCTATCCTATACAAACAGTTTCCATATTGGTAAATAATTGATACTAGTCGTAAACAACCACCAAATTGGACCAATCTGATATATATTCATAAGTTTCTGATCACGCTAAATTGATCTGTACCAATAGAATTCTGTTCAAATACAAAATAAAAAAACTTAGTATTTTTCACTCAGTATCGCTTGAGACTTTACCGATTTGAGACAAGTAGAGTGGAGAGAATGTGACATAGGTCTTTGCTACTTTCATATACTGTGACATGTTATTTTACAAGTGGAAGTTATGGATGTAGAGACCTATCAAAATGGCCATTTTGATTTTCTTCACAAATGACCATAAACTAATCCAAAATAAGTAACTGTATCAGTTATCAGACTAGGGAAAAACCACTGTTGAATGGGTTGACAATAACTAGCTTCCTAAAATGCAGTATATGATTGATAAAATATATAAAGCATATCACATAGTCAGGCGAGGAAGTGAAAATGACCAAGTGGGGCTTGATGTCTTTTGATAATTGCACTTCAGAATTAAGGTCAAGCTGTATACACTATAATCCAAACTATGCCCATTAATTTTATACCCAAAAAACATGATTTAAAAGTTATTTTAATAATAAATAAGATCAATAAGTTCATTTTTTTATTATAAAAAAGCAACTTACTAGGATAACTGCAAAGTGTCCGGTGTCAGAACTGGTCATTGGAGTAAACTCGCTATGATTTTTTTCTTCTGGTTATTTTTTCAACATTAAGCTCGCATTAACCACCTGTGCCATGTGTCACACCTGTCAAGTTGGAACCTTTTTTGTATTGGTTGTGTTAAATCATATCGCTACCATGTCTGCAGTGTGAGTTTATAAGTGATCTCTAAGCACTGGAGCACCATGCAAATGACACGTAACATTATCTCCCACCTAGTCACCTTATCACGACACCAGGCAAGCCAGTCCTAAATGCTGAGAGCAAAGCGAGGCAGCTAGTAGTAATAGTTTTGTAATTCTTTAGTATGTTTTGGAAGTAATGCAATGGGCATATCACACACACACACACACACACACACACACACACACACACACGATGTTAATCAACATTGCTGATGATTTTATGTCTCAATGAAAATCTACTACAGTTTCAGAATTTCAATGCTACTTCTGGCCTAAACGATTTGATTATTTATGTTCCGGTTTTCTCATTCTCGACAAGAGTCAGAAATATTTTTGTAATTTTAATACTACTATTGCCGGGTACTGCATTATCTATGTGATGTGTTGGATGAGAAATGTAATATTACTCCACCTGATTTGAACTTTTTTACGGACAGGTTTTCAGTAACTGCTTAAGCCCGTTTGAGTATGGAATTTTACTACTTCTTTTATTAATGGCCCATTGGCCAATTTAAAAATTGAAAATAAATAAATAAATAAGAAAATATAAGAAAAAATACAGTTAGGTTGTTGGAGTTCTATAAAGATTCGAAATAATAGTTCTACATTTATTCTAGGTGAATTTAATATTGAAATATATCCGGAAAAAGTTCAGTCTCAATTAAAATCTGGCACGGTTTCGGAAGTTTGTGTTACTTTTCATCTGAGCAGTTAGAATGGTAATATTCTATACTTTATCAGTCTCCACAAGACTCTAGGAAGCTTTTGTAATTTTAGCACTACCTTTCCTCTAAGATCCATGAATCTAATTAACAGGGACAAATTCACAACTTTAGCATTACTTTTAGACACAGCTATTTTAGTGTTATTATGAACTGGTTTCCTTGATTAAAGCTTTGTTTAACATCATTACAACGATTCGAGTTTACCAACACCGCCAACATAATTTCAGGTCTACATAATGCTTTATGTATTCTCGGATACAAGAACTTTATTACTATGCGACATGTACCAGGTACACACGGCGTGTTAAAGTTAAATCCGTAAAGGCAATGCACATCGGCTAGTTCAGCAAAAAGGATAATTTTTCAGGATTGGAGTCTGCATACCTCTAAATGACAATTATTCGCTTTATTTGCATCCTCGTACATTCATTTTCCTTTCGAATGTAACTATTTACGCGCCGCGAGAAAAACTTACCGCAAAATCGGAGTTAAAATGCGTAGACACTTTTAGACGAGAATAACCAACACGTGTAATTCAGTACAATTCTTCCTTTGCCGCCATTGAATCCAAGTTCTCAGCGACATATAACTGTGATTTCTCTCTCTCTCTCTCTCTCTCTCTCTCTCTCTCTCTCTCTCTCTCTCTCTCTCTCTCTCTCTCTCTCTCTCTCTCTCTCTCTCTCTCTCTCTCAAAAATAAATAAATAAATAAAAAGAAAATGAATACGTGATTAATAAACAGTTGCCTCCTTTGGAGTGTTTTGTGACGAACACGAGCACATATATACTTGAATAAACCCAAATTTAGCAATGATGCATGAAAATACCAATTAAAGGTGTATTTGATAGATTTCATCAAGGTTTGCAAAAAAAACCCATAAAACAAGCATAGCGAGTTCAAAGTTAACTCTTGGGATAAAGACTATTTCGGATACTTTATCTCTCTCCATAGAATTTATTATTATTATTATTATTATTATTATTATTATTATTATTATTATTATTATTATTATTATTATTATTATTATTGATTTGGTTACTTCTAAAATTTCATTACTGACCCGGTTTAGAATCAACTAATAATTGGTCTGTCTCCAAAAATCTAATCCTGTCAGTTTTATACGGCTCCACAAATCAAGAAAACAGTGTATATATTGCTTTTTTTCTCATATGTTGGTCATTTATTGGTAAAAGTGCATAAAGGGATCTGTAATTATATACAAAAATTACACCTAATGTGGATCACATCCATAAAAAATCTATAACCAGTCTATGAAACTAATGTTCATATGATACTGATATTTTAATGATTGATTATGCTTTTCAAGTCACCTGACCGTAATACCATGCGGGCTGATAGTACGCCCGCCCCCCCCTCCAGCATGTCCCATTAATTGATATCTCTTAATTGAATTATGCATACATAAAAGATGCAGATCTTAACAAATATGATTAGTGTGAGAAGAAAATTGATAATTATTGCATACATTAATAACAAATGTTATCTTTTTACATATATGCCTCCCATGTCGGCAAATTGGTACTTATGGAACTTGTGTACACATTTGGTTTATGTCTGTTATTTTTATATTATAGCAGCTATATCAGTTGAGAAATATATCAAACATGACAGGCTCCAACAACGCTTAAAAATACTCTTGCTATGAAAAACATTAAAATAATTATATGCAGTATATTGCTCTCTCTCTCTCTCTCTCTCTCTCTCTCTCTCTCTCTCTCTCTCTCTCTCTCTCTCTCTCACACACACACACACACACACACACACACCGAAAATGTCAGCACCCCGAATATTTTGCAAGTAATGTAATAGGTATAATAACACACACACACACACACACACACACACACACACACACACACACACACATCAGCATGCTCGATAATGAGAGCTGGAACAATATACGGTTTAATACAAACTACATGGAAGTGGGCAGGACGAGATATAGGTCGCCATCATTATGGACTAACGTAGTAACATTGTTCCAATATTACCATTCAAAGTCCTCGATTTGTGCTTAAAAGTATTTGCAGTCTATACACTTAAAGTTAAAGTGGAAAAGTGTAAATGAATATTTATACCATAGACAGAGCCATGATATTTCATTTTGATAAATTTGCACAAGATCTTTTGTCGTTCATTTTGATGTCGATTTATATTTAACTACGTGCGATTTGTTTGAACAGACTGTTTAAGTTACTTTTAAGGCTAATGGTACTTCTGTTTTCAAGTTCGACATAGCAAATACCTAGCGAGCAGTAGTAATCAAAGAATAGAACAACTAACATCATCATTGGAAATATCATCGTATATGAGGTTAAAAAGCGGTTGAAATATGAACAAGATTATATTTAAGATAGCAAATCGTTTAGCAAAGTGTGTGTGTGAGTGTGTGTGTGAGTGTGTGTGTGTGTGTGTGTGTGTGTGTGAGAGAGAGAGAGAGAGAGAGAGAGAGAGAGAGAGAGAGAGAGAGAGAGAGAGAGAGAGAGAGAGAGAGAGAGAGAGAGAGAGAGAGAGAGAGAGATTTGGGCTTTCAACGTAGCTTTTTTTTAAAAAAAATCAATCCTATCGCTACACTATCTGCAGTTTGACAGTTTATAAGTGATCTCTAGCACTGGATTATCATGCAACAGACATGTAGCATTATGTCCCACCTGGTCACATTATCCTGACACCATGCCGACCAGTCCTAACACTAACCTCTAAATGCGGAGAAACAAGCAAGGCAGCTGCTAGTACTAGATTTATAATTCTTTAGTATGATTCGACTGGGGTTCGAACACGTGACCTCTTGCATCCAAGGCGGACGCTCTAGCCACAAAAGACCACTAGAGCAGTAACTAGACAGAAAATGTACGATACTTGGTTCTGGTGTTCACAATAATTCAACTTGGAGACCTAGCTGATAGACAATAAACACATATTATAGCATCATAATAGTGACAATAGAAATGGGTGAAATTGCAAAAAAGAAAAAAAAAGAAAGTTGGTAGCTTGCAACTTTATCGATCTTCATGTACTTGCTTGGTGCCTCTACCCACCCGTTCCATTTTGCGATGGTACCACATACTTCAATGCTCATATAATACATTTTGAGCATATAATTAATGTTATATAACAATAAATAATGTGAATGTAGCTTATTAAGTACGTCTTTGTTTATCACACTGTGTGCCTAATTCCTTCCTTTAAGAGCGTTTTCCATATACATGTACATAAGTAAGTCATAACAATCGCAAAAAACATCGATGTTGACAACTTTGACATCAATTTATTGTTGTCTCATCAGTTTAAATCGATCTGTGCCAATGGAAATGTGTGAAATAAAAAAGCTGTTATTTTGCCCAGAATCTCTTGCAAAATTATCGATGTTCATGAACAACGGGAAGGACATGATACAATTTAAATTTCAAATCAAAATATAAATATATATAGTCTATTTTTAAGAGTGTTGGTTACCAAGTTATTAAACTCAATGATTAAATGGAATCAGATATCAGCTCATGCTGCAATACCACACTCTGTCAAAGTACTAAATTGAAATGTGTTACCATACAGAGGCATATTCATGATGAAAAAACATCTTGGAATATTTGAAGTCCACACAGTCTGAACTGAGCCTTACAGATTCACTATAGGTACCATGTCAGCCTATATGATGTACTGAATGTCAATTTTTAAGCCCCCAAACATTCCAAAATATATGCATATTTGTTTATGTCAGCTATGTAACCATGTTAAGATTAGTTGTACAAAGTTAAATTCAAATAATCTGTTTGAATATTTTTTATTTAATCTTTAGAGTGTCAGTTAACAAATATTGCTAGTAATTAATAATGCATAGAGCAAAATGGATCATTAGATTTCTCATAATATCATCTGGGTCACAACGCCGCACTACATCAATCAATATCTTAAAGAAGCTGAAAAATAAAATGGAATGCATTCTGTGTTCAACTTACATCATTTTGCTGTTTTCTTACATGCAATGGTAAATATACCTGGATAAAGTATATTTTATCCCTTTGACCTGTATTTCATTCTCTGACAGCTTAATATGATTTTGACTAGGTTTTAGTATAAAGTCTTCATCTATATCCTCTCACTAAATAGTATAACTATGTTTATAAACAATTACTGATATCAATACAAGCATATATTTGTTACTCAGGAAGTCACCCCATCATAAACAGATAAATTAACTGTACTCAAATGCAGTGCTGACAGGGTCAATTTTTTTTAGTCAAACTTATATATTGGTCACTACTATTTCAATTTCATACATGAAGTCTTTTGAAATTTCCTTGCAAGCGAGATATGTGACAGCTATCATCTAAATTTGCTATATCTTCCTTAATTATAGAAATTTTTCAATGCAGTAAAAACCTAATTGTAATACGTTATAAGACCTGTTTGAAAATATGTTTGAAGTTAAAAATATTGATCTATTAATTTTAATAGAAATTTAAATAATTATCTAAATTGTCAAAACTAACTATTTTTTAAAAAAATTAAATTTTCATACATGTTATAACATTCAGTGTAACAAATTTAAGGCGGCAAAGTTGACTAATGAATGGTATTTAAAACAAATGGTATTTTGGGTCTGTACAACTGATAACATTATTCCCAGGGGTAATGAAGCATGACAGCTCACAGTGATTTTGACAGCAAATTGCAATATGCCTATCCAGCTGCATATCGGTGTACGTACTTAAGAAACTTCGACAGGTGCTATATGTTCCACATTTATTGTTTTAGGTACTTTGGCAGTTGTTTGTATAACTAATAGCCCACTCAAATTTAAAGTTTTGATCGGAATACTACAATGTTTTATAGCAAATATGCATTCCATTTTAATGATACTGAACCGGAATTATTGTGTTTTATTTCCATATATAGCGTACTGCCCACAAATATGTTCCCAAGGAACAAATATAAAACATGACTGTCCGGTGTGCGCGCGCAAACTGGTTAAGACACACGATAAACATTTTGATGTCCCACCCAGTATAAATTGGATCTGTACCTCTGCTAATGTTTGACATTTAAGGTGAAGATGATTGTTCACTGCTTGTTGATGAATTCTTAGCTTCTGTTAACTAACAATAGCTCAATTGATATGTTTCAGTCAGCTTACACAGTTAACTGAGCAGAGTCAAGTAAATATAACAAAAAGGTTTTAATATTTTCGTAGTTTGTTTTACTAAAACTCAATATTTGTTTCAAGTACATGTACTATAAAGGCTGTGATAGGTTGGGTGGGTGATATTACAGATAAGGCACTTCTCACTTTAGTGATGGGGTGGGGGCTGTCCATTATGGATATTATTGGGGTTATGTGTAATTTGGATTTTTAACGTAGCTTTAAAAAAATTTCAGTCATGTCGCTATGATGTCTGCAATGTGGCAGTTTATAGTGATGTCTAGCACTGGGGCATAATTCCGCAGACATTTAGCATTATGTCCCACCAAGTCACATTATCCTGACACTAGACCAACCATTCCTAACACTAACCTCTTAATGCTGAGCGCCAAGTGAGGCAGCCGTTAGTACCATTTTTGTACGTCCTTATTATGATTCTCCTGATGATAGAACCCACGATCTCCTGCATCTAGGGCAGACGCTCTAACCAGCCATTATGGCACCAGATCAGTTGTGAACATTATTGTTCCTAGATGTAAATTGTTCAAACTGATATTTATGACAAATGGATTACAGTTTTACATCTTTTTCTTTTTGACAACTGTAGTACACAATTATTATTATGAAATGATATTTCTTCAAGCTAAGGTAACCAAGTGTATAAACGTGGGACTATTTTAACGTGTTTAATGTGTGAACAACCACCGTTGGCCAGTGACAAGCGATTATGTAAGTTGCCAGAAAACTCAGTTTATAGGTCCAACCCTGTATCTCGCACCTATGTGTTATACCTTGGCCAGAGATCAGAAGAAATCCGCAGGGTAAACGATGTATGTTCTACGCGTCACGTAGAACGACAAACAAGAACCATGATAGTTCTGTTGATTGGGTCCCACAATATCCAATTGAAATTCAGCCAGGGGAAGACCTAAATCTTAGATTCAAAAATATTAATTGATTTCTGTCCAAAAATTAGTCAGTATATGCCATGGCAGTTGTGAAGAGACGTCGCTGTAAGAATGTACTCTGTAACACGCATTTTGTGAATTGGCGGGAAGACGTAGGAAAAAACTTGTGAACAAAGAAAGAACACTTCAAAAGGTAGATATTTGCTCGCATTTTGCAAAACATTACAGTGCTGTAACTGTAAGTACCAATATTATGTTTTACTCAATTACTGGGATTGGTTAGTATGTAGAATTACTTTGTAGAGTCTCATTTCTGAGCTTATTTGAGACATGAAGTTGAGTTATGTAGAATTATGTAGATTGCTAGTTCATCAGTATCAATGTTATAAGTTGTGATGGGTTAGTCTGAAGTAACTGGTACCTTTAGTAATACGTATGTTAGTGTTCATAGTTAAAATAGATGTATGAATATATCAGAGCATAGACATTTGAATATTTGTATATTTGGTACGAGTTGTGATGTAAAAATATGCATCTGATTATTGCGATTTTCGGTATAGTCTCATTATGAGTATATACTAATGTGAATCAATTATAGTTGTATGTGTTCGAGTAATTGATATCATGTTTTTATGATGTTGTTTATTATGTTGTGTTATTATATTATGTTTTATCATACAAGAGTGTAGGTGTATTTAGGTGTAAATGGATGCATGACCGATGAAATTTGATAGCTTTATCTGATGATAAGCTATGATGTAGTGTGAGGTGTGAACACTTAGGAAAAATAGTCTACCATCCTTGTGTTTTACATGAATCATTTTGGGGGACAACTTCCAGTGTGATATACAAGTCTCAAGTCTCAGAGAGAGAGAGAGAGAGAGAGAGAGAGAGAGAGAGAGAGAGAGAGAGAGAGAGAGAGAGAGAGAGAGAGAGAGAGAGAGAGAGACAGATGTGCGACTGTTGGTACAGTCAGAGTCGACAAGTTGGAGTCAATGGATAGATGAGAGAATTAGAGGAGAAGTAATCTGGGAGGAATGGAAAGAACGGGAAGAAACCTAGATGAAGTTAGGAAACCTAGAGGAATCAGGAGTTGAGAAAATAGAATCATATGATGAGATAGGTTCAAAGGGTTGAGCGAAATTATTTGTGAATTTTGAGTGATTGACTATTAATTGTTAATTAAATTGATGTTATTGAATTTCACCATTTGTACTTTTAGTTTTTTAACTGTCTGCATTGCTGACTGGAGGCTCGGAGCTATACACCAACAATTACTAACCCAACTTCTGAACAAAAATCGAGCCTGGGTGGGTGCCATATATAAATAAATATTGGAAGCACAACACCCCAATTTCTTACAACCAAACCATACAAAGAATAACAAACCCGTAACAGCTAGCAAGTGTAACTTAAGGGATATTTTACATATGCTGGCTATGAATCTACTGTGCTATATTTTGCTTTATTAGGTATAAAACTGTCATGAGACTTGCTTAATTAAATCCTGAATGTGTCAGTTACACTTACAAATCCACTGGTACAATTAAAAATCTGAGACAGTTTGGGATCTTTTCTGCACTAACAGAAAATTCATCAACACCTTTCCTTCAGAATCCAATAATTCAAGCTATTGATAACTGTCAAACCACTATGGCTGAAAATGTGATTGTCTCATAGTTGTGTCCGGTTTGATAATTTTGCTGCCACAGAGTCTGGATTATGTCTATGAAGAAATAATTAATCTAGATTCAGTCGCAGTCTTACATTTCATGAATTTTCTTTCTTTGAATCATACTCATGTCATAACTTGCAAAATAATTTATTCTAACATAAAAAATCACCTTTTATGACAACTCATGCTAAAGTGATCACAACATATATTTTATTTTTGAAATTAAACTAGTGCCTACTCCTTAATTAGCATAACTATTTCAATTCAAATCATAATAATCAGAATGCAATATTGCACATTGAAGGTGATCCTACGTATAATCAATTTAAAACAATAAAGACTCAATACTGTCATTTAGTCACTGCATACAGGAAATACACACATCTGTCTATAAAGTGCCGTCATTCATTTTCTTGGATTACTTTGGCTATTAAAACTAATCAGCAATCCACTCAGGAGTATCTGGGTTGGATAAAGAGAATGTATTACATGAATGGTCATTCAGAACACTTTCAATACATCAGACCAGATTTTTTAAAATTTACCCAAAATAACTTGGTGAAGTCAAATTGCAAATATAAGGATGGTGATAGGTTATGTGGAATTTGCATTTAATCATCTCATACTAGAAAATTTGATACAATATGTCACTGGCTCTGGTAATCATCAAGTGCACCTGCACAGCACCACAAGACTGATCAAGATACCGTAAGCTGGAAAGATGAAAAAGAAAGAAAAAAAGATGACCCAAAGGCAATTTTTGTAAACCATGTGCACAATTTTACTTTATTTACCTTGACGACCATAATTCTTGCAGTATTTTGCATGGGCCACATCTTAATTGATGCAGCTGATGTTAGATGGTCTGTTCGTCAGTTAAAGGATATGGTTGATACAAACATAGCTATGTCTCTTTAGGATGTGTGCATAAATAAAGACATGTCCCTTCATTGCCACACTTGTTGAATTTATCATGAGCATCTCTCTGACAACTGTTCCTTGCGAGAAAGAATTTTATAAACAAATCTGATGCACAATATTGTTAGAAATATACTCAGACCTGAGACTGCATAGAAAACAATGCTTATTTGTGAGGCATTATCAGTGCTAGGGCTTGAGGTGATATCTTTCTGCATGGCTGGTAAGGCAAAGTAAGGGCACTTGTGACTTAAATTAAACAGAAATTGTGAAGAAAGAAAGGTTTAACTACAGTAAACTTGTTTTCCCTTTTCTGTTATATTAAAGTGCCATGAATGGTCATTTCTTTTATCTGTTTAATCTGTAGCCAATTTTGGATCATCATCACTAACCAAGTCTCTAAATCAGTTCTTGGCAAATTTAGCTAAAATGGTGTCTTCTGTTCCATTACATCACTGAATATGTTTTGTTTGCTTGTATAGAGATTTACACCATTTTTCAGTACATAATTGGTTTTACTTCTATCATTTTAAATCAAATTGTGCCAATATAAATTTCTACAAATGCGAAATAAAAGATTTGGTATTTTTGACTCAATATATCTAGCAACTTACTGATCTTAATATCTTTCTACCTGATTATACCCTTGCCGTCCTGCGATGATACCATATACTTTTTTCGATACTAATACAATCAATTTGAAGCATGGAATTTGTTCTATACAACAGTGTACAATATGTGTCTCTATCTTATTAGGTACATCTTCATTTGTCTGTCCCTGAATGTAATCCAATCCTATATGATCATTTTCCATAGTGGTAAATAAGTGATAACAGTCAAAAACAATCACCAAATTTGACAAATCTGATATCAATTCATAAGTTTCTGATCACGCTAAATTGATCTATGCCAATATAAATGTGTACAAATACAAAATAAAAATTTGGTATTTTTCACTCAGTATCGGTTGCAACTTCAACGGTTTGCGACATGATGTACAGTGGAGAGACTGTGACATAGGTCTCTGCTACTTTCATATACCGTGACTGATATTCTTTTACATGTGGAAATTATGGATGCAGAGAGCTATCAAAATGGCCACTATGATTTGCTTCATAAATTACCATGAAATAATCCAAAATAAATAACTGTAACAGTTATCAAAATATGGAAAATTAACTGTTGAATAGGTTGACAATGCTAGCTTCCAAAAATGCAGTATATGATTGATAAAATATATAAAGCATATCACCTGGTCAGGCCAGGAAGTGAAAATGACAAAGTGGAGCTAGCAGTCTTTTGAGAATTGCATTTCTGAATTAAGGCCAAGCTGTATACACTATAACCCAAATTATGCCAATTAATTGTGTACCAAAATAAAATGATTTAATAGTTATTTTAATAATAAATAAGATACAAAAGTTCATTTTAAAAACCAAACAACTTACTAGGATAACTGCAAAGGGTCATGTATCAAAACTGGTCATTAGAGTAATCTGGGGTAATTTTGTCTATATGATTTTTTTTCGTTCATGTTATTTTTTCAACATTAAGCGCGCGTTAACCACCTGTGCTATGTGTCACACTTGTCAAATTGGAACTTTCTTTGCATTGGTTGTGTCTGTGGCATTATTTTGGTTTTTGCTCTGCAGCTGAATATGTAATATCAACCCTATGCTAGATTGAAATATAATTTGTTTGTAATTCTTGATATTATAATGGAAGCAACAACAGATGACCATACAATAACTAAGTTTACAAGTGGATGGCGGAAAGAGAGACACATACTATAGAAAAAATATCTAGAAACAACTACGTTTTGTGAGTATTTATTACAGACTCCAGTTCATAGATTGAGTCATATTAATCGAGCTCCTTGTGTCAGAACTATTTAGCTTAGAGCTGTTAATAATTTACTCCCTTCAAATCTTATAATGAACAAAATACTAACTACAGTAACCATTAAATTGAAACAAAGGATATAAAATAATAGTGACAAAAAATATCTGAATTGTCAAAATGTCATGTAAGTAGAATATAAACCTTAATCATTTTTGTGTTACTTGCAACACATTCCAAAATAATGTTACCTGAATAAAAAGGCCTTGTAATACTTATAAAAAATTGCACTGTGTGTACCGTATGGTTGTACCTTCTTTTATTTTTACATGTATGAGCATCCGTGTCATAAACCATCCATCTTATGATGTACATTAGGCTGCCCCATCTACCAAAAATAACAATTATTTAACTTTGCTACCGTCTGTTGATCACTTTGCTTACAGAATCTAGTTTGCTTTGAAATTTGCAAGGTTGAAAGGTAACGAATAACTCTTAATCAGAATGTAGATATTCCAGATAAATATTTATAAAAAACAGGTGAGAATCCTTTTATACATTTCATGATGGACCGTTAGACCACAAGTAGGTCTCTGTAGTATTTTCTTTCTTTTTCTGACAGCTGTCAGAAAAGAATATAAAAAAAGCGGAGACCTGCTTGTTGGTCTAGATGGACCAAAGGCTTCAGGGCTCATTAGCAAAAAATTAAGAGTATCCATCAATGGCTAGAGAATGGAGTGGGCTCGTTAGGACTACAAAAACAATTTTGAGTATCAATTAGTATCCGTCAATGAATCGAGGGATGCGGGTCTAAGTTGTGGCAACAGTATTCCAGGTCAGGGTTTGTGTGTGTGTGTGTGTGTGTGTGTGTGTGTGTGTGTGTGTGTCTTACCTGTAACAATAAACAGTTAAAGGTTAGCTCCCCCCCTTGATTCACTGATGGATACTCCTAATTTTCTTTATACCAAGCCCCTGTTATTGAGGGCATGTGTGGACCTAGTCCTAAAATGTAAGACATAGCACATGTTTTTTGTTTAAGTGCTCTGACGGGTCTTACGTGGTAGGACTAGTGGGGACCCTCTTCCCTGCCCCTATATCCAATGAATACTGGTTTTTTTATATATCCCCTGTGAGGCAGACTAGATTTTTTTTTCACCAGTGAGATTCGATATTTATTAGAAAAGTTTTATAACAGCAAAATATGACCACATGAATATTCTTTCACATATAAGATACACATCAGCTACTCTTGCATTTGTCAATTACGCATCTAGGTGGGCGATCTCCAGCCTACTTTTTTTATATTATCTTGCCTAACTTATCACTTAAAAGAAATTCTGAAGAACAAAAAAATTGTTTCAAAGCTATAATGGCCATCCCAAAACTGTAATGTCTATTGCCCTGCTCATATGCTTTTTATGATGTGTCATTGCTCATTTTATTGAAATAATTCTGCAAAAATTTGATATTATTTTATTTAAATGATCTAATATTTAGGTATTCTGTGCATTCACATTAAATACAGCAGTTTATGGTAAAGCTGGTATAAAAATATATCACCATTTAAAAAATCAGAAATTGAACAAAAACTGAAGTAATGGAGTCTTGAAAAGCATTTACCTGATCAAGCATAAAAATTTCCAAAAGTACAATATCCAAAGAAATTTCAGCCACATTACATGAAAGTAGCATATAGGTATGCCAACATTTTCTCCACTGGGCATGTTTAAAATGCAAACAACTTCATCTTACATACATCACTCTTTCAAAAGTACATAATAACTGGTGAGCGCCACCATAAAGAGTATATAGGTATTATTATTGTATGATTTTATTTTGATTGTACGGCTGAAATATTTAAGTCGCAAGCTTCAAAACAGTCCTTTGGAATAATTGTCCTGTTTTCCGCCCTCAGAACAGCATTTCTTGGTGTCAGAGTTTCAAACATGTACAGCCCCCCCTCCTTATGATAAAAAGTGAATTATTTTAAAAATGCGCATTGCATTTTGTCAACATAGCAGCCAGTGTTATGCTGAAAGACAGGAACATGATACTAGCCATATTTATTCCTGAGATGTCAGCAATAAATTTTGCAGTTAGAAAAAGGATATAACAGGTGAGGTTCATAAAGGTCAAAGGTCAAAGGGTAAAATATTAACTGATTGTTTGATATGGAAGAAAGCAAATTTGCTTTGTTATCATTTATTTTTTAATTTCATTGCAAATAAATGAAAAGAAACATTTTCACTATGTATTTCTTTTACTTAATGCAAAATTTTTCAATTTAAGTTGTCTTTATTCCTATATTCTAAGACTTCTAATTTTCCCATAATGAAAGTCACTACTCACCCCAACATGCCGTATGGCAAATTATGTAAGCTAATAAGCATAATTAGCTTATTTTCACGAATAATATCAATGTTAATGTACCATTTTACTCAGAACATCATATATAATAATATGAAAATAAGAAAAAAAAATCGCATAAATGTTTATATTTGTTTTTAAGGTGGCGCTCTACAGTTTCATATTTAGCATAGGGTTAGAATTTTAAAGAAAATGAATTTCCCCAAGTTTCCTCACTAGTTATACTGGCTATTTAAAAGAGACTTTGTATATCTTAGGCATTGTTCAAAGAACCTTTAATTCCCTTTATTTTGATGTATGATTGATGGGTGTAATATGGGTTAGAGAGTATACAGCTTGGCCTTACTCCAGATGTGCACCTTTCAAAAAAGTGCTAGCTCTACTTGCTCATTTTCACTTCTCGAACTTCAGAGGTAAATTGTAAGAAAAAGAGCCAATAACTTTTTGTACATTTTATGTATTTGGTAATTCATTCATTGCAGTTTTAGAAGCTGGTATTGTCTAGTTTGGCAAAATTCATTTTCTATATTTTAATAGCTGCCAAGAATAGTTTACTTTAGACAAATTTAGGTTGATTTTTGGAGCACAAGGGAGCAGTCATTTTAGTTAGCAGTGTCCTAAGATCATTAAAAATTTCCAAAAGTGCAATATCCAAAGAAATTTCAGCCACATTACATGAAAGTAGCATATAGGTATGCCAACATTTTCTCCACTGGGCATGTTTAAAATGCAAACAACTTCACCTTACATACATCACACTCTCAAAAGTACATAATAACTGGTGAGCGCCACCTTAGTTTATGTTATTATAAAATTGTTTCCGCATCTTACATTTTGCTTAATCCCCTTTGTTGAAGAGAAAAAGAAAAGTTTGAAGGTCAGAGGATGAAAACAAGGCAATTACAAATTCCTTAATCTCAAAACGTCATCATTTTGGAGGATAGGTTATTTTTAGATGTGCATTTGTGGACAGCTCCAGGCGTAATATCTTAGGGTTGAAGATAATATAAATATGTAATAATGAGACCATGATAAATCCCAAGAAATTAATATCATATAATAATTCAATTTTCACAATACCTTAAGCATAGCTATAAACAATATATAGTACATAAATTAATCAATTTTTTGTTTATTTGTTATAATGTTATTATTTTTTGTTCTGACTTGTGGTACTGTTCTTCTCCTTAGAACAGTAGCCACAGCCTTTTTGATTAGCCAACCAGGTGGCATGCATTTTTCCTTCAAGTATTTTCCAAACATATTTGTTATTGCCTTGTTTTCATTCTCTGACCATCAAACTTTTCATTTCATTATAGTTTGTAAATTAGTTTTCTTTTCTGTTATAATAAGCTCTAACTTTTCTTCCTTCTCTGCCACTGTAATGAAAATAAAAGACTTTATTCTATTTGTTTTAATTCTGTATCTAAAACCAAGAAAATTTCTTACTTTATTAGTTATCCCACTTGTTAGAAATCTATTTGGCAAAATAATTTTGTTGATGTAAGAATTTCAGTTTCTGAGACAAACACAGACAAGGTCATGAGGAATAAACTCCTCATACCCTTCTCAGTATCATTAGAAGCTACTAATGGAGGCAGCAACAAGAGGGTCTCAGTGATAGTGTGCTAGACATGAGCTTGAAAGGCATGGATTTCAATCCTACCATGGGATAATCCCAGGTCAGATACTCTGTTGCCCACTTGGGCATGGCACTTCACTCAAATTTTGTACCAGATAATCTACCTATGTTGCTCTGATATAAATATGAAAGTGAACCAAGTCATTTTCTACTCATAACAAAATGTATGAATTGAAAATATTCTAATTACTTATAATACTGGCAATTAATCCATCACTTTTATAATTTCATGTATTGTTGAATGAACTGAAGAGATTTATTAACATCTTTCTTACAGTTAGTAATATTATCAGAATTTTTCTCAGAGTTCCTTCTGTTATTGATGAATTAGACATTCACTAATATTTAAATAAAGAATTAATTAATTTGGTTTTTTAATGAAATACCAATTAATTCTGTATCGATGTCATATTGAAAATTTCCTCTTCATCCTCTTCATCTTCAGTATTTGGCATCTCTATATCTACAACAAAAGGAATATAATTTTTATAATAAGTGTTCATTATATAAACAATCATGGTATATTTTACAAATTTAGTAACTACTAAATTCTATTCTTTGCAGTAAAATTTCTTTCATATCTATATTCTAATCTGCACATTTATAACATCTTTTGTAGCAAATCTGTAAAACCTATTACAGTGCTAGCTTTGAAAACAATCGGAGGGTGGGGTGAATAACTGAACTGCCCACTAACACTGCATATTATTGAAAAATGATACATTTGTGAATGCAATGAATTCAGTAAATATAAAAATTAATAAAATAGTTTTTAATCTGATTCAAATCTTGAGCAAGTTCAATAAATGACTATAACCTTTGCAACCAGGTCAAAAATTAGGTCAGTAATTGGATTGTGTTTATACTAATGATAAATTTATAAACTAAAAACTTCATTTAATACGAATGGACCTTGACCCATTTGATAGAGGATAAATGAATTCAACTTTATGGGGTTCAGTGATACACACTTATGGCCTCATTTTCATCATCAATGGTTGGATTTCAAGGTCTATCATTATTACATTTTTTAAAACAATAGCTTGATAGCATCATAATTTGAGATACGGGCTATGAATTGAATCTGATTTAACATCTCGTTATATCTGATGGATAACTTAAATAGGATTGTTTACTTACACACTCATTGATCTTTACAAAGGATGTAAATTCACTAGTAGATTTTACATGTCAGTGACAGCATATTCGTTGAGCAAAAAATTATTGTTGTTGTTGTTGTTGGGCTTAACGCCATTTTTCAGCACATGATAGGCTATTCATGGCGGCCAGTATTAATGGTGGAGGAAGAAACCGGGAAATCACCGGAAAGAACCACCGACCCACGAGAAGCTGCTGGCATGCAAAAAATTATTGTAATCACTTTCATCTAGGACCTAGATTCTAATTGCATTTCAAACTTTTTAACAAGTAGGTTTAATGGTCAGAATTCTCTAAAAGGTCATGATTGGTCACATTTGCATACAGTAGTTTTTGTATCAGTATCAGTGTTTGTACTTGTTCATACCAGTACTTTGCACCATAAGAAGTTTCAGAAAGCCCCAAATTTTGGTTTTCATTGTTGATAACATGGGATCTTAATGATATGATGAATGTATACAGATTTATTATGCTTATGTCTCAGTATTTGAAACCAGCTTAAATATTGGTCGCTTCAGCCTCTTAGTTTAATGTCAGATGGAAATTATTTTTATCATGCTTCAACTTTTGAATTATGCCTATTTGAATATTACCTTCTACTTTGATGTCATCAGGTTTTTTCCCTGAGTAAATGCCCAGTCTTCCAGCCTCTGCAGCCAAGAGCATCTTGCTGACTTTTGCTAATTCTAATGTTGCATCCTGCTGCCGGTAGTACTGTTTGTAAGTTTTCAAGTCGTGGGCTAGATGACTTGAAAGCCATTGTAATTCATGATCACTGAGATCAATGACCTGAAAAAAGAATGCACTTGATTTGTGATTTGGATTTTTAGCATAGCTTTAACAAATTTTCAGTTGTATCGCTACAATATCTGCAGTTTGGCAGTTTTAGAGTGATGTCTAGCACTGGGGCATCATGCCGCAGACATGTAGCATGATGTCCCACCCAGTCACATTACCCTGACACCAGGCTGACCAGTCCCAACACTAACCTCCGAATGCTGAGTGCCAAGCAAGGCAGCTGTTAGTACCATTTTTGTAAGTCTTTGGTATGACTCACCCAGAGATCGAACCACGACCTCCTGCATCTGAGGTGGACACTCTAAGCACTAGGCCACCGGAGCGGGATAGAAAACATAGTATTATTGACTATCTGCTTAAAAAGTGTAGGAATGACAAAAGTCGCAGAAAATTAAAAAAATAATAAAGTTAAGTCAAACTTTTTAAGAAAGTAAGACTAAATCAATGGCATGCTTTTCCAGTTGGCTTTCAAGCGCATTACTGCTTAGTTTTCCACATGTTCCGATACTTTGCAGAAGTAGACTCACAAATTATAAATCAGTAAAGTTCTTTGTATCTTTTATCTTGCTTGTGCTTTTCATTCTTTTAATCAGTACTGAGATCAGTAAAACCTGTTTTGAGTGACTACCTGTCATTTCTGACCACAGTTGTAATGCATGGTTAAATTTTATTATGAAAATGCTTATTTGTGAACAACTGCATCACAAAATGGGGATAAACACTATGGATGTTAATTTAAACCCTGTAACAATGAGGACTTATATCATTCTAAAAAGAACAACAAAATGGGCTAGTTACCAATATCTGAAATTTTGTAGGTATGCTTATATTGCTCCATATTTTGAAACTAAACCAGACTAAAGTACATGTAGATTATTCTCACACTTGGTTTAGTTCCAGGCCTTTTCATTTTTATAGCTACTGCCAATATGTAGAAGTCTGACCCAGTTTCCTTTGAATGATCATATAGGGAGAACAGAGACAGACACCACTGACTCATATGTAATCATTTGTAACAATGTCTGTTTGAATAGTAAAGGTTGTTCTATTAAAAGACAAACATATAAAGAACCACAGAAAACACACAAAATGGAGTGGATATATAGTAAACACTGCTAACATTCACCTCACATATTTCCTTTGTAGTGGCCAAAATTTAGGTAGTGATTGCATATATTGTTGTTAAGAGTTAGCCCCTATTGCCTGGTGATAAGTATTGTCTTTTGTCTACTAAACCAGCCATTGTGAATCATTTGTGGGATTGGATTGATGTGTTAAATGCTTGATGTTTGTTTTTTCACCTGATGTTAGTGATTACTTCCCAGTCACCAAGCTCTCGTCTATTCAAGATGGTATGTCTTTGAATTAAGCCATTTACGTTGTCACTGAGTAAATGATTCTGTTTTTGTACCATGTAACTGCTTCATTTTATTTCATTAATTGTTACATTTGTAATGTACATAATGTATATAGATTTTTCATATTTTTCCCCAAGTCAAGTCAAAACTGTCTTTATTATCAATATTACTATTTAGCACTAATAATGATAACACCTAGTATCTTAATTAAAATGGAAGTACCTCCAACTAAAAACAAAAATTTTAATGTTGGAGAAAATAATTATTGTAAATGAAAGAAGTGAAGAAGCACAGACCATTCACAAAATATCTGTTTAAACATTGTTTTAACACATTTTGGTGTTGTATAACTTGTAAGGAAATGGAGTAAATCAGAAACAATTTCATGTTAATATATGTACATTTGATCTTCAAATGTACAGTATAACTTTTATTATCCTGCACCCGATGAACTGCTAGTCTCTGTTAACTGTCTGGGCATTGTATGTCTAAATAATAAAAACAGACACATGTACAAATATGGATATTTTGATCTTTTTGATAACCCGGTCTATTGTATAAGACTTTTAATGTACATATTCAATTATCCATCTATTATCATATCTGTATTTGTCTAGGTCCTGCACCCTGATAATAGAAGTTCTGTAAATGTGATTTAGTGTTTAATGATAAAAGTACATGTATATCTTAATGGCTATCTATTAATCTCAATAGGAATGTGTGACATTGTTTTGTGGACAGGACTAGTAAAAATTTCTCTGTATACTAGTTCTTCTGGCTACAAGGAAATTTGTGTTAAATTTGAGCCCTGGTAGAGTAGTACATTTGGTACCGATGTTTAGCATGGCCATTCTGTCTTACACCTATACAAAGTTTGGCTTCCAATTATATTTTTAAGAAATGTGACATGGCAATTAGTGTACCCGCCTAATATGCAAGTGAAATCACGATGAATGGAATACTGTCATCTTAATGGTTGAAAGATATTGATATGCTGCTTTTACTTTTAATTTATTTGTCAGTTGGTCAATAAGTAAATTCTTAAATATTAAATGAACACGGTTATGGTATTTGGCCAATTGCTGACACTTGCATGGATAGTAGCACAAAGTAAGAGTAACACATGGAGACTTTCTAGTGAGGACTATGTCACTGATCAAACACATTACTCGTGCCTTGGGGTGATGTTGCTTTCCATGAAGGCATCAGAATATTTTTTAAATGGTAGACCAGTTGAGCACCAGTGCCTTTGATGGATTTTGGTTAATGCACAGCATGAGAAAAAGCACAGTGCCAGGAAAAAAGCATGATGTCACAAATAGTTGCAGTGAATATTTGCAAAAGTGGACAGCAAAAAAAACCCCAACTGTGGGCAGCATTTTGTGTATCTGCCATTTATCCTTGCTTTAGTATAAATGCATGCAGTCAAGTCAAATTACCTGAGTTACAGTAGCAATATACTTTCGCAGTCTGGACGAAGTGATCAACTCGGGCTGTTTGCATCCAGAAGCTTTAGATGTTGATTGCATCACCTGCCATGTGGAAATATGTCTTTCTCCCTGTGTTCCAAATATGTAGGGATTTTTTGGGCTAAGGCCACATTTACCCTGGAGTTTGACAAGAAGGTCCGTGGCCTCTATCATCTCTAGTGTCAGAAGTGTGGGGACGACCTTGTTCTGTTTGCCCTGTGTTTGGACGATGTCAAGACTGAAACAAAGGACAACATGAAGGTAGGTAGATTGGTGCAAACATTTTTTTTGTTGTCTAGACAGATTTAAATTGAGTATAGAAGAGTCATTTTCTGCCTAAAAGTAACAGTGGTCATAGTTGCATGCAAAATTAATTTGTTCTTTTTTACTTTTTTTTTCAACAAAAAAAATACAGATTCTGCAGTTAAAAACTAGGCTCAATCAGGTAATCAGAACCTGAGATGCCTTCTTTTTTTGACCTTGGCTGAAATAAATCAATTTTAAAAGAATGTGAAAAATGAATTGCAATGGCTTTCACTGTTAGACCATATCCTTGCTGGAGGAATGGGAAATAATTTTAATATTTACTTTATCAACTGTATAAAATTGATATTGACAATTTATGTTTTCTTTTATCCATCATGATCTTTAGTTTTATCCTCTTAGGGAACACAATTAATGTAGAAAAATGATTGATTAATAGACATGCTCAATTTTCTTTTAAAGAATATCTTGTTACTACTTGGCTGAAATAAATCTGTATTTTAATAAAATTGCTTAAAAATGAAGCATCAGAAAATATAAACTGCAAGGTCATATATGAATAAGGATACAAACAAAATTGAATTTAATTTATACAAAAACTAAATTCAACAACAAAATATTCATTTTAAGAGTAAGGCTGTCATGCTCATATTAATAAACCAGTCATTCATTGTTAGCTTTGTAATTGTTTTAAAAAAATGTTTAAAACATTGTGCCTTCTGTTTAAACGATAAATGCAGTGCATGACCAAATGATGCAATACTATCCAGGTTAAAAGAGGCTGAAAGTTAATGTGGCAGATGATCTCCATATTGGAAGTAATTTACAGTTGTTGATGCAAGCAACAAGCAGATCAAAATATAACATATGCTGTACAAAGGATTTCTACCCTGAGAGTGGCACTGATGCGAATACAAACAATATTAAATAATACTCATTTTATTAGTGAGCATTTAGTCTTAAGGACAAGAGGACTTGCTTGCTTAACAGCCTATTATCACATTCAATTTGGTATCTGGACTTTGTACGCATGCGAACTGGGCAGCAAAGTTGCCAAGAAAAATGTAAACTTGACAAACCACCCCAATTACAAAAAACAAAAACAACTTTTGTTGGTGTAGTAGTTGTAGCTCCAAATGAAATGAATGTGGTCTTCAGATCAACTGCACCATTGAATCTCTCCTCCACCCACAAAATATTACTGCCCAATTTCTGGAAATTTAGAAAACATACTTGCTTTTTGAAACCTACAACAGCTATATGTAAATAACTATAGCTTTAAAAATATAATCAGTTTGAAAAAAAACTTACTTGCTATATATATATATATATATATATATATATATATATATATATATATATATATAAATATATATATCTATATATATATATATATACATACATACATACATACATACATACATACATACATACATACATACATACATACATACATACATACATACATACATACATACATACATACATACATACATACATACATATCTATCTATCTATCTATCTATCTATCTATCTATCTATCTATCTATCTATCTATCTATCTATCTATCTATCTATCTATCTATCTATCTATCTATCGTAGGTAGGTAGGTAGGTAGATAGATAGATAGATAGATAGATAGATAGATAGATAGATAGATAGATAGATAGATAGATAGATAGATAGATAGATAGATAGGTAGGTAGGTAGTATATATATATATACATACACAGAGATAGATAGATAGATAGATAGATAGATAGATAGATAGATAGATAGATAGATAGATAGATAGATAGATAGATAGATAGATAGATAGATAGATAGATAGAAGGTTGATTACAATTATGTGTGGCAAATTATTTTGTTTAGTGCATTAACAAAGGTGTGTGTCTGCAGATTCACAACCAGTTCGTACCTTGAAAACTGAAGACCCACTTTTCTTATAGCACCCATCAATGTATTAAATTTTTAAGAGAACAAATTAATAAAGAAAGCATTTCAAGCAGAAGTAATAATCCAGTTTATGCATTCTCCAAACTCTATAGTTTAGTCGCAATGAGATGCAGAATTATGTTTTTGCTTTCGTTGCTGTTTTTGGTGAACATTTATAAGACAAGCGTTAGTTCCACTGTTTTTCTTATTGGGAATGAAGTATCATTTACTTAATACAAGAACATGAGAAAAGGACGAAGGATAAGAAGCTTCTTGACCTCAAAACACTGCAATCCCTGTTTTTTATTTTGTATTCACACACGTGGTCTCTAAATAAAACTTGAAGATTAGCATGGCCATATTTATTTAATGACCACTGGTCTTGAGCATAAAAATGAAAATATATGAAGAAAGAATTGCATACACATAACAAACTATTGCCAATCGGACCCAAAACTATCATTGCAACGTATTGAATGCACAAAGATGGATTTTATTGGTTATTTCTCATACGTCAAAGCAATAAATATTTTCGATCTGAAAATTATTGCGACATCTATATTTCTCAACTACATGTAGTGTTCGTAAGTTACTATATTTGTCTATATTAATTATACAATTTTTTTCATTGTTTAGTTGTTTGGAATTTTTTAATAAGTACAGAAAATGTCGCCTACATTTGATGCGTATTGCATATATTTCTCTTTCCCAATATCACGACCTCCCAAACGTTGAAAATCTATAGACATGTTATAATGTATAATTCATACGAAAGCAAAGGTTGTAAAAAAATACATCTGATGTCACGATAGACAAAAATTTCAAAAATTGACGTATCGAAACGTATAACCTAAAAGGAAATTAATTTATTTGATATTTTAAGAAAAGACGTCAAAACTACGTGCTGTACGTGTACTTTTGTTGTTAAAGTTTTCCAATCTACATAGTTATTGTATCAAGTGTCTTCACCGGTGCAATGAGAAAGTTATTTGAACCATTAAGAGGGACTGGAGTTTCGAACTTAATGGACGACGTACTATTAGAGACAACTGCTTGTGGAAATTATATCATTTTGTTGATAAACGTTTTAGAGCGACTTCGACAAACACGACTTACCTTACGACAATCTAATTGTCAAGAAGGCTTTAGGAAACTAACTAACCTATACAAGAACCTCAGTGAAGAAACGTTAACCCCAGATACCTCTAAAGTTGACCAACTTAGATATTGATGTTCGATCTTTCTTGGGACTGGCAGGATACTATCGTAGGTATTTTGCTAACTTAAATGCTATTGTTATCTCATTGACCGACCAGACTAAGAAAAGGCTCTGACGATTGCTATGACAGACACATATGAGAGAACATTTCAGATTTAAAGGAAAGGCTGAACTCAAACGCAGTAGTGAAATTACCGGACGTGACAAAGGACTTACGTCCCGACGCTTTTGGCAGAGGTTGAGTGGCAGTACTGTTGCAAAAGTATGATGGAAGCACGTTTTCCGGTTGCATATGTTACTAAGGAATTGTAGACTGCGAAACGCAATTATTCAGTCGCTGAAAAAGAAAGCCTGGCAATGTGTTTTTAGGAAATCTAATTACCAACGTTACTTGTACGAAAAAAATTGTCAAACTGATCGTTGACAATTTTCTTATTGATCACCAGCTAAGCTGAGAAATTTACGATTAATGAGATGGTCATTATGTCTTCAGCAGAATCAGGTCCACGTGCGGTATATTAAAGGGAGCGAGAATGTAGGGATGGTTGTTTAGGTAGACTGTGGGAGTATAGAGTAAAAGGTTCACCAGAATGCGTTTAGACGGTAATTTGGGGTTACATTTTCAACACGCAGTGATTAAAATGTATGGCTTTACTACTCAAAGGAGGAGGGGGTACATGTAATAGGGTTAATTTGGAAATTTTGTATGGCAACACATAACTGAGTGACACGTAACATATTGTATTGACTAATATGTTTAGGTAACGGATTAAGGCAATTGCCTTTGCTAGAATACTGTGATTGATATTCCTGGTTTGAAGCTGGATTAATTTTACTTGGTATAACGGACAAACAAATCGACCACACAAGGTAAATGTGGGTTTAAGAAGCGGAAAACGACAGCGATGAGGCGATGCAGAGACAATTGTTTGCCATTTTAAATAAATGTCATTAAATAAAATTTTCCACAAGTCGTTATTAATAAGAGCGGAAAAGAGAGAACTATTCTAACTTTGGTTGTATAGCTCCATATCTTCCATCTGAAAATTTCATATTTTATTTTATTAGTTACCGTGTTCGATCATTTTGTATATAACGATAACCAAACCACCGCCTTTACAGTCGCTGTCATATATATATATATATATATATATATATATATATATATATATATATATATATATATCCCACATTTTAATTATGACCAAATAAACTCTTTTGCATTCTGTATACATACTGTTATTCCTGATATCATAAAACGTTGTACGGAACGCATAATCATGAGTACTACATCTTCATTGCAAAGTTATTCCTTGAGACCCAGACGTAACTCTTTACTTACTTCTATTATTTTTGTTTTAACTGTTCACGCTTAAACCATTGAAGTATATATTTTTCTACACCTTTATTAATATCGCGCCTGTAAATGAAAAGAAGTCACTTTATCCACCATTTCATATTTTGTTGGCTAAGGTGTGCTGATTCGTTTAGCTAATAAGCGCACTTTGTTTGGGGGAGGGGCATGCATATTTTGTACATGTTATGCTTTCTAGAATAATGACGCTGTTGAAGTGATGCAACTTAATGCATTTAGATAGTCCCTCAATCCAGAAGCAGCTTTTTATGTCCCATATTTTCCGCTTGACCGATTTGGGTTAAATTTTGTGTTGGATGTTTATTTCTCAGGCATCTAACCCTAATCGTGTAATTTAATAATCGCTGTAAGTACCATATCATCTAAAATAAAACAAACTCACCGTGTGCTATATTTCTTCTTTTAATGCATGTTATTAAGTGTTGAGT
The DNA here is from genome assembly GCA_016746295.1 of Potamilus streckersoni. Lineage (NCBI taxonomy): Eukaryota > Metazoa > Mollusca > Bivalvia > Unionida > Unionidae > Potamilus > Potamilus streckersoni. The sequence continues at coordinate 460,813 of JAEAOA010002072.1, forward strand.
TCCGAGCTTGACTAGTGATTATTCACGCATACTATTCTTCCTATAATAAGAAACTATGTTGAGAGGAACCATTCGATAAAGTAGTGAATGTTTCGTGTAAACTAAGGTCTTTGTGACCTATATTTCATATTTTGTGAAATATTCAAACTATGTGCTGCAAGTTGTTTTATTTATTGTTGTTTATGTTCGAGACATTACATTTAATAACTAAATGCACCTCTATTAGTACTACACCATAACAACCAAAGGTCACAGTAACTTATATTGTATGCTTTACTAAAATGGGTTAAATATTCATGTCTTTTATGACCACATCCTTGCCCTCACAGAAAACCATTCAGATCAATGCGATTAGTAGTAGGAAAAAACTTGTTTATTCAGTGGTAGACATTACATATTATGACTCCATTGTATATAATGGGGGTAGATTGGTTTCAACAGGTTAACGGTGAACTTTTCATTTGAAGGAGCAACTAGATGCGTGGACTGCATGCTTTTCACATGAAGATTCGGCTGTAGTGGCTAAACATGTATTTGCAGATACATAAACTATGCTTATGCCAGTGGTCATACTGGATATAAATCCCGCTGCTTTTCCCTATGGAATTCTGGTTAAAAGGTGCATAAAAATAACTTCTACAGCAGACATTTTAAGAATAATTAATTTTACGAAGAAAAAAAAACCAAAACAATTTCTTTTTTTCTATCAACTCAATCTAGAACCTCTAATTTGATATGGACGGAACTCAAGCTTAATCTTCGAAACAAATTCCTAGGAATAAAAGATTCAACCATTTCTTCATGAGCGATGATATTTTCAAAATTGGCCATTGTGACATCCTCTATATATGGTGTTGAGATCCTCTGTATTCGATGATTTGAAATCATGACATTAACACAAATCCCGACCAACAATCTACATTCGGCACCAACCACACCAGTATTTCCAATTGACCACCGATATCATTGTATTTGAACCCTATAAATGCTCTGAGTTGTGTCTGGAAAAAACACACTAACCAACAGGATCTTTCTTCACTGTGTAATGTATTTCAAGAATTTTATTACTCCATCAAGAAACCTGATGAAACAATAACTTTCTTTCCACTGAATCGGGAGTGTCAACTTTTATTGCTCCCTTTATTGACATCTGGAATCGTCAAAGATAGTTTAGAATTCGACCAATTATCACGCTCTGGAGATAACATGAAAGCATGATTCAACAATTTGCGCTATTGAAATAATGAAATTCGATTTTGTTTTCTTTTATTTTTCTTGTTTGTCAGAGCGAGTAATATGAATCTTTATATTTTCAAGCAAATAAATAAGGTAGAAAAGCCTCCATCTGATCTTAATGTATACATCAATATGGTGGAATTGAAGAAACCTTGGTTCAGTGTGCATGGATATTAGTTCTTAGTCAAATGAAAAACATGCTAGTCAAACAAGCGCGCGTGTGTGGGTGCGTGCGTGCGTGCGTTCGTGTGTGTGATTTGGAATTTAATCGTAGCTTTAAGCATATTTTGTCATACCGCTACGATGTTTGCAGTCTGACAGCTGATAGTGATGTCTAGAACTGGGACATCATGACGCAGTTATGTGGCAGAATTTCCCACCCAGTCACATCATCCCGACACCAGGCCGGCCAGTCCTAACACTATCCTCGTTATGCTGAGCACGTAGCTGCAAAAACCATTTTTTAAAAGCTTTTGGTACGACTCGGCTGGGGCTCAAACCTGAGACCTCCCTATTCCAAGGCGGACAGACGGACACAATGAAAAGTAAAGTCGGTAATATTGGCTGCTGTGTAATCTGCACTTTAAAATCCACAGAAGAGTGCACGATTCCTTCATTCGAATGACTATGTCTGATGAGAAAGCTTTCTGTAGTATTTTACATAGTAGAATCTACAGGGAATCTTTAATTTTTTATACCTAGAAAAGGATTGCATTCTTGTTTCATATCATTCTTTGGGAATCTATAATCAGTTTTTGTAGCTGTGTTCAGATAACATTTAAGGGAAATTTATTTCTCTAAGTCATTGATGAGAATTACAAAGTGTTCGTTGACCTTTTGGACTAACTCAATACTTTGAAATCAATGAGGACTCATTCAAAAACAGTATGGATTATATCAATGTGATACATCAAGATATTCAATGATACTGGAATTTGTTTAGAACATTCTGTAAGTTTGGACTTGTGATAGAACATTCAGAATATTTTTGATTTAATTTACGATGTCTTTTGAATTTTCACTTTTGTATTCTAGGGTAATAAATTATCTTTTTATTTTTCTAAACTAGTTGGTTTTGCTTCTTTCTGTTACATATTAAAAAAAACAGAGTAGCAGCAAATTACACTAATTAAGAAGGGTTGGGTTTGATATGGATGAGTTTCCAAAGATGTCTCTACACTAAGAATAATTGCGGATGTTTTATAAGGGTTTGTCTGAGGTGCACATCTTCGCACGACAGCTAAACGGATGGATAACGCCTAAGCTAACTTTTAGTTATTACTGTTGACGATAATGTTGATTGCCTCATAGAACGTCATACATCTGAATAAATATTTCAGACATTAAGATAAAAAAAATATGCAAATGCAATAATACCTCTATGATTTTTATTAGAAAGCACAAAAATAGTACGATACAAGAGTAATCTGAATTGAAAAGCTTATTGTAAGTAGCTGAATCCGGTTAACATTTGAATATAGTTTTTGTGTTCAACTTGTTGCCCTTTCTAGAAAAGGCTTTCACATGTTTATCCCGCATTTTGAAATTTCATGCTAAAAAATCGCCCGCAAAAGTCCAATCATTGAAACATTTCAGTTTTCCAGAAAATTGTGTAAGATTAACGAGCCCACACCGTATATATTTTTCCATCAACACTCAGAAACGAAGTGCGTGTGACGTCAGAAACAGAAGTGTGTGCTCCTCTTGCTATCTTCGCTGGTACTGTATGTTATGCAACTTTCCAGGGTTGAACCCAAATCTCAGTATGTTATTCAACTCAAACTCAGGTTTGAACTCAAATTTCAGTAATAGATAACGTTCTTTTGATCCAATAACCTTCACCCATCATTAATGATGCCAGGCAATTTAAAAAAAAAAAACAATTAGTCACCGACGTTTTGGCTGTTCAACGAGCAGAAGAATCCAATTCCTTCTTGTACCTATTAAAGCCACTTTGTATTTTCTTGATATATATTTTCACAATCAGTTTTCGTTGAAAAAACGGTTCTTAATTATTTAGGATGGTTTAATGTGAACGGCTCATTTAATGCCATTAAAACTAATTTCACTACTATATGTTATGACTCAAATTTTGAATACACCGGAATTTCTTCCAAATAGTATTATAACTAAATTTTCATTGGATTAAATTTTGATTGGATTAAAATATCATTAAATTATATTTGGAGTAATATCCATTAAAATATATGTAGATTAACTTTCTTTAATATAACTATATTATATTTAGATAAGGATTGCTTCGTTACAACATGTACAAGTCTTATTCTTGTATGTGCAAACTGACTTAACAAATGATCTTTAAGAACAGCTACAAATCTGCCTTGTTATACATGTACATGATGACTCAGTAGCAAGTGCAGAATCTTCTCAATATATGTATATTTAAGACTCAACTAATAAGACTCAGTGAAAAAAAAAGTTCATAATCTACTGTCTGACCGAGTTACCTGGATTGGCAATTAAGCTGAGTCAGAATGTGACGCCAAACCCTACCCCCCCAAAAAAAAAACAACCCTATATACATTTAGTTTGGACAAAACTGGAACTTTCTAATTTTGAAGCATGCGGTATAAGTATGATGCTAACTTTACCCATCAAACTCAAGACAATATCAAAAAGTTTAGAGCTGTCTTAGACTGAGTATAAATAACAGTCCAAAGGTTCTAACATCTCAGTCCGATGCTTCAAGAAAAGATTCCTCTTTTTTTTGCAGGTAAGAATCATTTATGTTCTAAAAATTCTTTAAAGAATGAGTACTTTAGAAGCGAAAGATTTATGATTGTAACCTTCCTAGTTGTAATGTTCTTGTGAGTTCTCTTTTTATTATAATATTATAATATAATTGAATGTTTAATTGCTTTTAAGAATTTGTATATTGTATTCATGATAATAGTAAAAAGCTTAAAACGGCTACCGACTTCATGTTTAGATTTAATTTGGAAATTTAAGTATCTTTTAAGGAACAAAGATTGGTGGTTATTAATCTATTCCAAATTAGTATTTTATCTTAAATTGAGTAAAATATATTTCTTTAAAGAGATTGTTACATTAGTCGTAACTATTTTCTAATCTTTAATTTAATCGAAATCTATTATATGTACTATATTCTAAAATGCGAAAAACTACAAATACACGAAATTGACAAGCTTGAAAGGAAAAGTATTCTATGCATTTTGTGTTTTTTCCACTGCAAAGGCTTTTGTGTCTTTGTAATGTAGTACCGTACATCTTATATATCAATAAATCTCAGTCCGCTGTTTCAAGACTAGAAAAGATTCCTCGTCTTTTTACATAGATCCCGCACCTTCGCATGCTAGAGCGTCCCCAAAAGAACGTAGCCTTATCTACACTATTATGCGTGACACCTTATCTTTGAGAGTCCGAACTCTCCCTTTTCTCTCTATCTTTCATTCTGGCCATAAAACAGAACATTGCTAAGTGATTACGAAAACAGATTCGGAAAAGTTAATGAAGAATTATTCCGTAAAATATCAATGGCATTAGTGCAAAGGGTTCCACGATTTATAACAGAATACATTAAGTAACCAAGTAAATAAAAACGATCTTTTCAACATACTAGGTTTTGGTCAGATTATATTAAATAGAATCGGTTGAGAATTATATCAAAGTACGTTATGTCGGTTTCATCTGTAGGTTAATTCAAAGTCAAGTACAGCTTGACAACAACTGTTGATATAAACAGCAGGGAAAAACACCTGATACAAAGCTATAAAAATCATACACAAAAATAATAATAAAAATAATAATAATAATAATAATAATAATAATAATAATAATAATAATAATAATAATAATAAAACCCCTCGTGCGTTGACCTGTAAACCATGTGCTTCATCTAAACCAGCTTGCAGGGCTGCGGACAGGGTCTCTGGGCCCTAGCCAACATTTTCCAGCAAGGCCCTATGATTCCCTCGACACACACCCCCACCTCAAAAAGTACTTCTTTGGAGATAGGCCCCCTAACCGTTGTGAGCTCCCTGAATTTTGTCCCCCTTGTCCAACTATGTTCACTTGTTAGGCGTTTTAATCAGGCAGTCCGAATTTTATCTCGAATGTTTTCTGCTAGTCTGACTTTGGCTTGCTCGAGTAGTGACTTGTCAACATTTAAATCGCAAGATTATATTTAAAACGCTCGAACTGTGCAAACCGCTTACCTTCCTCTTGAGCAAGGACAGTTAGTTATGGAGTTGAAAATAAATAATAATAGGGACAAATAAATAACAGCCAGATCAATTTTCGCAGAAAAGCAAAAGACAACAGGATGTATTCAGACATTCCAGCTTCAGTTTTATTTATTATCCAAAGTTTAACTTCGATTTCGACTTCATCTCGAAATCGTCCATTGTATCATAACCAGTCTAACGGAAATGCTTAATAGCTTCGAGAAGCTCAATTCGTCGACAACAGATGTCTTGTAATCTTTTCATGTTCGAAATTCCAACTGACAACTTGTTAACTATGAATCATTAGGTACTGCATCGAGGCAATTAGTTTCATTCGGAGGCATTACGATTCAGTACATAAGAAGTTGTATCGCGTCACACAAAATTTAACTGCAGCCAATTCTCCTGAAATATTTACAAGGTAACAAAAGGTTTGTTTTTAAGCATGGTAATGTTTGCAAATGAAAACTTTCTATGAAATCACTTTATTTGATAGAATTCATCGCCTCGGCTGGCGAACGATTAATTCCAGCACAAAATGTAGGTATTAAAAACTTCCAATTACTGCAGAGAAAGTACATATAAAGTAAATATTTGTAAAAATGTTATAGCATGTCATGGAATATCGATTTCTTTCGTCTCGAGGTTTTGCTAATTTAGGTACAAAACCTACTCTAATAGTATATTTCAACATTAAAAATGGCATACTGCTTTTAATATTAGTCAAATTAATCCTTGTTAAAAATGACAAACAAGCAGAGACGAGCATCTAGTATTTTTTCGAAATATTTGACTGCTGAAAGGGCATATGTATCACGTGTTTTGCAGAATGATGTTGTTCTTACATTTCCATCTGCATTTGGGAACCACGAAGACATATCGTTCGACTTCTAGCTTTACTATCAACTTTTCCAGCATATTGTCAACTTTAGAGCCTTTGAGTCGAATAGACCTCATAACTTGTTCTTAATTCAGCGTTCTATATGTACCATGTAATTGTGTCAGTAAAGAATACCCATATCTGGAATTCGTTAAGTGTCGTGTTTTAATTTCCTTAAACAACTCCATAAAGGCAGACTTTAGAATCCAGCACACATTCTTCAGACAGCGATCGTAAGGTCCAGAGTAAAAAGAAAATGTGATAGTATATCTAACCTATATATAACTGCGCCCACACCCATCCCCAATACTGTTGTTTGCAGTTCTAAACAAGTGTCATTTCTCGTTTTGTTTCTAGATTTCTAAACTTTTACGCTGAAAATAAAATCTTTAAAGAATGACATATTCATATTAGGATCGAAAATACATCGTAAAAAGAACGCTGTTGTCTATTCAGAACATTTTTTAAAGAATAATTCCACGTTTTTAGTATTGTAATCTTACGGCAGGATTAACAATAAGACCCCAAGTAAACAAAATATTTTGAGTAGCCCGAAACGGTTTTGAAACCCTCAAGCTTCGACCAAAATACAACAAAACGGTTCTGAAGCCCTCAATCTACAACAAAGGATATAACAAACGATTCTGAAGCCCTCAAACTACAATCAAGGATGCAACAAAATGGTTCTTAAGCCCTCAAACTATAACCATGGATTCAATAAAATGGTTCGTAAGCCTTCAAACTACAAATGGATACAAGAAAACGGTAGGTTTACCTACTTACCGTTATAGTACAGAAAACTCGCTTGTTACCAAGATTTTGATTATTGATTTAAATGGTGCCCAAAGAAAAGAAATGAAAAGAAAAAATCTATACAAATTATCATTTATGCTCTAAAAACTAGCTGAATGTTTCAATTCGTCTCTATGGCGCAGATGGGAGGTACTATATGTGCAATACAGTTGGCCCAAGCACATATTATGGCATACAGATATGTTTAGCTACACTGCATCTCAGTCGCTCTTTTTTCCTCAGTCCCTGACAAAAGTTCAGAATGTTTTATGGAACCTACCCTCTGGGAAGGAGGCTATCTTTTTACACGCATGTACGTTCCTGGTTATGTTTAGGTTAATTCTTTTGATGTGACATCTACAATGAGGAAACTGAGGGAGTAATGAATCTTGACCCATATTTCATGCATCACTGATTTTGGTTAAAATTTGCATTTTAATTTACTTGTTAAATTCTTCAAGCAAGAATAACCAAACAAGATGACTGATCCTCTATTAATACAGCGCCGTGAAATAACTAAAGGTTGCAATGATATACATTTAACATTTTTACTGCCTTATGTTAAGGTTTCGTGTTTAACTCATAACCAAATAATTTTTATGCAACATGTATTTATATCCTTATATCTTAAACTATGAAACTTTGCGGGAATGCATCTTGATTAGTAATAAACTCTATTTACAAAAATAGGTCACTGTAACACATTTTTTATCTCATTAACTTTATTTACACTGTGTTGATTTCTCAAAATCTGTTCAAGCTACAATCATCAAAGATGATTATATATGGGTCTATTACACAATTACAATAAAAGGTCACTGTGACTCACATTTCCCCTAGGCTTTTTAAATTGCCTATATCCTAGACCTGTATTGTCAAATGTTTCGGGCATGAGTGGGTAAAATTAAATGACAATCAAATGGAGTAAAAGATTCCTTCATATCTATGGCATAATTATGTCATGCTCACTCCAACTATTTCAAGGACATGGAAACACACATAATATTCAATAATAGACCCAAGAACTACTGCAACTCCCATAGTACATAACCCTTCATTATTACAGTTCATTTAAAATGGTGGGAATGGTCATGTATGCTATATTATTGCCGAGTAATAAAACTTTATCAATAATGTACTTCATTATAAACCTGTCTCTCCATGCAGTATTCTCCATAACCACCATCAACAATGTTATACTGTAAGGAGTGTCAAATAATCTGGGACACAAAGTATGCTAGAGCTTATAATGTTCATGTCCTAGACTAACTTTTTTGCAGCAATGCATAATAGCAAGTGTTTACATTTCTGCCTGATACTTCACCTACACAGAACACATTTACAATACATCTCTGCCAGTTACTTCACCTCCACAGAACACATCTACATTTACAATACATCTCTGCCAGTTACTTCACCTCCACAGAACACATCTACATTTACAATACATCTCTGCCAGTTACTTCACCTCCACAGAACACATTTACATTTACAATACATCTCTGCCAGTTATTTCATCTCCACAGAACACAACTACATTTACAATACATCTCTGCCAGTTACTTCATCTCCACAGAACACAACTACATTTACAATACATCTCTGCCAGTTACTTCATCTCCATAGAACACATCTACATTTACAATACATCTCTGGCAGTTACTTCACCTCCACAGAACACATCTACATTTACAATACATCTCTGCCAATTATTTCACCTCCACAGAACACGTCTACATTTACAATACATCTCTGCTAGTTACTTCACCTACACAGAACACATTTACATTTCATGTGTTTCCTAACTCATCAAATTCATGCAAAAGCTGATCAGTAGAGAATTAGAAAAAGTATTTGTCACTCCTTAAAATAATATTAAAAAACTGTAGTATATATCATGTATCATTACATTTACATTTTCAGTCATCAATCAGTTTATCACATTTAAATATATTAATATTTTGTTTTCTATTCACACGTGTCATAATGCCTCATGATGGAAACGTCTGTCATACTGATCCACAAGACAATACTTTTAAGTCCCAGGCATCCAAATGATCTTGTCATTTCATTTACTAAACTGTATAGCATACATGCTTATTTTTTTCACTGTAAAACAGAATCTTGCATGTGAGTTCATTAAAAAATAAATTTGATGAAACTGAAATATTTTCAACTGTTTGCTTGTTAAAGCCCATAAAAGACCAAATGATTTCAACCCACTTTATTTATTCCATCTGAAATGGACACTCAAATAAGATTATCTGTTTACATTATGCCATATGTATTGTGTGCAAAATTAAATTCTGGATAAAAGGTAATTTCATAAACTATGAAAAGAAATCCAACATAAGTTGGAATAAATTTCTGACTTCAATTTCTGATACTAAATAAAAGCATAAACTGGGACAATCATGATAGAAACTTGGTCAAACAAATCCTGTAAAATACAAACTTTTATCTAACATTTTATCTAGTTAATGTACAAATCGATGAAAGACCTAACAAAGAAATAAAACATCTATATATGAAATTCAAGAGACTGAATCATAATTTCATTACTGTCACATCTGCAAATATAACTTGTGCCTAACATTATGCTATGTTAATCATTAGAAAGACTGCTGAGGTTACACATAGCAGGAATCAATGTTGCTGACCACAATTCGGATTAATCAACAGGCATTTCTCTTTTCTATGCCTCAAGTTTTACAAAGCTAAGAATATGATTTGACCCATATGTTACTTTTCTTTTATTATTATGAATGGGTCAAATCATATTCATGCTCTGTTGTGTGTTTGTGTATATGTATATATATATATATATATATATATATATATATATATATATATATATATATATATATATATAAAGAATACAAATCATATGGCGAATAACAACCCTCTCAAGCGTACTGGATCCACCAAGGGATCACGTTTGTCAGGGATTAATTAAAATAGATGCAATAAACTGACGACGAACAGTACGAAACTAGTAACTAACTAGACTCATTAAGAGTCGAAAGCGCTTAGGCTAGTTAGTTACTAGTTTCGTACTGTTCGTCGTCAGTTTATTGCATCTATATATAGACCTTGATTTGCCATCACATAATGTTCTAGCAGATCTGGATCTATCAAATTTCTAAAGAGGAATCTGTAGAACAAGCATAGACCCTTGTGCATGTGGCGGCAGATTAGGGTCTATGCTGTTTACAACTGCTCCAACTTATGAAATAATATAGTCATCATAATTATTTTAATATTGGTGTATAACAAGAATTTTTTTAAAAAATTTACCAGTCCTCTGTACCATCTGCTTTTCTAATTGCTCTTTTGCCTAATTTGCTAGGTCCCTATCAGTTTCACTGGCATGTCTTCATGAAACAGATGAAAGCAATGTGTGACTGGGCAAAACAGAAAGTATTACCAAAACACCTATTCACTTTTAAATCCCAAAATATTTTATGTATATTTTCTAGAAATTTGTAGGCAAAATTATCATGAAAACTTGTGGCACTTCTTTCTGCAATTCTTCACAAACATTTGCAACAAGTCCTGAAATTGTATATGATTGTGAAAAGTTGCAAGGTTGGCAGGATGTTCACCAGGTTAAATTCTAAATTAAATTCTTCATCCTTTCAATATAAAATAATCAATTTTGAAGTAGATCCATTCATTTGTTCAATGTTATATGTAATTCCACAGGTTCATGAGAAGCATATTCAACAAATGTGTGACTGAAAAAACCCACAAAATATCTAATACAAGTGATGAAAAAAAGATTTGCACTTGTAAAATGTTTTTCTAAACATGATCATTATATTTGAAAAGTAATGTACAACATCTAAAAGCAGTTATGATTTAACAAACTTAACACACATTATAATGTTAGGACATTTATTCCATTCAATTTTTCTTCCTTTATCTGCTATAACAAACCTATCTTGCTCACATGATTACAGTTAAAATGAAAAACATCCACAGCACATACAATTTACACAATAAATACTATCAAAATACAAAATGTTCTAAGTTTCACCAGTAGGGATTTTCCAAGCTCTATGGATTTGAGACCCAAGGAAGGCTGCTGATATTTATAAAAATGAACTTGACTGAAAGAAAATTCATAATTTTTCCAAACAATTGGAGACAACTGCTTGTCACTGCCTGTTCTTGCACTCGTTTATGACATATCAATGAATCTGATCTTTGAAATATTCTCTTACATTATCACTGTTATGACTGGCTGAAATGGAAATGTTCAGGGCCAAAATAAAAGAAAAAATATTATAATTTATTAATAAAAGTAATAACAGTGTCTGGCTTAAAAACGGGGTCTGGCCTGTATTCTGCTTGAAGACTGACCCAAGAAAATCACCAACTTGTGGCATAGAGAATTGTTCATTTTTCATGAACTTCTACAAGATCGTTCGGATAAACAAACATGTTCTCTTTCAGTCTGATATATAAAAAACTTCCACATTTGTTTTGTAAAATAAGTCTCAATACTCTGAATAGTCCATACTTGAATGTCTTGATCGCCCCTCTAAACGATGACCTCCCTGCCTTTGATCCCTGTCTCTTCCCCCTGATTCGCCATGCCAGTCTCTATCATGGCCCCTTATTCTCCCTCGACCATGACCCCTAAACTCACTTCTGCTACCCCTTTCAGGTCTACTCATTGATGCTCTAGGATAACCATTTCTAGGTTTATTGTAGTCCTCACTGTAATCAATATCTTCTTGAGACACGTGTGGGGAGCGTGACCTGTGGCTAAATCTGTCCCTTTCGACATGGGACCGAGAGGGCAGCTGTGTAGAGCCCACTGATTGAGATGGGAGATCCAAAAGGGAAGGAATTGATGGCTGATGCTGCATCACAGCTGTAGAATTGATACTTGATGAACTTGGTTGATAGGACTCCCTGGACATTGGTGGCACTCCAGATGAATGGATTTCTGATATTGTTGGCATGTTAGCCTCAGTATAAGGACCCTGCCAATGGTGATCGAGGCCTGGCTGCATGGGTCCTGGACCTAAGTTCATTCCAGGTATGCCTTGAGAAATGGGCTGCATACTGGAATGAAGGGGCATCATACCTTCAGACAAAACTGGTCCTTGATGGGGTGGCATTATTCCTTGAGATGACAAAGATCCAACTGGGCTCATTGCAACGGGAGGGACTGGCGGAGGCTTCATAGGGGGAGGCTGTGGCTGACTAGCAATCTGAAGAACAATTTGCTTCAAGCGTTCATCACTTGTTAATTCGCTGCTGTCTTTCTTTTTGTCTTTGCCCTTAATTTTGGCTTTTCCTTTCTGTTTTTCCTTTTCTTCTTTATCTGGATCCCCACTTTTCTCACTTGCTGATGTAGATCTCATGTCACTGTCTTCTGCCATTTCACTAGGTTGTTCCTTCTCTGTTGGTTCTGGAGGGTGGGGAGGAAGGGGTGGTGGTGGAGGACGTATGAGTGGTCGCGGTGGCAGTGGTGGTGGAGCCGGTTGTCCTGGCTGCCAATCCTCACCTGGAGGAGGTGGCTGATTGAGTGCCATAAATGGTAACCTTGGCCTAATTCCAGGTGGTCCTGGAAATGGAAATGGTGTTATTCTTTGGTCGATATCTTGAGGCTCTCCTGGCATAGGTGGCCTGATGTGTAGTCCTCCAGGAGGCCCTGGATGAACCCCAGGTGGCAAAGGCTGCAAATAAATTGGGCCTTGAATTCTTTCATCCACATCAACCATTGGTTGTCTCATGTCTTGGTCAAATCGCATATCTTTATCAAACCCTTTTCTCAAGTCTTGATCTTCATTTGGAAGGTCAAGGTCAGGTTCAATATTGCCAAGTGGCTGTTGCCATCGCTGCTGACCTATTCGAATATCAGTATCACCAAAGTCTGTCAAAGCATCAGGATCTGTCGAATCAGGCTCCTTATGTTCACTAGGCTTGTCTTCCATGAAGCACTGGTCTAATGAACCTAGGCCTGGTATTACCACAGTATCAATCTGCTTGGAACTTACTCTAGAAGACTTTTTACGTGGACTCTCCTTTCTTACATCATCAACATCAAATCCTTCAAAACTTCCTTCTGAAGAATCTGAATCATACTCAAAGCCAAGAAAAGTTTTTGTTTTGGACTTCTTCTCTGGACCTGTAGACTCCACTTTTATTGTTCCAGACACTTTCTGATCTTGCACCAACTTTTCAGTACTGCTTGTAGCACTAACATCAGATTTTACAATGGATACAACAGAATTTTGTTCCTGACCATTAGGCTTTAATGAAGTCTCACTGCTTACAACATTTTCAGAGGTCTTTGTTGTAGAGACGATGGAAGCATCTTTTTCTGACTTTTTGGGTCCAGATGAGTAGGTGACAGGGATCTTCGTCTTGATGATTTTCAACCCAGAAACACTTCCAGAAGGAATAAAGGAAAAGAGAGATTGAAGGGCTGTAGGCAATTCTGAAGGAGTTTCACTTTCTGGTTCTTCTTCCTCCTTAATCTTTGATGCCTCATCTTTAACACTAACAGAGCTAGAGACAGCATTGTCTCCTGACTCAGGCACTTTAAAGCTAGATTCAACTCGTTTCCTTGAATTCAATTGTTTTTCTTTGTCTTTTTCATTTACTATTAGTCCAACAGATCCCACCTTTATAATTTCATTTTGCATTTCAGAGGAAACTGCAGAATCTGCTAGAGTTGAACTTTCAAAATTTTGCTTAACATCCAGAGTACCTGGCTGTTCTTGCACATTACTAAGACCTACTGAAGATAGGGATGATGTGAACTTAGAATCTGAAATAGCAGTAGGCACAGAAATTTTGACATCAACATTTGAAGTTGTAGCACTATGACTTGGATGAACAATAAGAGCTACATCTGGCTTTGAGATAACTGTGCTGGCAAGAGCTGTTCCTACAGCAGCAGCTGTTGTTACAACTGAACTAACAGCTATGGATTCTACAGCAGTAGATGTTACAGGTATGGACACCACTGGTGAACCTACAGTAATGCTTTGAGAGCTAATATTTGTACTGACAGCTAATGTTTCCATTCCTGTTGCTGCCACTACACCTGCAAGATCTCCTCCCTGAACTTCACGTCTCTTCGCCTCCAACAACTTCTTTTGCTGATCAATTTTTTGTGTGAGCTCCATAAGAAGACGACGCTGATTACCCAAGCCTTTAGTTGAAGCAAGTGCTGCCACCATTGCTGCTGTTGCTTCGGCTGGATTCTTACTCATGGCAATCTTCTGAATAATCTTACTCATTGTTTCTCCACCTGAAACAAATATTAGTTCTATAAACTATGACATCATGTTTGTTTTTAAATCAACTTTTAACATATTGTTAAAGTAATGTTAAAGTAATTATTCACTGGCAATAAAATCACCAAGTTTCATTTATTTCATGCCTCAATTGTTGTGCATGTATGTGGGGTTTTTTTTGTTAATAGAAATTACTGTGTTAGTGTGTATTCCTTTTATTTCTTGAATACTGAGAATCACAACAGCAACCAAATCTTGAAATCCAAACTAGCAGTATTACAAAACAGTTGAGCAACAAAAAAGCTTGCAAAATGTATTATCTACTGCAATACCCTTGTTGCTGGAATATTTCAAGCAGGTGTTCAAATGCATATTATAGACTATCAACAAATGTCTGAGTTATCATAAGATACCTATGACACCAGTTCCTTGTTTAGGTTTTGGCATTGAAGTTGTGGTTTTGGACTTGTTCTTTTCCTCCTCTCTTTCTGGATCATATGCTTCATCATCCTCATTAGGACCACTATCAGGAGGCTCGTATGGACTGTCCTCTGTAAATATATTCATACAATTGTTATGTACATCATATGGACTGTCCTCTGTCAATATATTCATACAATTGTTATGTACATCATATGGACTGTCCTCTGTAAATGTATTCATAGAATTCTTATATACATCATATGGACTGTCCTCTAAATATATTCATACAATTCTTATATACATCTGATTTTAGACAAAGGTTTCTATTCACTGCTCAATATTCTTGCTCAAGGAGAGCTGTGATGTCTCCATGGTTGGCATTTTAGACTCGCAATTAATGGGCTGTGGGTTCAAATCTCATAAAATGTATTCATAGAATTCTTATATACATCATATGGACTGTCCTCTGTCAATATTCATACAATTGTTATGTACATCATATGGACTGTCCTCTGTAAATGTATTCATAGAATTCTTATATACATCATATGGACTGTCCTCTAAATATATTCATACAATTCTTATATACATCTGATTTTAGACAAAGGTTTCTATTCACTGCTCAATATTCTTGCTCAAGGAAAGCTGTGATGTCTCCATGGTTGGCATTTTAGACCCGCAATTAATGGGCTGTGGGTTCAAATCTCATAGAATGTATTCATAGAATTCTTATATACATCATATGGACTGTCCTCTGTAAATGTATTCATAGAATTCTTATATACATCATATGGACTGTCCTCTAAATATATTCATACATTTCTTATATACATCTGATTTTAGACAAAGGTTTCTATTCACTGCTCAATATTCTTGCTCAAGGAGAGCTGTGATGTCTCTTTGGTTGGCATTTTAAACTCGCAATTAATGGGCTGTGGGTTCAAATCTCACCTAGCTTAGCCCAGGTTGACTGCCTTACGGTGTATTTGGCACTTTGTTCCCTTGCTCTGGCACCAAGTCATCTTGTATAAGCTAAAGTATTGTTAAATACAAATCAACAAAAAAAAAATTTTTCAAGACACTTCCATCTGAGAAAGCTGAGATGGCAGCATTATTACAGAGTAAAAATATTCCTCAATGGTTTAAGCTGGGTCAGCATTTTCACACAGAAATCAATATGCATAACATCTTTCTCGAACATATTACTGTGAATTCACTATTTGTCATAGTGTAACCAATTTCTGTGCATTTTGAGGCTGGTAAAAGGTACAAAGCTAAAGATCAAATGAACCATGATCCATAATTGAAATTACAGAACCCTTTCCACAATCCATAAATTTTAGTATATAAATACTAACAATTTTATTTCTTTAAAAAGCCAAATCATAATTAAAAATTGATGCAAAAGAAAAACAAAAGTAGCATGCGACAAAATGAGTTCATATTTTCCCATACAGATGCAGTAACCATTTTATTATATGCTCATTTTCTTATTCTTCCAAATGCTTAAATATATAAACAAAAATACACTACAATAAACAAAGTATGTATAACGTTTTCCAAATAAATATACAACCGTAGCTGCATCATTACACATTATTAATGCACACGTAACTCCACCCAGACCAATTTAAAGTTAGTTGCGCGCTAGATGTAAGTTTCGAAAGAAAATGGTGTTTTGGTCTACTTAAAATTGAAATTTGGAGCAATATTGTTAATGAATACAAATTGCAACAACTTTTTCAGTTGATCTGGAAAGAATATGGTCTGGTATTTTTATTGATTTGACACAATTTTGTGATTATGGTCTGGATTTATCTACATGAAGTAACTTGCATCAGATTTCAGCAGCATCTGCCAATTTAATCATATTGAAGTGTGTTGACATCCGCATACATGTTTCTGTTCTGTCATTGAATGATTCATTGAATGATTCAGATCATAATGTGGTAAAATTATGAAACCTTTCAATTGCAATTATCAAAAAGACACTGTGGAATTTAATGTTTATTCCAGTAAGGAAGATGTAACTGCACTTGGAATATACTTGAAATTACAGGACAATTTCAACATGTGCAATCAACCTTGAAAACCCATGATATGCCTCATGTAATTCAGACAGTATATTTTGAGAAAATTCAGGATATAAGATTGTAAGTATATTTTTGCCATTTGTATTATCGGCTAAAGCAGACAGTTTATGTCTTATTACTTGTGTGTTATTGTGAGGACGCTGTAGGGCATCTAAAGCTAGCCTAAATCTGAAACATCGTATCAAAAGTTAACACGGAATGTACCATTGCTGTTTGTATGTGGCAGTCCATGAAACATCTGCTTCACTTCATAAAAAATTGTTTATATTAATTGTACAAGGCACATAACCAACATAACTTACATGTTCATGAAGATTTGTAATAATAAAGGCTAAAATTCTCATCATTGATCAACTAAGATCATCATCAATATATATTTTGTGTTTTGGCTGAACAACATCACAACTTTCCACAAAATTTAAAGCTTGATATTTTGGCATCTCCTTTGTTGATAGTTGGTGGACTTGTCTTTCATTTTCTGACAGCAATACAGGCCAGTTAATTATTGAAAACCCTTTAACTGACTTGTGTTAAGAGGCAATTTTGACCAGAAATTATAACAGTACATTGACATGTAATTGCCCTTCATTCCATAACATTAGCACAATTAGTTTTGTAAAATGGGGGTAAGGTGTACCTGTCAACTTTTCAAAAACTAAGTAGGGAGACTGGATAAAAAAGAAACTGGGTGCTAAAAATAAATAAAAAAATAATGCAACAGAAAATTAAAAAAAATTACTTTTAAAATGAGTATATACCACTTTTTTTAATAATAATACATGCCAACCATGAGATAAGAATATGTGTACTTTTTGTTAATATAAGTAAAATAAATAAATGCATTTAGAACTTACCATGTACATCTTGTGATGCCTCAAAGTTGTAGGTCAGCTTATATGTAGGGCAAACTCTTTTTAGTGTTTATACCTGTTTAGTTGGGGTGGGTGGGTGGCTTATATGTGAACTGTCTTATTTACGAGTATATACAGTATTTTTTTTCCAGACTTACTATTACTGTAACTTAAACTATAAAACTCAAATTTTATTACCCACAGTGCACACTATTCACAAATTTTGGTCAACTATCACAACAAAAGCTACTCTGCAAATCCATTTGTCTGAGTCTCAATGACCTTGACCTTAAGACCCTCCCCAAATTATCCCCTAAAGTATCCTATACTTAAAGTACCCACCCCCACTTCAAGGCATGTGGTCAAAAAATAACATCTCTGTGAAGAAAAAAAAACATTTTGATCTTTTAGTCACAATGATCCTGACATCTGAACATTTTCAAAAAGGTTCCATTCTTATCCCAAGTTTAAGCTAGCTGCAAACTTTGGTAATAGTACATGGTAATAGAATTAAAATTTTGTGCAGAAACTTATTCATTT
This sequence comes from Potamilus streckersoni, assembly GCA_016746295.1. Taxonomy (NCBI): domain Eukaryota; kingdom Metazoa; phylum Mollusca; class Bivalvia; order Unionida; family Unionidae; genus Potamilus; species Potamilus streckersoni. Next base: position 479,095 of record JAEAOA010002072.1, read on the forward strand.
TTCTGCCAAACGGATCTTGACATTTTGACTCCAAAACAATAGACTTCTACCTGATCCCAAGTATAAACCAACCACAATATATAGAAGCCCAGGTCTGTTACGTAAAATTCAAGTTATTGTGAAGATACCATATTTTTCTACCATTCAAAATGATTTTGACATCAGAATTTTTTTGCCTGCTAATCAATAGGGTTTTTTCTTAAGCAAAGTGCATGCCATCTGTTCCAAGTCCATAATGTTGGCATAATGTCAATGTGTAGAAACCAGGTATTCTTTCAGTGACAATAACTGTTCATCATAAAATCACCACTGTGTGGAAGAAAATGAGGGAAAGAACATCAACACAATATGCTCTGCTTTTTGGTGATTATATAAACAAATGCCAATTTTCTGTCAATGAATAGAGGTTTATGGTATTTTTTCAAATTTTATATTAAGCTGTAAAGAAGTAATAAAACCTTCCAGAGCAAATAATGACTTCATAGTTTGTTATTTTATTAAAATTTTCTTGCTGAAGGAAATATAATATTCCGTTGATTCTGTAAAGGCTAGGAGTAGAATTATATATAGGTGACAATGGCTAACTTGTTGGTATGATCAAATTCTAATATTCCTCAAGAAACATAACAATTTGCTCCATGGGAATCCAAAATAAATACTGAAATCTTGTACATCCATACTCGTGCTAAGTCAAGTCCAACAACAAGCAAAATAGACAGTGATTTGCCATTGCAAAATGTGCTGGCAGAGTCAGTCTATTCTTTTTGTTCTCAAAACTGCATATATCCAGATCTGAAAGGGCATTATGCAACAGATCTGGATATTTGTATTTTGTATTTGGCATAAACTTACAAGTGAATAAATGCAGTATGTATACAATTTTTGTCATATTGATAGACTGGTCACATACCTATGTGTTCTCCACATTTTAGCTGATATTTGTCATATTGATAGACTGGTCACATACCTATGTGTTCTCCACATTTTAGCTGATATCAATCAGAGAGTTTGTCTTCAAGTCTAGGTAGATCAAGTGTAAATGCCTGATTGGTGTGCATGGCCTAAAATAAACAGCTAGCAAGGGCTGATTTTATGGATATCAAATGACCATTAGATGATAAAACAATTTCCAGATTATAGTAATTGCTATCAAACTGGCCAGCAAGCAAAAGTGATTTCATATTTAAATACATGAAGAAATAAAATGGCTCATAAAAATATGAATTAGAGATTGTGGGCACCATTTGCAAACTGAGAAGCCAACATCCAGACGAACACCTGATACTTAAAACCATTTCAATATCTGAAGCTAACATCAACATAAACACTTGAAGTTAACATCCAGATAAATACCTGAAGCTAACATTCACATAAATTGCAGAAGCCAACATCCAAACAAACACCTAAAGTTAAAATCCAGATAAATACCTGAAGAAATAAAATGATTATAAAAATTGTATTAATTAGAACTGGTATACAGTCAATTAAGATATTTTATTATTTTAGTGCTGGTGCTATTGTTTAATGGTGTGAGAAAAAAAGTTTCAAACTGATGTGATGTGATTAAGATTTTTAATGTAGCTTTAACAAATTTTTCAGTCATATCACTATGATGTCTGCAGTGTGGAAGTTTATAGTGATGTCTAGCACTGGGGCATCATGCCACAGATATGCAGCATGGTGTCCCACCCAGTCACATTATCCTGACACCTTGCCATCCAGTCCCAACACAAACTTCTTAATGTTGAGTGTCAAGCAAGGCAGCAGTTAGTACCATTTTTGTAAGCCTTTGCTAAGACTCTACCCAGGGATCGAACCCACGACCTCACGCCTCCGAGATGGATGCTCTAACCACTAGGCTACTGGAGCGGTAGTTTCAAATTGAATAGAAAGTCTATTATATATTTTATTAAAGTAGAGTGTATTTAGTAATTGAATTCTCTTTTTTTTTCTGTTACTTATTGAAAGAAAACTAGGTTGGCATGTTATGTACATGTGAAACAAGAGCTCAAAAATGGCACATTATAATCAACTCTGTGATAAATAGTCACCATGTGATAACTAAATCTGTGCAAAGAAACCAGTACTCTTCATTCCATTACAGAGACACTGACATCTGATCTTCAAATCAGAAGGCTTCTTCCTTACTATACATCTAAGCCTTTCACAAAATCTAGGTCTGTGATTTAGAATTAATGTGGAACCTCTTTTCTGTTGGTCACAAAGATCTTGTCCATTTATCTCTGGACATAAAAATCACTGGTGTTTATCTCTACCAAAGCAGCAAACATCAATAAAATTTGATGATAAAGAATTAATGTTATTGTGTTTTTCTTGTTCCAGTTACAGTAACCATGATGACTGATTATCTGACCCTGATATCATTTAGGGTTCTTTGTTATCCCTAAAGCAAGAAATACAGCATTTGGCAACTATGTGCAACTGGAATATAACAAATTATTGTGAGGAAATTATTTTTCTTCCATCATTTACACCTGACCAAGACCATTAGAACCAGCATCTGATAGTGTTCTTTCTTTGCCTAAATGCAAGCCATCCACAAAGTTTGGCAGCTGCAGATAATTTGAGTTATTATGCAGGAAAAACAGAAATGTTAACAGACATGTATGGATGGACTGACATTACAACACAGTATGCTCTGTTCTATGATGTACATACAAAATAATTTGTTTTTACTGAAACCCTCTGCACACAAATAACTTCGAAAATAATATTCTGTTTACTTTTAGTGTCTATGCTTCTGACTATTATAATAATTTACCCAATCTTCCAGCTTTTAAATACTGCACCAAATATACCACCATCCACAGACTGGTTCTGTAGCTCAAAATATAATTAAAAGCCTGTTACCATAGTTTAAAAGATCTATGATATATAATCAGTTTTTCTGACATGAAAGAAGTAATTATTTAAATTGCACCAAATAAATCACTTATATACTATAAAAGGTGAAGAATACAAGGCTCCTGAACCATGTCACTCTTTTAGTACTGGTCACAAGGGGAAAAAATCATTACATTCATTTGATTATCTTTTTTATTACTTAAGTGCTGGTCAATCAGTTTGGTGAAAATAATTACTCAAGAGATAAAGTTGTCATATAGGAGTTATTTTTCTTCTATGCTGCTGTGACATTTACCTTTGAACTTCTAACCCCAAAAATTAATTGGTTTCTTTCTTACCTCAAATGCAAGTCACACAAAATATTAGGTCAATGTGTAGTCTAGAACAAAATTATTATGCAAAAAAAGAAAAAAATGGACATAGGGATAGACAAATTGATATAATGTAATTTTAGCTTACAGTGGAGTATAAAATGTGGAAATTTGACACTATATCAATAAAACCACTTCTTACCCTCAGCCTCTTCAACATTTGAGTACTCCTTGATGATACGATCCTGAGTAATGGATCTTGATGGTTTCACTCCCTTTTCACTCGATGATGAGACGGATTTGGGTGTGGAAGCAGGAGTAGACGAGGAGGTCTGTGGAGTACTAGATGCTGACCGTTTGCCCGAAGTGGGTGTTCCTGGGCCCCGGACTTTTGGTGGTTGGGTGGTTGATGTGGGTGTGTAGCTGGCAGGAACCTTTTTAACAACCTGAGGATAATAACAACATGTTCTGTGTAAACATGGATTGTTCACTGACTGACTGAGACACGATTTCTGCACTGGCGTCAGTATACAATGCAGTTTTAAAAATATCATTCAAGTTTACAATAGAATTAGGAAACTGTAAAAGCATAATAAATGATTGATCAATGTGCCGTCATTTGTTAACAGCATTTTATTAAAACCACATGAAGCAATGTATGAAGTCTGGTCTATTATTGCCTTCATGCTTTGGGTTTTATTTTGCATTTGTCCCCACAAGATATGTCATGTTATTCAAGAGCAGCAACCAATGGTAACAAGGAATAAATATATAGTAAACTGTTTTATTATACTGAAAAAAACTAACAATGGGCTAGAGAAAATATGATCAGATCGATTTTAGAGTAACATTAAAATTTCAGTCACGGTTGATTTCCTTTTCTGAAAATTTACATCCACATATCATGCGAAGGGGAAAACACCAACAGTTGTCCAAACTGGGAAAACACAAGGAGGACAGGATGCTGAGAATAATATAATGGTGATGTGATGGCAAAGAAAAAGAGTAATATTATGTAATCTTGTCTAGAATACAAACAACTGACGATATCAAAATTTAGGGCAAAACATGCCGAACATCAAGTGTTGGGTTTCATCCAATGACAAACAAGATACTGAAACAGGTGTATAACATTTTCTAAAAATAAATTCTTTTCACACCAGAGTAATTTTATCTTAAAACTGCTTAAGCTGGAGAGTTATTTGTCCTGGCTATTGAGATTAATAATAAAAAACTTTGAATCTGAATAGATACCCTAAGGACTTGGGGAGAAAAAAAATTGTTAAGAAGGACAATTCACACAGAAAAATCCCATTTTATAGTCTTACATGGATCATGACATGCATCTTCGTCAATAACTTGTTGAGAATGAGGTATTAAACTAAAATTGTGGAAAAAGGGTGAGAGTTTCCTAGGGACATTTGGAAAAGAGATTGACCGTGAGAAGGGGGGCTGTTTGTGGTTGAATGTTTGTTTAATAATCATATTCGGAGTAACTGTCAATAACAGTGTATTCCGCAGAAGTGCAAACTTAAGGGTTAAAAAAAAACCCTTGGTGTCAGAACTGGGGGTCAATTTAAAAATGTGGGGGTCAAAATGTACTGACAAACCCACACTTTTTCAGCTTAAAATAGGATATCACAACTTGCACAACATGCTCTTTCTCTCTTCTAAAAATACAAATAAAAAAACACGCACAACAGACAAATGCATTGTTCATTCATAAGGAAACTTTTATTAGTTCATTTTCCTATTATTATAAAGTCATACTTTTAACATCATTTATAATCTCTTTGTAGCAGTATTATAGATCAATACATTCATAGAAACCAATACAAAAAACCAACTGATGGTTAATTTAATGCCTGTCATAAAATGAGTTCTCTCATCAGCTTCACTTTACTTCATCCTAAAACTCACTGTACTTTGTCCTAAAACTCATTTATCCAAATATCAAAGAGGTTCATGATTCATCTTCTCCTTAATAAGTTACACTTAAACTTTTAGATCTTTCTTTAGTTGCAGCAAAGTTAAAAACCAACAAAATCTGCAATGACTTTGTTGCTGTTGTTGTTGTTGTTTTGGGGCTTAACGCCATTTTTCAGCACACGATAGGCTATACATGGCGGCCAGTATTAATGGTGGAGGAAGAAACCGGGAAATCCGCGGAAAGAACCAACGACCCAAGCTACTGGCAAGCTTTCTCAATGACTTTGTAATTCAAATAAGAGATTTGTCTTTGCAAGTTTACAGAATTTTTTGTTATGAATGAATGTCTTGGGTCATAATTTTTTCTACACTAATTTTGAGACAAAAAAAGTCTGATAGTCCGATATTGTAATACCAGGGGTCAAGCTAGACTTAAATTTTAGGGAGAAGTGACTTCTCCTTTTGGTCAGAACAGGGAGAAGTGGGAGCTAAACAGGGAGAACTGGGAGTTAATCAGGGAGAAGTGAGACTGAAACAATAAACATGATATATATATATATATATATATATATATATATATATATATATATATATATATATATATATATATACACACACACACACACACACACAGATGAAACTTTCATATTTTAATGATGGGCTCTATTTCTTGGTATGCTTTTAACAGTTTTAAGCAATGCCTTTTTTCAAGTTGAAAAATATTTGTTATTTGTAAGTATCAATATATTTTGTACGAGTATAAAAAATTATATTCATACCCATTCTACTCATATTTAGTATATGTGTTTTTGAATTGAAGTAAATGCAGTTTATTTTGGCTGTATGACTTAAAAATCACATATGAAGCAATACATTGCAATTAATTTTCACTGATAGAAGTAACAAGATTAGAGCCTTGTAAATGCAAGTTGGTAAAAATGCTTAATAAACTACCACATAATTATTTTATTTTTCTTAAGATTTGTCAAAAAGATTTCTAGAATTCTTTGAAACGGCCCCTAATACATGTACATAGTAATAAATGCACAGGTGACTTCAAACCACACTGTTTGTCCTGATTTCATTGTTCCGGATAAAACATTAACAACACACTGTAGCACTACAGTCGATATATAACTAAACTATACCCTATTTTTTTTTTACCCCTAATCAAAAATTCAAGAATTGGTTTCGCACAGAGCAAGTTCATCTATGTTTAGACCGGAAGGGGGAGGGTCTCGAACTACACACTTTCTTGCTTCGTTACAAAAGCCCATTAAAACTTCTGCATATGTATGGTTTGTCTACCTACTGGTAATAATGACATGGATTGGTTAAATATTATTTGCTTCATTACTATATATATTTTTCGTATTTTCACAGTTTAATGAAGTTGTTTATCAAATACGCAACGATGTCCGCAATTAAAATTTCATTTAAGGTTTCAAACTGATTTTATACAGAAAATACGCAAATACGGCTATTAAAATCTCCATTTATTAAAAATAGGATATAAATTAGAGAACGCTTTTCACCGATCATATTTTTAAAAGCAAATTACTATTTGCATATTGATGTTTAAATTTTGAAACAGAATTTGGCATCTTTTCATCATAGCACAGTAGGCCGAACTTCATGAAATCAAGCAGTGATATCTTGCTCCCGAAAAGGGTTAATGGTCATTTAGCTACTAAAACTTGCACGTGAATGTGCAAGAATTTATTTGTCGCCATAAGCTGATTGGTATCAACACCACGTAAATACATTTGGCGTTGGGTTTACAGCAGTGCCAGAACTTACTGGCTACAGCGAGTGAGACTCTCAAAGTCTTAATCTACAGTCATATTATGTCCGAAAAATCAGAGGGCGAAGTCGTTTTCGCTTTCATAACAGAAGAAGGCGAAGTTTACGATTCTCAGGTGACTTTTTCGTCCACTTCACTTGGTAGCGTGACCCCTGTAATACTCTTAAAAGACTGACAACAAAGAATTATTCACTTTTGCAGTCTTAATAATCATGCAATCAGAAGTCACACTGATAATCCCAATGCCAATTTTCATTAAAGTTATATCCACAGCTACACTTTTGTATTTTGCTTCTTTCACTTTTGTGGCTATTGATTCTTAGTGCATGCCGTTTAAATCTGGAGATCACTTTCTAGTGCAACAAGCACTGAGGTTAAATATCTGGACATCTTGTCGATTGAAATCATGTGAGAACTTGCGAGATTAGAGGAATCTACTCAATGATAACATTTCCCATCATAACATTTCTTATGTTAGTTTGGTTCTCTATTTCATATACTCCATATAGCAGAGTGCAACAAAGAGATGTACGAAACAGGCAACCAGACTATTCCTATCGGTGAGGCATAAGAGATGCCATACCTCATCCAATGCATTGGATATTAAATAAATCCTGATTGCATTTTGCAAATCCTTTGCATCTGAAAAATGCATGGCAATAAAACATGTGCGCACAAATGTGTGAAGGAAACACTACAATAAACAGCCTTTTGTAATTTGTGAGTTTTCACTTTTCTGTATAAATTACCTTTTATTTGAATACATCTTATCTCTGAAAGCTCATTTAAAACATTACATCACATGTGTACCATTGAAAATAATGAATATCACACCACTGCATTCTGCATGTGAATGTGGAAACATTCTAGTGTTGCTGTAGACTCAGATGGTTATTGCAAGAAAAGAAGTGTAACATTAATTAGAAACAACAATCTGAAAACTTTAGTTTTTTAACATTGTGATTCTACAGCAAGTCAGAGTTCAAAGTTTGGAATTTTGAGTTGACAATAAGCTCTGGAACTTGCTTCTCCATAATGAATCCTCTTTTTGAAACAAAGCATTTCATGTATCCAGTACACCTTTTGCACGGTTCTATGATGTCACTTATCACATAAATTAAGCTGTATGATAAATCATTGTTAGATTCTTTAATTATAGTGTTCTCAGTGTTCGATTAGTTTGATAAAATCAGTTTATTACATACATGACTATGTCTAACAAACCTTTATTCAAGTAGGATCTTTACTTTTTAACTCTTTTTTTTGTTCCACTTTATATTTGATTTGATGCAAGAGTAATTAACATGAAATACAATGCAGGTCAATTATTAATTGATTGTAACAATGCATCCAACAATTCCACAAAAACATAATTTGTACTTAATCAGGTTCGCATGGCAATGCTTGTTCACTGACATTTTTCACATCTGAATCCAAGTGGGCATACAATAAATTTCACTTGACAAAACTTACTTAAATGGTATATGTTTCTTAAAATGTCGCCAACATTACACATTACTAACAAAATTTCATTTGTCAATTTTCACTGCAATTTTATTCATGTTAAGCCAAAAATGAAATTCTAAAGAAGAACTTTGGAAGCAAGTACAATAACACGAGCAAAGTTTGCTGACAGTTTTGAAAAACATATGACGGGTAACTTAAACTAAATAATTTTTAAAAATAACTTACTTTTTCTGCAACTTTCTGCTTTCTGGGATCTTGGGGTGCCTGGTGTTGATGTTTTACCTCAACTGGTTCTTTACTAACTGCACCAGGCTGTTTTGGTTTTTGTCGTACAATCACCCCGATCAACATATGGGGACGGTTTTCCTCAAACCCTGGTCCTTCAAAAGGCTTCAACACTGAAGGAATCTTACTATGTGAGGCAAGAGGCACAATATAAAAGTCCTTAATGAGTTTGGAAGCATTGCCAACCACACCACATCGACTACGACTATTAAGGTATGAGTAAAGATGGATGTAAGCTGTTTTCTCTTCCTGGCTTCCAGGGATAAAACGAATTGCACAAATGTCCTGTAATATACAGAGAAACTGAATTATAATGACACCTCCATACAAAAAGGATGTGTATGGAACTCCTAATGAAAATACTTTTCAAAAATCTCAACAATTATATGCAACAGCTCTCTGGCATTAACGAGGATACCTTTTTTCGCGCAAAATAATGTGAACAATTTTAAACTTGTGGCATCAATTTTCATGGTTTGATTACAAAATCTACATTTATGGGTACTTAAATTTTTGTGGATTCTCATTAAAAAGAGAAAAATAAACATGAAAAAGTATGGCACAATGAATTTATTTCTTAAAGATTCTATCCTCATTCAATTTGATGCATTTCTGAGCAAACAGGCTTAATCTATACTGCTGTAATTGGATTAACAGGGTAAGTTATTCAGTGAAAACACTTGGCATAAATATGGAGATCTGAATCAAACAAAATGTAGACATTCTCTTACAAGTATTTAAAATGAAACAAGCTTAATACCACTATACAGGAAATAATTTGTTTGCTGTATGATGAGAAACGTATCAGTGTAAAATTGTAAGAGAAATGTAAGTCAGTTTTTGTGCCAGTGTGACAGCTAATGTTGAATATCTTCATCTACTTGCTTGTAGTGTAAAGCTGTCCCTAATGAAAAAAGTTCATCTTTGAGAAAAGTTACATCCCTTTTTATTGGTCATGGTCAGTCAATATTCATCCCTTGTACATTCCCTATCCATCACAAGCCACTCAAATAAGACAACTATCTTTTAATCTCGGTGACTTTAGCAACTAGCTAATCCAGATATTGTTTTAAAAGTGTAAATAGCCAACTCTAATTCCTGTTGTACAGGCACATGCAAGCTGTCAGTTACAATTGAAACTAGTCTTTTGTCATTGTGCACAAAATAAACTATTATCAATGATTCTTTTAAGTAATAATTTTTTTTTCAGGCCAAATAAAATGAGCAAGATCCAGTAACATTTTGTGAAAAACAAATTGGGAGAAAACATGCTTATTTTATAACTTTGCTGAACAGTGTACCTAAAGCAGCCTTGATAATGTAATAATAATAATAATAATAATAATAATAATAATAATCATAATAATAATAATAATAATAATAATAATAATAATAATAATAATAATAATAATAATAATAATAATTGTTACATGGCATTTGTTCAGAAGCCAATTCAGACAAGTGAAACCATGTGAAAATGCCACCTGTGCACAAGTTTTGCCTTCTATCGACAGATTGGACTGAACACACACACACATTTTACAATATTATAAATACTGCTACTATTAAAACAAATGAGTTATAGTTTACAATGGCCAGTGTGTGTGTGTGTGTGTGAGTGTGTGTGTTTATTATCAGCTTGGTTCATATTTCATTGCAATATAAATTCCTAGTCTAGTTTGCCAATGACAAATTGGTACCCATTAATTTAAATTTATTCGCTGCAGGAACTAAGGATGGTGTACCATATCACAAAACAATAACTGCAAACTGTCCCCAAATTTCATTTTTTTTTAAACCTGTTTGCTTGAAATCATTATACACAGATTCTGAAAAAAAGTGAAAATTTACAAGCTCACTATATTTTATCATGCAAAAACAAACATTTTTAAGAGAACACGTGTATTTGTAGTACACTGCACTTCTATATTGCCCTACAGTTAATGAAAAGCTTTCTACTGTAAGAAACTGTCTTGTCTGTTTATTTTACTGTTATGACAAGGTTCCCTGTATATCACTATCTGAGTAACAAATCAAAAAAAACAAAAACTGGCTAGAATATTTTCGGTTTTTTCCATGTTAAATATTTTCTTAAATATATTTATTTACTGAGTAGCTGTAGAAAATTTCACACATTAACATACAAGTGAAGTATTATTTATCTTATAAGTAATTTGAATGAAAACTTACTAATAACAAACCAAAATATCGGAGAATTTAACTTCATGTTCATAATGTACTGGATTCGTTAACTCTGGAAACCCTTTACACAATGCATCATCATATTTTTGTTTAGATAGTGCAGATCGGTAGCACAAAAAGTATATTTGTACACAACACTAAAGTGCTAAACCTTTTTATTGCTGGTGTGCTGAAATATAAGATTTGCAAAATATTCATGAAGTCCAATACTGTGAAGGGTAGTATCTTTCATTTCTCTCTTAGTCTGTCTTTTTCTCTGAAATTCTAGCAAACATTGTTTCAACAAAATTTTTTTTAGTATATTTAGTCAGATGCGAGAAAATCTAATGCAAAAACTCCCTCCTGGCTGATAAATATTCCCTTGAACCAAACTATTTCCACTAGAACAGACTTAACGTAGGGGAAAGTCATGGAATACAAACCTTTGAACCTGTTTGTTTTATTTTGCTTAGATAATCCCACACTTGTTCAGGGTTGATGCGACCACAAACATGAATTGTGTCAGGCAGTTCCTGCAACAAAAATAAAGTACAAATTACTATATATGTACACATCACCCGTTTCATGCATCCTACATAAAAATAGTCAAAGTAATAATACAGCACTGTTAGCTGTCTAGCCGCTCATTCTCCCAATAATTTTGTGTGAAAAAAACTGCTCTCACAGCCCTCTGAAGTTAAAGCGATTGTGATCACAATTTATAGGTAAAAAGGGTATTTAGACCAGGGGTGTTAAACGTGTTTGATATGGTGGGACAGATTTGATATAAATGTACCTCACTTGGACCAATTGTATCATGAATTAGATAAGCATACAGGTTCAACATTACAAGAGATTTGGTCTGCAGACTGGACTAATGAGTGTGGCAATCCGTCTAACACCCCTGATTTAGACAGTAATGACAACATGCAACTTTCCATGGTGATGCCCAAACCCCTTCTTTTCACTCGGGGGTATTATTTTTATATAATCTGAACAAGTTTACATTTTTATAAAAGAATAACATCATTTATAAAATATTTCCATTACATTCAAGGTAAGCTTAGTTTTCAATCATGGAACTGATTTCTGGTGTTAATAAGATTTCTCATGCTCATAACAAAAATCTTTTCAAAGCTAAACACTATCAATTCAGCAAAGTTTCGAAAATTAATATATGAAGTTAAAAAATTTTTTCATAGATACTTCTCTCTCTCTCTCTTTCTTATATATACAAAAGAATTAAGCTTACCAGACAGCTTATTTTAGTTTGATTGATTAATTTTGTAGCAGTATCACTTTTTGTGGCCACCTTAATTTCAAATTTATTAAGTTCCACACAAAAACCACAGAGATTTACCAACATAGAAAAATACTGGTCTCAAGTATGATAAGCCTACAAGCTTGTGGTGTGAAAGATTGTTGTTGTTGTAGTAGGGTTTAAAACCATTTTTCAGCACAAGATAGGCTATGTATGGTAGCTAGTATAAATAGTGGAGGAAGAACCCAGGGAAAACCCCAGAAAGAACCACCAACCCATGAGAAGCTACTGATAGCCTTTCTCATGTAACCACATTAGCTGAACCCGAGACTCAAACCCACGCTGACAGAGGTTAAAGAGCTGTGATCCGTACTGGTGAGCACTTAAGACTACTTGCCCTGTCAGGGCCACATGGTGGGAAAGAAATATACATACCAAGTGATCTGTGGGTCCAGTAATCCTGTACGCTGTAGTGACAAACTTTGACACCTCTTGCATAAAGACGAAACCTTTCCACAGCATAGGTCCTGATGGGGTGAATGTTGCTTTCTTTTCCAGTCCAGACTGGAGTGCCGAGTCTGGAGATCTTAAGATGGACAGATCACATAATGAATGCATGGTTAAAGACAGATTTTAAATAATTATAATTGATTTGTATAAAAGAAGAAATTATGTTTGTAAGAGGCACATGCCTGCTGTGCAAGAAGTTAACAACACAGACCAAAGGGTATACAACAGAAGCATTCAAGAACTAAGAAAAACATGAAAATTTGTCATAAGGACCTAAATATCTTAGACCTGTTCCATTTAAACATACATGGTACCCATGAAAGGGAGTTTGTTTTAAAAAAATACAAGACAAGGTGCTTTAATTTCACCAAGTTCATAATAAAATAATAAGAAATTTTAATTGCATCTATGGGTGAGAACCCCACTTTAAAAGTACCTTCCATGGGTCCCATGTACCTTTTTTTAATGAAATGGTCCTTAATCAGGTCACTCACATCTACCTACAGATTTGTCTACCTTGAGTGGTGTTGCTAAGGATAGTCAATCTTGTTTTTAAAAATGTCTCTGGTCAAAAAACTTTTAAAATGTCAAAGACATTTAAAATTGTTCCAACAGCCTGGAAATCTAATCATATAATCTACACAAGCTGAAATATGCCTACCAAACTTCATTTGCCTACCTCAAGTGGTTTTTGCTTTACTGTGCTATTAAGTGCATTTTTTTCCAAAAAAAATTTACATTCAGAGTTTAAAAATATGTATTAAAGAAAAAAAAAATGACAGTGTTACAAATCTAAAAAGGTCATCTACATATGAATGCAAATAAACCTCCAAAATATTCATTTCTCTGCCTCAAGTGGTTTTGGCTTAATCATACTAATAAGGTTTATAGCAAAGTCCCAAATGCAAAGAGGTGAAATAAGCATATAACACTTAAAACTTGCAGAAATGGCATGAAATCAAATCAGGTCATGTGCTTATGAGCATGACATAGCAATTAACATATCACTCTAAGTTAAAAGTTTTTGAGCAACTGTGCTGAACCAATCTGGAACAGATGCATTGACATGTAGATAGACAGCAAAAAAACAAAATGCCCCATCCATTCTACTTTGACAATCAGCATCAAAAGATGTGAATAATCATTTGCTACCAGATCTGGGTACCAAATTAAAAAGTAAAATAAGGATATGACAGTCATATATTGGAGGACTTATGGATATATATCATTCTACTTCATATATATCATTCTACTTCATACTACGAAAGTCTTGATACCTGACAGTAACTTGTCGAGCACTACTAGAATCAGCCTCTCTTTTGGCTCTCTGTATTGCTTTCATCACTTCCCTAACAACGTCCTCTGGCGGCATTGGCTTTTCTTTGGCTTCCTCCTCCTTTTTTTCCATCTCTGGAGATTTAATTGTAACTTCAGTTTTCTGGACAATCTTGGATGGGGTGGACTCGTCAGGGTTTGCCATTTTTCCTGTGCAGATCTTGCAATTCAGATCAAAGAGATGCTGTCGATGCTGATCAGTAGTATCAGGGATAAGTTCTGAGAGAAGGTCTGCTTTAGGGTCAATCTTCAGAGGCTCCTTTTTTGCCTGTTAATTACAAAGACAAAACCTATGATCACAGTATTCATATTTAATATATTCTGTCAATGTCTAGTTGATTGGATCAAATCAAATCTCAAAAATAAATGAAGTGATCACAAATAATACAGATCCAAATCAATGTACTTTCTTTAAAAAATTTCTCATCTATAACCATATGCATTATTTGTAAAAGTGACACGTCATAGATCCACTATGAAACATGCTATCAAAAGTTTTAGTGGCAAGAAGACTTGGATGCCAGTAGAAATTTTAAATGTCTTGACAAAAGAAATTTTATTTTCAGAATTTATTTTAACTATCAAGATAAGAAATTCACTCTAATATTTTAATAACTCTGACATGAAATCAACTATGTACATTTAATTGTTTGTTTTAAATTTTTTTTATTTCAATACATGTTACTGTACTGTAACATTGTTTGCTGGACTTGACCTTCAAAATTGTGTTCAATTCTGCTTGACCTGAATGACTTTTTAATTTTTTTTATTTAATTTATGCAAACAACTAATAATAAGTTTATTTTTCTCTGTGTGTATAAGCTTATTATTTAGGTAAACAAGACATACATATGCTGATCAGGGTTAGGGTTTTGGAGATTCCTAAGTGAATTGTATCTGTTTTATGTAAAAAAGGTTCATTAGATCATTCTAGGTTATTTTCCATTAGGTAATGGTTCATTTGTAAGAAAATGCTAACTATGACCTAGGTTCCAGCAGAGAACTATATTAACTTGTGACTGTACGATTTTACCAGTCATGCTTTAACATCTAGCAAATTAAGTTGTCTTATGTTGTGACCAGTCTAGGCTGAATTTTATTTTCTTCAAATTACTGAATTCAAGTGATTGTTTTCTCTGCAAATAAAAAAAGTGATCTGATAAAATTCCTGGATGACAATATAACCTGGAATAAAATTTCTGTGATCTAACAGGAGACTGCTGACACACAAAAACTTTATAGGCTATAAGACATGTCATCGCCTTCAATTTTGAATCTCTTTGGTACTTAAACTGAGTTTTATCAGAGTTTTTATTACCAGGACTTGTGTCTTTAATTCCTGGATTATTTTTGGATTTAATTTGCAATACCGTTTTTCTTTTTCTCATTTTTCACTTTTGTATTCTAGGGAAATAAATTATTTGTTAAATTTTACAAAGTTTTTCGTCTTTACTTATTTTATGAGTACAGACTCATAACACAACTAAATGCAACTGTACATCATATCCGTTATTTCTTCATTAAATCATTCTCGAATTATATGCAAATGTAAAAAGCTAACTACAATATCAGAATTTCTGACACTATTTTGATGTCAAGAGTCTCTTCTGGCAAAAAAACTAAAACGATCCATACCATTACATAATATATAATTACATAATATATAATTACATTAGATAATAATCAATGACAAATTTTCAATGCTGTTATAAATGGAGATATTGTAATAGTTTTTTATTTTAGGATCTCTAAGCAATGATACTGCTTTAAACTCTAGCAAAATTCAATTTAACTCCGCACCTAAAATTCTAAATTTACACAAATAAAACAACCTTAACATTGTGCTGTCTTCTAAGTATCCCATTGTTACAAGGTTTCTCTGTGTAACATGGTCCCTTTAATAAAAAAAAACATGGTTATGGATTCAGAGATGCTCCCAGGATTTTATGACAATTGGAGATTCCAACCTTGTCAAAAAAGTAATGGGGAGTAGAACAAAAATCAGAGGAGAAGAAAACATCCTCATTTAATATTTACATAACATTTCAATATCAATCTCTTTCCTTCTGATCCATTCTGTAAGACGCCTATTAAAATCCAAAAGATGCTGCCTCTAGATGTATAAGCATTAATCTGTTCTTAGCCTAATCTTTTTTCCTATCTGTATAAGAATATAGTTCAGTATTGAGAACCCCCTTTCACAGCTCACAGATTTTGTATTTTGAATATCTCTAAAAGAAGATAACTCTGCCAAAGATTATATTTCTTGAATTGTCACTCTACGGACAACTATCCCAAATTATGTTTTAGTTTTGCTATATTAGGATTTTATGTCAAACGACATAGTCTACTTGTTCAAAGTTATTTTGATTAAACAAATATCTTTACTTTTAATATCATTTTTTGACTGTTATTTATTGGATTTATTGTAACTTTTATGCTAGGGCTGTATGATTTTGGACCATATTAACCCAAAGGGCTAAATTTTAATGTGAAAAGAAACAAAAAGTGCACTTTACTTTTAAAGTGTTTTCTAATTTTGCTTCTTTGTCTGACTTCCATCCAGTTTGTACATTTGACTTGTATTTAATGCCATTGTTTGGTTCAAAATTACTCACAAAAATCTCCATTAGCAGCTCGTATAATCTGATATACTTCCTAACTTAAAAAAATTAATTTCCTTCATTAATATGATCAGCTGAAGTAAACTGTTGTGTAAAAATGAATGCTGGAAATCAGCCATTTTGAGTTTTCTAGATTGCCCATAGTATTAACACACATTTCTAAAATTTCCTTCATGCAAGGTTTAAATGTCAACACAATGCTTATTACAGGGCTCAATGTGCCTATCAAACTTAGGTAACAATCATTCATGTCAAGCATTTTTAAAAAAATATGTTGCAACAAGTGCTACATTATTTCTATTTCTATAAGTACTTGAATGGTGAATGGCTGGAAAAAGTTTCATAATAAGCACAGTACATTTTCATATGCACAACTTGAAATTAATTTGCAGCAGATCTCATGCATCACCAAGTTCCAAGTGCACAATGTCATAAAAATTTTGCGAGAATCAAACAATCACATTCCCCAGAAGCATCTGTGTGGATCACATTATAATAATCATTAGTATTATGTACAATGTACACTAGCATAACATGTTCCCTGTATAAAACAGACTTGGTCAGGAATCACCTTATATCAAGCAACAGTAATAGACTAATTATAAACAATTAAATCCAGTAACACATAATCCCTTTAATAAAGAAGGCAAGGTCACAGATCACTTTATATTATATACAGCGTTACAGTAATTATGTACAATGTACCCCAGCATAACATGATAAAAAAGCAGGTATGGTCACATTATATTTAGTAAGTTTCATTATTTAAAATGTATCCTAGTATAAGGATACCTGATTAGTAATATGATGCACTTTTATTGGTCATGTGGTCAGTGTTATAGCATGAGAATACTATAAAATATGTGGTCTAATACTTGCTGTCGGGTAGAAAGCATGAACCATTCTAAATAATTTTCTTAGCAAAAAAGAACATTCTGAGCAAATGCCATTGTGGTACCAACACTTCATTTATTAACTTCAACATGCTTACAACTAGGATTTCATGACCCCTAAATAACTGCTCTACTTCAAACAAGCCAATCTGTGTTTGATGGACTAATGAAATACCTGGATCTATTTATCAATGTTTCTGATAAAGCAACTATGTAGTAGTATTTCATAATCAAACTTAAATAAAAATACCATACATATCTGTTTATTAACTGACTGACTTGGGAGTCAAAATTGCATCTGGTTGTTGCCAACTTTAAGTTGTTGTAAACAATCAAATTTAACAAAGGTGGGCAACTAATGAGGGCATGCATTATTAAACTTCCATTTTGCATAGCATCAAAAGATTAACAAGTTTTACAAACAGATATTTTATATTATCAGACAGCTGTCACAGAACATTTGATGACATCTGATGGATTAAATGCTCATAATGTCTGAGAATACATGTGAACCATGCTGACATTCCAATCAGTTTGCAAATGAGTGTGTGCTTGTGTGTGTGTGTGTGTGTGTGTGTGATTTAGATTTTTAATGTAGCTTTAACAATTTTTCAGTCATATCGCTACAATGTCTTCAAGGAGCATAAAACAAAGTCAAACCACAGGCTACCAGTGGTTTTTAAGACTATTATGGTTTTAATTAGAAATAAAATGAATTCATATCACCCCTATTTGAGGCAAAAGATATGATTACATGAATTGTTTTCAAAAGTAGTAACTGAATGTTAATGGGTAAGGAAATGTACATAAATCAGTACTTTCCTTAAATATACAAGCCACAACTATAAATGCAGGAATATGCAATTATTGACTACTTCCTGTACTAATCAGTGCTTTCCTTTACCCTCATATATGCTTCAGGAACCCCCAAATTTTTAATTTGACCCCCAATTTTGATGCCAAAGTTCTTTTTTCTCAGTCTGTTCCCCATTTTGACACCTGGGGGAATTTTGACTCCCAATCAGGCCTCCTTATGGAAATACTGACAAATGCCATACCACTTCATCTTTTGGAACAAACAAATTAGGTACGGATGATGAAAAGTACTGTACTGTACATCCACGTCTACTAGCCATTTCACAAGCCAAATTTACACAAATGCTATATACTTGTTTCTCCACATATAATTGCATGCATCTGTGAACAGTGGACCTGGCAAATGTTCTTGCTGCATAATACCTCAGGAGATTTATATCAATGCTTTTTATTCTGCATGTAAATTTAAGGGAACGGTGTAGTCCATGATCTGGTGGTGCATTAGATAAGTCATTCATAATTGGATGTATGTTACAGATCACTTCAGTGATCAAATATCTCACCTCCACTAAGGAACTAAGATCCTGCTCTTCTTCCACCTCTACCTCCCCTTTGTGTGTTTTCTTTACCACATGGGTTGACTCCTTTGAATGCTCCGTCTCTGTCTTTTCTATCATCTGGAGAGTCTGAAATGACGCAGTAATAAATTAGACAGTACAAGTGCCATTATCATATGAAATCTATGAAATAGTTTCACTGCATGTATACATACTGTTCCCATGTTTTGGCACATTTGGCAAACCTGCAGGAGAAGGTGTGGACACCATTTTTTCTTATAAATAACACACTCAAATTAGGCCCCAATTTGCTGAATGTGAATGTAATCAATATCTGATAAAGGAAACCGTTTATCATTCGTTTGATCATCAAAAACAGATTAGTGCCTGAAAATTTTATTAAAAATCATTACATTTATAACTCTAACTGTATATTTTGTAATATTTTCCTAAAACAAAATTCTCAATATGCTATAAATAACAACGTACTGTGAAATATCACTAGTAGTAATGCTTTAAGATATAAATACCAATTAAACAGGTCTTGTTTAGTGAAATTCATGATTCAGTTGTCTTTCAGTTCAGTTTCTGTTTAAATATGATATGCCTTGTTGTATTCAAATGTGAGAAGTGTTGATCATCTGTCACTGCAAAGTACACAAGCATTTCTGTGAGAAACTAATCAAGTACCCACTGTAGTTAAATCTATGACAGAAGTGCTTACTGCATTGTTAACAACAATTAAATGTTGACATATTGTATTTTCACACTAAAAAAATAGTCTGCAGTCTTTGGTATTTGATTCCAATGTGTGCAAGTTATATATATATATATATATATATATATATATATATATATATATATATATAGTCTTTGGTTCTTTAAATCTGATTGGTACAAGTTCATATGTTGCACATCATCAATTGGACAGTGAATGCTGCCTGATGTATGTGATGTGACATTATGCCATAATATACTCAGCCTTGTGGGACTATATATAAAAATTATACAAGATCAAAACCAGTCTTCTCCTTACATGCTTTGCTTCCTGTGCCCTCCACTTGGCCAGTTCTTGTGATGCAAGCTCCTCTGGGGACATTCTCACTAGTTTGTATGGCTTAAGCCTACGACTCAGAATCTTTCTAAATAGTCCCTGAAATAAATAAGGTAAATTAAGAGGCTGAAATCCAGGAGCAAAATAAAATCACTATACTGAATCCATGCAAGAATATTCAGTGTTGCTCAAGAATGTGGGCATGCAAGTTTCCGACACTCTTTTGTCAACTGTCTCTGTTGATACTAGCAATGGCAAAAGATGATTTTCATTGTTAGAGTAAGGAAAATTTTGATTTATTTTGAGGCTAACATAATGACAAGAGAGACTCAATTTATGTAAATAGACAATGTATTGTCTGAAAATATGCTAGTAGATAAGGGTACACACTAAATTTAAATGAGAATAAGATGTAACAAAGAGTTTCAAATAAAACACACAAAAACATACAAATCAGGTCACAATGACTTAGTTGTGGGACAGTTATGTTAATCAAGCTGCATCGCTATAACAATTTTCATGAGTACATGTGAAATCGAGTCAGCAACATCTAAAACGAAGTCACTCAAATATTCAAATTAGATCAAATGCTCAAGTTTTTAATTATTTTTGCCTTGGTTTATCTACATATCAAATTTTAACAATAGTAAGAGCACAATGAATGGATTGATGAAAATTCAACTGCACTCAAGCATGAAACTTAGCTCATACTGACCTAGTTTGGAAAGGCAAGTTACTTTCTTTGAGATGTGATTGTATAAGTTTCAAAAGTATAGGTTAAATAGTAAAGGTTGCAACAAATTCAAGAATGAATATATTTAATCTAGTTTTGGTTTAGCTTCATTACTTTTGTCCACTGTATCTATATACCATCTTTTCCTGTGTAAAGTCCAAGATATTAGGGATACAACAGTTAAACTACTGAAATACAAAAGACGCTCAAGCATGCAAATTGGGTCACACTGAACTAGTTTTGGTATACCCAAGGATGCTAGCATTGTGGAAGGGATTTTTTTGAAACATTGTCAGACATAATTTTTTTTTTTTTTACTAAAACTAATGCTCTCTCTATCATATACATTATACCTGATCATATTATATTAAGCAAATAGCAAGAGAAGGAAATGCTGAACAGTCTAACTCAATGTCACACAATTGGTGCATAAATGCTCTACTTAAAGAATGAACTTAGTTTAGCTCACCTGCGGCCACTTTCTCTACACTGCCAGTTTTTCAGAACTTATGAGTTTGTGTACAAAAGTAGCCCTCGAGGACAGCCAACCCTCTGATGCACCATGCAGCTTGCATTATATAAGCCAAAAATGTCAAATTTACCCCTCACAAGCAGTCACATTTTATCCAATATGTGATCAAAACCAATTTAATTTAAATGATAAAGCAAGCAATTTGATTATCTCTACCAATGTCCATTTCTGAATGTCAGGTTTTCAGCACATTATAACATGAATCACTATGGTTAATGTTGTATCTTTATCTACCAACACAGGCTTTTACTGGAAAAGGACTCAATGAGATCTTTGGGATTCAAACAGCTATCATGTTTTTCTCTTTGATAAGTACAACTGTAAATAATATGTCAGGATCGTATCATCATCAACATATGCTATATATAAATTTTGTGTATTAATACCTGGAAATAAATTAACCTTGAACAGAACAGTTTAACTGGCAAAGACTGAAAAGTGAGAGTACATGTATCATGTAAACAAGGCATTTGTGTACACACTAAGCATAGCTGCCAGTCCTGGGGTACAAAAATACAGACTGCTTATTACAAATATACTGATTTAGGAACAAATATTTTAAAAATATTGATGCATAAATAACATTTTACACATCCATAATGTAGGACAGTGCCTGCCTTAATTATTTAATCTCAAAGATGCATGTGTTGCACTCTTGTACCTTCTGAATGGGCACCCTGTTTCATTCGGGCGTTCATGCACTGGCTATTTATATGAGCCTTCTCCACACCACATTATGTTTTCTTTTTTCAATTATTATCAATTCCATTGTCCAATCTTTCATTGATGATCTAAATTTTGTGCGATTTTCTTACTGAACTGTTTTTGTTTTTGTTTACAGGAGTAATCCGTTGCAATTTTAACTGTCTGGAACACGTGTGCAAAATAATGCAGACCTGCCAACCCTGACAAGTCCGTCTCATTAAGGCAGTTGATTTTTCTCTGTAGGATTGACCAGTTTTCAGTAAGGTGTAACAAAGTGTCAATAACTGCTTTTGTAAAACTGGAAAACGTAAATAAAAGTTCCACACAGCGATGATAAACATGTTCAACTAAAAAGTTTTAAGGTATGCATAGTCTTTATTTACCACTAGAACAGCTGCACAAACCTTTGTTCCAAACCCTATGCAACTAAATGGCTTGTTGCTATCACTCAACTTGACGTAATTCTTGGAAATTCTTTTCCATTTCATGTGAAGATGGCAAACATATCTCCTGCCACAAGGCATACTCAAATTGGCATGTGATGCCGGATAAATGTAACCGTGTCCTTTCCAGTTTTTCTTCATAAGAATCTGAAATGCTTTTTTATTCTTTTGTGTTGATTATTAACACTCATTTTTTAAGCATTTTTCCTTTCGTTTTAAACATGCATCACTCTCTGGATGCCATTTTACAAATTTTTTTAATCAATAGTTTGATCATGCAGACAATTTACATGAACAAATAGGTGCAGTATAAAGCATCTGGGGTGCTGCTGTAAAATTTGTCTGGTTCCATGACCAATTTTACTAATTCTAATATGAAATCCGGATCCATATCAAATATATGAACCAAATATCTGGATTTTTCAGCAATGATCATTTTCCGTATTTTTTGCTTGTATTCTGTAAGTCCATATTTAAGGGTAATTTTCATAAAATCATAAGAGTTGGTTGGTCTGATATTGTGCCAGCAACACCAGTAACTGTAAGATAAATATCCATTTGTAAAAGAAATTTAGTAAACCGAATTTCTATCAAATTACATCCAGGTTATCTCTGGATTATTTATATGTCATAAGTTTAGGCTTAGTTGTGTATGATGAAGCAGCAAGCTGATGTTTATTAGCATTTCCATTCTCTTGTATTTCATGGGCACCTCCATGCCCAATAGCGTAATCACATTATACAATTTGCAAAATGTAAAGTTTTTCTAGATGGTTTCACAAACCTAAACAAGATGGCACAACTGTTTCATAAGTGTGGTACTTAAACATACAGGTAGGTTGCACTGGCTTGTATTTAGTATGGATAAAATGCTATTTTGGAGACGTATATCATTCTTCATCAGCGTGTGTAAAATATCATCTAGGAAAAGGATAATGTGACAACAAACAGATAAAACACTAAAGATTGCAACTTGGGTTGCAGTAATCAACTATTTGGATGGCAGTGTTATTTGTTTTCATAAATGTAAGTTACATAGCGTTTGGGGGACTAATAAACAAATGATTGAACAAACAAGACACTATATCTCTTCCCCAACTTTGTTGATTAGGGGATAACAACAGATTTTTGTAAAAGTTCATGCCAGACAATGATGATACTTACAAAATTCTTTGGGTCCTTAATGTTAAAGATAAGACTACGATATTTGGCCTTGTACTTGTGCCCTGTATCCCTGAAGTATTTGAATAGTTCCTCCTCTATAGCAAGAGCTATGCCCTTTATCTCACTGCTGGACAACATGACATCATCAGCACCCTCTGATCTGTAGATAGAAATCAAGAGATAAGGATGTATAGAATACCAAATCCTGTACTTCTCAAAAATTAAGTCCAACTGTGTCTGTTCTACATTCTATAAAATAATAAGACCTTTTTATATTATTAACCTCCAGAATATTATTTCCATTTTAAGGTAACTATTTTATTACACTCCTTTCAAAAGAATTTGAATGGTACACTAGTAATATGTAACTCCTTATCTCATGACATGCACTTTTGGCAGTGTCATGAAGTCATATCATAATATCACACACTCTCGCATAACTCTTAACAAAGTCACATACCAATGACACTGAATAATGAAAAATTTCTTAACGTCATGTAAAAAAAAGAATCTTATGCTTGCGTACAATCTAAAAAAATTTATAAAACTAAAATAGAATTTCACTTGTTGCAAGTAATTTGTTGAATATACAGCTCTCCCATGTTATAACGTTTTGTTACAATGTGAGATATAATGCAGAACTATAATAGACAACATTACCGACCTGCCAAGTAAATGACAATTGAATCAAAAACTGTGTTTCACTGAGAGGTTTGGAGGTGCAGAATGACATAGTAAGAACTGTATTTTGAATTGGCTTGAATGAACATAAATTCCTCAATGTATTTCTTTCTTTAGTGGATTTTATGCTTGAACTATTTCTTAGGCCAATGTTCATTGTCCAAATTATGTTTGTTATTAAAAAAATTATCCACTATAATAAACTGAACACAGAACAAACCAAACATCTTAATGTTCTTGCCTGATATCCTACACTACTTCTTAAGGACTAAACAGGTGGTTTGTATCCAGCACTAAACTGTACATACATCATAAGCCATGACAGTTCTGAGAACAGAACAGAAATATCCAAATAGCCCCTAGTGAACCAATAAATTTGAAACTTGATATCTGACTGAAAATTACATTATTACAAATTTCTTGAAGACTCAGGATTAGACTACAAAATAGTTATGTCTTTATATGTCATTCTTAGATGATGCTTCACTACAACAAAAATCAAAGTTGAATACAAACAATATTTACATTATCACAAACTAATGTGGCATCTTCTCTTTCACTGAAAATCCTTCCATACTGCCTCGGATATGGGTTGTCATGGGTTTGATCCCCAGTGGAGTCATACCAAAGCGTTACAAAAATGGTACTAACAGCTGCTTCACTTGGTGCTCAGCATTAAGAGGTTAATGTTAGGACTGGTCGGCCTGGTGTCAGGATAATGTGACTGGGTGGGACATCATGATACATGTCTGCAGCATGATTCCCCAGTATTAGACGTCATTATAAACTGCACCACTGCAGACATTGTAGCGATATGACTGAAAAATTATTAATGCTATGTGAAAAATCATAATCACATCACATACAATCTACACAAGCTTCAATCGTACATTATTCACTGATCTATGTCAAGCTGTTTTTGATATGATGCTCATAGATTTATTTAAGATGTGCTGTACTAACAAAAAGACTCACATAAAAACTAACTATAGTCTGCATAGAACCAGATCTGCTACTTCATAATGCACTAGTGGATCTGGGTTTACATAATTTGTTAGGAATAAGCAGAACAAACAGACCTCAATGCATTAGGTGTTGGTGGATCAGGACAAATACTGTATGTAGTCGGACATGACCTAGATGTGAGGACGAGGGACCACTGATTACAAGAATTTACTAATGACAAATCAAGCTGGGGCATTAAAACAATCCATGTAGTTTATTAGAAAATACAAAAGCTAACCTTCCAGCTAGAGCATCTCTTAATGACTTGCGGACATTCAGTCTCACAGGGTCAGGACCTTCAGCTGTCTTGGCAGGGGTCTTGCTGTCTGTAGAATTTCTGGAGTCCTTAGGCTTGTCTTTCACCTTTTCAGCCAAATGTTTGTCCTTTTCCTTCTCCTTCTTCTCTTTTTGAGACGATCCCTTATCTTCAGTTTTCTCTGTGGTAAAAACAATGACTTGATTGTCTTGGAAGAGAATGATTTTGAGATTTTCATGTCAATATCATATCAATCATATAACAGCAGGCAACCTACCACTAACACTGTTGCATAGTACACCAGCTGATTAAGGTCAATATGTTTCACTTGAAATCAAATAAAGAACAAAAACAAAAAGGTAAAGACTGAAAAAGCCCGAAAGATGATCATAGCCCAAAAAAGCTGGGGGTCTAGGAGCTGGACAGGTCCCACAAGCTGTTCTGGTCTAAATGATCTGTACTTGACTTCGGGAGTTTCCTGCCTTGTTTTTAGATACCACTAAGAAACTAATTTTGTCAGGGAAATAAATACTTACTGCAGGACATAATGGTTCTTAACTTACTTTTAAATTCTTCTTTAGTAAGCCAACATTTACAAAGACAAAACAGTTCATCAAATTGGAACATTCCAGGCTGTTCCATTAAAACATACATGGAACCGGGGGAAGGCAGTTTTGAAATTGGGTAGCCACCCAGGTCCCAAGTATGTTTTAATAGAACATTCATTAGAAATGTAGACAAAACAAGAAACTAATTTCAAATGATACATTTTTGCCTTTTACTGAAACACACCACTGTTGCATTTTATCATCTCTTATTCTTTTGCACCATAAGTATCTTTCTGAATTTTGAATCGTAATTTTGCTCCTGCAGCGTTGACAATATTTCTTGTATTAGGTTCTCTTTATTCTCTAATTTAACCATGTTTTTCTGATGCTCAATGCATGATTGAATAATTATTTTTATTCTTCCCTAATGACCTATAATCTTGACACTGCATACAGTGCACATTACACATCCTGTATTTTTTTTAATGCATATATGCCAACCCCTGGCGAGGAAAAAGCATAATCCAAGTGGACAAAAGGAGTAATCTGAGCAGAAAAAGCATAATCCACATATAATATAATAAAATTCAATGTGCATATGTACAAAACACATGCATATTTTCCACAATTTTGGCATCAGGAAGCATCCATTTGAACAAAGGACCAAAGTTGTATTATACCACTAGTTGTAATCAGTGTTCTATTAATAACTCTTTAAATAAATCCCCTGCATTTATAAAATTTATTTCCAAAATTTAGTTCTGCTGTAAAAAAGAAGTTACCTTAGTATTGGAGTTAGCAAAACGAGCTAATTCAAGGCTAATTCAAAGCATCTTTGTTTTACACTATGACCAATATTAAAATCATTTCCACACAGCCTCTAATGGGCGTGAAGCTACCATAGAATGGCACTGTATTGTGTTATTTATGTATTAATGAGTCATTTTTTCCATTTTTTTCTAATCCATCTGTGAAATCATTTGAGACATTTCTGCTGTAACATACACATCAAATAAAATAAAAAAGATGACTTTTACTGCCAAATTCCTACAGAATGGTTCTGTACCTCATTATTTTTTAACAAAGAATATGTGAGCATAGATGACAAATTTGGAAACCAGTCTGTTCTGTCCTAAGACAGCTGCTATAAATAGGAACAGTGGGACAAAGGTTTAAAAGTATAAACCAGCATGATATGATGAGACATTATCAATATTTGAGTACTCGAACAAAAAATGCTTCTACGCAAATTTAAGCCTTGTTTATTAAGTATCAAAATTAGATTATTCAAATCTTATAGATGCTTTATGTATTTTGCTCCACTGTGGACAAACATTAGTAAATGTGTGAAAATAAAACTAGCAATTGGTTCAAATAATAGTCTTCACTTTCTATTAGGTCTTTCAAGATGGAACAGTGCCTCCAACATGTTTGTAAATTATAATGTATTCAGTTTTGAGGAAGTAATGAGAAAGTATGTATTCTTAATGATAACAAGACTATCTAATAGTGAGAACTGTATATTGAAATCACTTTGAAACTAAGTCATTCATTTAAACTCTAATATTATTAGTAGATTGAACTTTTTAAATGTGCCTCTTAATATCATTTTTAACAATGCAGGACGCAATGAATTGTTGTAAATGTCTCTATCCATATATCCATGTATCTTTGACTGCCACTAATGGGTGCCCAAGAACTTTTAGCTTTCATAGCGAAACATTATAGCTTGGGAAGACAGTATCTGCAAGGTAGTGGTCATACTTCTATACTAATTTATCATCAAGTAACATATTCAAGAAGAGAAATGAAACCTGTCCCAACACACATGTAAGAAATATGAGATGACATACTTGATGAGGTAACTTTACTGGATGGTGCAAACACTTCATATGTAGGATGATTCTCCAGCCATTTTTCCAGTTCGGCCTTACTAGGAGCTTTGGATCCTGACAACACCTGGCCAGTCTTCCTATCCACAACTGCCACTCTCTCACTGCCACCAGCATCTTTGATTTGGGACTGTAATTAGCATAAAAAACATGTATCCTGTACATAATCAGGAATGTTAATGTAACTAGAAAGTCTCACATACAGCCTTACATTAAACAAGAAAAATGCTCATGGAGCAAGACTGCCACACTAATATAACTTAAATAACCTAAACAAAATGAAAAATCAAGAACTCATGAGACTAATGTATGGATGTATGTACAAATGAATGAACAAAGGTAATATACCCTGTCATTACAAATATCATTGTAAGGCATTAAAAAGGTTATTGTAATAAAATAAAAATTCCCCATGACAGTTAACTTTATACAAATCTAAACCATGCATAAATTTATATGGATGATCAATGGTAACATTGTAGGCCTGTTTCATATTTGTGGCAGGAATACAAACAAGACCAGATTTAATCTAGAGAACCAGTCCACCAATTATATACTCCTTATGCTACACTTTGTGTCCTAACATAAAAAAAACGAATGCAGAAATTCAGGGTACCTCCAGAAATGAAGTATGAAAGTGATGTTTGTATGACAAATGGATAAAATAATAACAATATAAAACTAACAAAATTTCACAATGGCACATTTAAATATCTTCACAAACTCATTGCCTCGGAATTGCTGATAATCTGGGTCAACCAATAAAGCATGAATTGCACTGATTCTGCTAGAAGTAGCTAGATTGACTTTTAGCAGGTTTTAAATGAAAGGTTAACTCCACATGGTTACAGACAGTGGTTCAAATGGTGCCATGTTCAACAATGTCAGATCCCATAATTGATTCAATTTCAAAGGACCAACGCCTTCAGTTGAGAAATGGCAATATTTGGTAGAGGGGCAGGTGAGCTAATCAAAATCACAATAAGCAAAGGGCACCAGCGGCATTTCCAAGACCCTTGTGAAAGTGTGCTGATCTGACACAAGTGACAGTAGTAACTTAACGTGATGACATTTAGCACTAATTCCTCTATCATAAAGAGAGACCATTTCATCCAACATCTATCTCTGCAAACCAATGACTTTCTCAGCACCTTTTGTTTAAAAAAAAACACAAGCTAAATATCTGACTGACCACTGGAACTTTTAAGAATTTGTAAGTGGATGTTCTCCTAATAATATATTTGAATAAATATATGAATCAATAGATTTTCACACCTTGGCACTACCAGTCTCCTGACTCTTCTGCAGGACTTTCAAGGCATTCTGAGCATGTTTGACAATACACTCATTACTGCAGTAGATGGAATCCTTCCTTGCCTCGTTCTTGCAGTCCTCTCCCATACACTGCTGGTAGGAACTGGACTTCTCCTTGATAGACTTTTCTAAGGACTCCTTAAAGAAACATGAAAATATAAATGCTCTAGTACTGCCATTTGTACAATGTACAGGCAACAATGGTTCATTCCCCACCCCAATCCCTCACTGCCTGGAAAGAGCTAAGTGTTCTCAACTCATTATATTGTGATTATAAACAAATATCATAAAAACTCTAGCTTTCATTATTGTTGATGCAGCTGAAGATACAAATCTGTTATCTCATTGCAAAAAAACAAGGAAACAAATTTTCCACAAACAAATCTAATGTATCTGTTTTCAAGAAAACAGCCAGACATTCAAGAATGTTCCAGTTATCATGGAGTAATAAGTATCCTTAGCCACAGTAGAACTCTGACAGGACAATGTGCTGCAGCCCTTTGGAAAATATCCCAAAACAGCTCAGCACAAAAAACAGGATTTTATTTTACCTAATATTTTAACCTTTAACCTTTTATTGCAACATTATATTGTCATAATTTGGGGTTAACTCAAATCTCCCAAAGGCAAGTTCATTTTTCCAAAGGCAAGTTCATTTTTCCAAAGGCAAGTTCATTTTCCCAAAGGCAAGTTCATTTTTCCAAAGGCAAGTTCATTTTTCCAAAGGCAAGTTCGTTTTCCCAAAGGCAAGTTCATTTTCCCAAAGGCAAGTTCATTTTCCCAAAGGCAAGTTCATTTTTCCAAAGGCAAGTTCATTTTCCCAAAGGCAAGTTCATTTTTTCAAAGGCAAGTTCATTTTTCCAAAGGCAAGTTCATTTTTCCAAAGGCAAGTTCATTTTTCCAGTTAGCTTACCCTAATGTATATAAAATTTGTAAAGCCCTAGAGCAAGTCCTAGAAAAGATCCTGATTTCATGCTTACCAAATACTGTGCTACTGACATAGCAAACTTTACACAGAACAGAGTAGAAGAAAAGGCCAAAATTGGGGTATTCACAACTCCACTCAGCTGCTACAAGTTTTTAAAATCAAAGATTGGAAAAGATGATACTTTTCATAATATACATTTTCTAAATTCACCAATATTCAGGACACAACAGTTTATCTTCTGACCCTGACATAAATTATTTTTAGAACATGAAATGAAAAATATTTATTATTTTCCTCAAAGTTATCCAAACTGACAAGTACTTGAATAAAACCAAATGTCATGAAAGAATTCATTTCTTCATTAAAACATCCAACTCTAATGCCATCATTTTGGATTCCAAGTACCTGAAATATACATGTTATCCTTTCAGGAACACAATGCTATTATCAACCCATAAAAGACATCAAAGGAAATAAAGTTACTGTATGCTACTAGTACTCTACTACAATGATTACTACTATTACTGTTAATACTACTACTGATATTAACAGTAACAACAACTGTAATAATAATAATAATAATAATAATAATAATAATAATAATAATAATAATAATAATAATAATAACAACAACAATAACATTAATAATAATAATAATAATAATAACATTAATAATAATAACATTAATAATAATAATAATAATAATAATAATAATAATAATAATAATAATAATAATAATAATAATAATAATAACAACAATAATAATAATAATAAATAATAATAGAGAAAGAGAAAAGAAAAGAATTGTTGAAGGAAATTGAAATTTAGAAAGTCTATTAAAAACAAATATATATTTTCAGGAAACTGAATGTCTGAAAATTTAGTCTGAAGTAATAAGAAATGAAAAAGTAAAAGGGATGACTGATCAAAAAGTAAATGGATAGAAAAAGGAGAGAAAATGACAAATTATATTTATAACTTGGAAAAAAGACATGAACAAAACAATAACAAAAGTGATAGATGAATCAGGGCAAATAATCACTGATCAGTTCAAAATTTGAATGAGGTGAAAACGTTTATGATACATTATTTAGTAAAAAAGATAATAAAATAATGTAAGTCAAATAAAACTAGATGGTCTACTGGGAAGATCTGTGGTTTCTAAATTGACAAATGACGACGGTGAAATAACTCTTTCTAAAGCTTTGAAATACCTTAGAATGAGTAATGGCAGAAGACTAGGATGTGATAGTTTCACTTATTCAGCTTAATAAAATCTGGAAAGATGTAGGACATATTTTGATGAACACGATAAATCATGAATTATGTTGTTGACATTTTTTTGGGGTTGGATTTTACATTTTTGAAGAAAGGATATTAAAGTGAATTTCTAGATTTCAGAAAAATCTTATTTTGTTCTGAGATTTAAATAAATCTTGCTAATCAAATTTTATAAATCTAGCATTATTAGTAGCAAAATATAGTTTGATCAAAGTTTCAAAACAAAAAATCCAAACCTGTAAGAGCTCTACTTTGATTTGATATTTCATTTTGAATTTGCAGTTAATAAGTCTGACATGGGAAATCCAAAAGTATAGAAGTTATTTACCAAAACAATATAGTGGCACTCACCAGTTATTATGTACTTTTGAGAGAATGATGTATGTACGGTGAAGTTGTTTGCGTTTTAAGCATGCACAGTGGAGAGAATGTGTGCATACCTATATGCTACTTTCCTGTGCCTGAAATTTCTTTGGATATTGTATTTTTGGAAATTTTAAATGATCTTAGCACAATGCTAACTAAAATGACTGCTCCCTTGTGCTCCAAAAATCAACATGAATTTTGTCTAAAGTAAAGTATCCTTGGCAGCTATTAAAATAGGGAAAATTAATTTTGCCAAACTAGACAATTACAGCTTCTAAAAGTGCTATGAAATAATTACCAAATACATAAAATATTAAAAAAAGTTATCAGCTCTTTTTTTTACCTCTGAAGTTCAGGAAGTGAAAATGAACAAGCAGAGCTAGCACTTTCTTGAAAGGTGCACATCTGGATTAAGGCCAAGCTGTATACTCTATTACCAATATTACACCCATCAATCATACACCAAAATAAAGGGAATTAAAGGTTCTTTGAACAATACCTAAGATATACATAGTCTTTTTTTAAATAGCCAGTATAACTAGTGAGGAAACCTGGGGAAATTCTTTTTATTTAAAACTCTAACCCTATGCTAAATAGAAACTGTAGAGCACCACCTATGCAGGAAATCAGTAGTGGGTATGAATGTGGAATAATGTGATCACAGAAGGAAAGTGAACTCTGAGAAAATAACATTTATCTCTTACTCTCTTTCTTGTATGTGTAAGCTGTAGATTACTGTCTTTGAACATTCTGTGTTTCATATTTTTCATTTTTTCAACATTTGCAAAACAAAATACTTCACTCCCTTACTTTCTGCAAGGATAAATTTTCACAAGTTTAAAGCTGACAGCAAAAATCAAAGAACTTAAACCATGTGGACATAATCCTACTCAACAAACAAACCCTGAAGTGCTTGAATCTCTTTTTCTTATCATCCGATTTCTCAGGGGAGCGCTTCTGAATCTGGCCAAGGTTGTCTCTACGTTTCTTTGACACGTTACTTTTAACACTTTCTTGACCAGAACCTTTCTTGGTCTCTTCAACCTAGGGAAGAAGAATAGGTCTAATATTAAAAATTTCAAGTTTTTGAAAGGACCACTCTTTCTTAGGTCATTTCTCAAAAGTGTGCAAAGGCTGTGCAAGAAATAAATGCAAAGTGGGGTTGTGGGTAGTGGTGGGCACTTAAAAAAAGAAAAAGCCCCAAAACCTGCCATTCAAATCTAAATTGTACTGGTCAAAATAAAACAATTAAAATTGTCTGGATTACTCCCACCACCGATATATGGAGTGCCTTCCACCACCCACCCACCCAATATCTTTAATTTCTGGAACACCATTAACACTCTTTCCTTCAAATATACAATACTAAACTATGCTATTTCAAGTTTAAGCTCAAAATAAAATGTGAACCACTCTTTTAAAAACTTTTAGCCATAGAAAAATAAAGAAAACAATAAAGTCAATAGGTCAGTTGGCTTTTTAGTTGACATAAACAAAACAAACCATTAACTGATTTGCAAAAATTTGTCACAAATTATTGTAAACAAATTTTTAACAAACTGGAAATTATAGAAAACTAAATTAAATAAAGATAAATAAATGAACAAATATGGTAAAAGAAATGATTAGAAATAATTGGATAAATAAACGAACGATGTGATAATGATTTTTAACGTAGCATTAAAGTTTTTCAGATAAACAAATGAAGAAAAGAAACAAAAAAGAAAAAACAAACATAAACACAACAGAAAACATAACAAAATAAAAAGAAAAGTAAAGACCTTCTTTGACTCTATTTTGAAGGCCTCCTCAGCTTGTAGTCTCTCCAAGAGAGGAGTTGGTTCACTTTTTCCTTTATTGCTATCTTGGGATTCTGTCCTTTGATTTCCTGTCTGCTAAATGAATGGCAACAAAATACTGAACTAGAGATGGAAACTATTGCAAATTTCCCCCCATAACAATATGACCCTGACCTCACTGCCTCTCCCCCTTCTCTGGAGCTGAATCCAGGATCAGATAACTGTATTGCCATGCAAAAGTTATTAGTAAATATAATCAACTTTTCTTAAATGATGCTAAGATGGTTCTGAACATAAGTTTACATCCCGGCACCATTATTTCCAAGTGCCACCCACCCACAAATGATGCATCCAGGATTTTAAACCTTTGTTGTTGGCATGGTGACATGAAACAAATAACATGTTCACTCTCTTTAGTGTACACAAAGTAAAGGTTACTTGAAAAACACGCAATGAACAGATGCAGCAAAAATCAGATGGACTGAAACAAGTTAAGACATGGTGTTTGCTTTGGTGCAGTACAGTAGAGTAGTTTATGCTATATCTAGTGAAAGGACTTCATGCAGTGTTTCTGACTTAGCTATCCATCCAGTCACAACAATTTAACTTTGAGTAGTTGAAGAAACTTGACATTCTGATGCAATGCTTCAATTGGAAAGAAAAAAAAAACATCAACTCACAGTCAATCAGTTGGAAACAACCAGGTCCAAAAAAGTAAAATGACCTTTTCATATGGAAGACAATCACTCAGCATGAATTATTTCCTTTTCCATGCTTGTATTTTCTATTTATACCATTTAATACATGCATTGTTGCAATTGCCAATATTTTTATTTTTTTCAAAATGACATTATGCATACATCTTATTTGCAATTCAAAAGAGTTCTACATTTCAACCTCCTTGGTTTATTGGTCCTCTATGATTTTTGGTAATTTTAAAATATCAAATATTTCTGAATGTTGATATGAAATTTTGTAATTAAACAATTTAGAAAGTTAACCTGTGTAACTTTAAGATATAAACACCAAATCATGGCATTTGAATATCACCATATAGAAAAGAAATACTGACATCGGTAATGATGAAACTTTAACATAATCCTAAATGAATAGAAAATACAAAAATACAGAATAATACAAATTTGAATCTATATCATATTAGTAAAAACATATAGTTATGGCAATGATTTCCTTCCACATTTATTCATGGCGGCCAGTATTAATGGAGGAGGAAGAAACCGGGAAATCACCGGAAAGAACCACTGACCCAAGAGAAGCAACTGGCAAGCTTTTTCACATATCTACATTCACCGAATCTTAGACTTTAACCCACGCAGACAGAGGTGAGATGGCAGTGATCCATAACAGAGAGCGCTTTAGACCACTCGGCCCTCATTATGGAGCTAAGAACCTAATACATAAAAGTGGTTGCTTATGGTAGGTGACAAATTTTACTGGTTTGACTATCTTGATTCAACAGTCATAAAATCCAAACAAGAGAACAAAGTGACCAGATACTACTCGCATGTTTTACAGTACTAAACTACTAACCATTTCACAAAGCTAGTTTATGAAGCACAGCAAGACCAGCAACCTATGCAAACTACCCTAACCTTTCTATCAAGTCAATTTACCCATTTTATTCTGATAAAAAGTCATAAATGATATGTATGGATATTATTCTCAACTAAACTCATCCATGATCTTCATCATATAAACCTGTTTCAAAAGTTTTATCAAAATCTGATGAAAAATAGTCTGTAAAAAAATAAAAAGCACAGCAAATCAAATGCATGATCACTTCATTAATATGCATCAATCTCACTTGTAACAGAAACTAAAGCAATAATCTGAGCTTTCAAAGTTTAAGTAAATTTCTATTAAAATTCAGTTTCTAAAGGGGTAACCAACTCCCCATACAAGAAAACCTCAAAAAATGCATAGATGTTGCTCATAAGCAAGCTTAGCAAAATATCACGAGGGTACAAAATGATTTTAAGTTAGATAAAAAACCAAATCAGGAATAGTCATTAGATGGGCAACACTCAGTGTATCAATACAAGATTACATTATTAAAATGAGTGGATCTCACTCACTATCATACTCATCTGACATCTAGATGACTAATATGATATAGACCAACTTACCAAGTTTGATCAACATCCTAGCAGAATAATCTCTATAATGGCAACAAGCACATCAAATAAGATATAAGATCACCTCATTAATGTGAAAAATCTCACTCATCCATCTTCATGATGGCATTAGCCTATTTATCAGATTAAAATCTGGTCATAAAAACAGTCTATGGAGTGGTAAGAATCTCAGCTGATCAAATGCAAGATCAAATCGTTAATATGCATCCATCTTGCTCATTATGATACTCAGAGTGGTAACCACCTCATCCATTAATAAACATAATCACCACTTTTAATATGCATGCATCTCACTCATTTTGTAGCTCATCTGCGATCTTAAAACGATAAAGTTTATATTCCAGGTTTTATCAAACATGGACCAGTAATTCAGCCTCCAAAGTAGTAACAGTCTCAGCCAATCAAATGCAAGATGACCTCATTAATAGATTCCTTTGAATGAGGGAATGGGTTAATATAAATGGATCTCGCTCATTATCAAAATAATTACAGAAGGTGATGATAAAAGCCAAGTATGACCTGAAATGGACCAGACATCTAGAGTGGTAATCATTCATTTTTGATACATGGACAACAGACACAAAGCCATACCAAAGATTACTTCACCATTGGTGTTACAATAATCAACTACTTTCATAAATTATAAATTACTGACCAATTCCTAAACCCCATCTGTATGGTACCTGATGTTTAAAGGCTGTATTTTACAACTGTGATATAAAGCTCACTATTCTAATTCCATGGTTTGCATCAAACATTACCTTATACGAATGCTGTCTGTAGATTTTCTTACACTCTAATATTTTCCAATTTACCAAACCATTTGTTGTGTATCAAGAATATCTTATTAAACATGTATAAATATGTACATAAAAATTATCACCCAAAATAATAACTGTCCCTTAAAGGGGCCAATGCTCTAAGCATATTTTTTAAATCAGATTAAATGTAATTACCAAAGATTTCTTGTTGAGATCTTCCTTCCCTGTGATAAAGAAAAAAAAATAGACATTTATAAATCTAGTGTAAATATCTGACTTCACATTTATCAATATACACTAAAATGTCCAAAATAGCTCAAATTATAATCTTACTTTGAAAATTAACCATCCAATTTCTAAAATTTTGCTCTTAAAAGTAAGCCTGTCATTAAAATATGCCACATTACAAACATATTAAATGCATATCCTTTATGCATACATAAATATTTAATACATATCATGTGTGTATACATGTATGTTTAATGCATATCCTGTATACATACATGTATATTAAATGCATATTATGTATACATAAATGCATATTTAATGCATACCCTGTATGCATAAATGCATACCTAATGCATATCCTGTGGTATACATGTATATTTAATGCATATCCTGTATACATGAAGTACATGTATATTTAATGCACATCCTGTATGTACACCTATCTACCAATATCTTTACTAATAAATACATGTACATAAAATATATGCTGTCCTTAAAAATAAGCAGATAAAATATTACTAATGATAAAACTAGGTAGCAGCAATATTTAAAAAAAATACAATCAGATAGGTATTTGTATTTACAGAACCTTTGTCTAAGTCATACCAGTATAGTCAAACTAGTTTTATGCCATTATGGTCAAACTAAAGCTTTATGCCATTATGGTCAAATTACAGTTTTATGCCATAATGATCAAATTACAGTTTTATGCCATTATGGTCAAACTAGTTTATGCCATTATGGTCAAACTACAGTGTTATGCCATTATGGTTAAACTACAATGTTATGCCATTATGGTCAAATTTCAGTTTTATGCCATTATGGTAAAACTAGTTTTATGCCATTATAGTTAATCTAGTTTATATGCCATTATGGTCAAACTAGTTTATGCCATTATGGTCAAAATACAGTGTTATGCCATTATGATCAAATTACAGTTTTATGCCATTAAAGTCAAATTAAAGTTTTATGCCATTATGGTCAAAGAGCAGTTTTATACTATTATGGTCAAACTACAGTTTTATGCCATTATAGTCAAATTACAGTGCTATGACATTATGCTTAAATTACAGTTTTATGCCATTAAGGTCAAATTATAGTTTTCTGCCATTATGGTCAAATTAGTTTTATGCCATTATGGCCAAAGTAGTTTTATGCCATTATGGTCAATGTTTATGTCATTAAGGTCAATATACAGTTTTATGCCATTAAGGTCAAATTAGTTTTATGCCATTATGGTCAATGTACAGCTTTATGTCATTAAGTTTAAATTACAGTTTTATGCCATTAAGGGCAATGTACAGTTTTATGCCATTATGGTCAAATTATAGTTTTCTGCCATTATGGTCAAAAAATCTACAGTTTTATGCCATTAAGGTCAAATTAATTTTATGCCATTATGGTCAATGTACAGCTTTGTCATCAAGTCAAATTAGTTTTATGACATTAAGGTCAAATTACAGTTTTATGCCATTATGGTCAAATTACAGTTTTAAGCCTTAAAAGGTCAAATTACAGTTTAATGCCATTAAGGTCAAATTACAGTTTTAAACCTTTAAGGTCAATGTACAGCTTTGTGCCATAAGACAAATTAGTTTTATGCCATTATGGTCACTATATAGCTTTTTGGCATTATGGTCAATGTACAATTTTATGCAATTAAGGAAGATGTACCAATTTCTTCCATTAAGGTAGCTGTGCAGATTTAAAATTGAAACATAACAAATGTTTCTATAAAAATGATTGTGACATGTTTGGAAAGAACTGAATAATCCAATTTTAATAAACCTATATAAAAAAATTAAAAATATTAGCTCCAGTTTTTTTAAAACTTTGTGTTGTACCAGTATCACTGAAAGTAAAGATATTGTATTAGCAAGAAAAATTAAAACTTGTATATATCAACTTAATAAATTTTTCATTGTGAAGCCAGCAAGCAAAATTTAAAGGCCTAAGTAAACTATGAATTAGTTGTACAATATTTCTGTTATTAACAGAGTGATCAAGAATAATGTAAAGAGTAATATTAAAACTTTTAATAATTTGAAGCAAAATTGAGGAATTTTTATTGAACATGATAAGAGTCAAAATGTAACTGTAACAGGTTCAAAAACAGTCCTTCAAACCTTAAGTTTTCAAGACATTCCAGACCGTTTCGTCGACTACCGATATCATTACTAGCACTTAATGGGAAATTGGTTATTATATTATAGATTTAAAATAATCGAGAATTGGGAAATTCGTGATTTTTCTGCATGCCTCATAAATTCGTAAATCGCTGAAAAAGTCGTGAAATTCATGCCAAAATCGTGAAGGTTGGCTGGTCTGTTTATTATGTGGAACCTCAAATGATAATTTTAGCTCATATGACCTTAATCTTTAACCTATGACCTTGACAATAAGGGGATACCTCTTCACAACTGTAGACTACCTATAAAATTTGAGTAGCTAGATGAAACTTGACCTAAGGAGCAGAAACCCTGCAAACAATGACAATGTCAGCTCCATTGGCCTCCCCATTTCTCTTCTTGCCTCATTATTAATAGAGTTGCCACTGCCAAAGTGTAGTCAAGCAATGAAATTTGATAAAAATCTGGCCATGGAAATGTGACCTTTTATGCAAATAGGAAAGTAATATTCTTTTGCTAGTGACCGTGACCTTGGGCCATGCAGCCCAAAAATTGACAAAAACCTCTCTCCTCATGGGTAATGCACAATTGACATTTGAAGAAAAAACACCACAGCAAATTAAAATTATCATACAGAAACTACTTTGTATATTCCTATATCCCTTGAAACCTCTGCATAGAGGGATTAACTAGGTTAACAAGTCCAAAAATGCCTGTATCTTGGTACAGTAAAACCTGTCTTGAGAAACCACTGCCATGAGAGACCAACTGTTTTGAGACATGATCTACATGCACAGATTTAATGATTATACAGTGCTATGACCTGTTACGAGAGAAGAGACAACCTGTCTTGAGAGACCATTATTTTTTGGCAGAAGGGGTGGTCTTTGAAGACAGGTTCTGCTGTAATAAATGGTCTTACTAACCTGAGCACTTAAGACATATGTATTCTTCATTGTTTAGTTCCATCTCCTTCCCTGTGGCAGCAGAAATCCCAACACATTTACCATGATACCACTCCTCACACCTGTCACAGCAGATCATGAACCTAGAATAAACATAATATTGCTAATGCCAATCCTAAATTGTAAAATCCGTTGGCTATTTGGACACCTTCAGACGAACTAAATTCAAAAAGTAGCTAGCAAGATTTGGCCATGACCATTATTTAAATGTCAACACTTATAGTTTAGAATCATTTTAAAAAAATATTATAAGCATGTGTCCTTTGGGCTTCATGACAAATGAGGAAAAATAACCCCAAAGGAATTACACTGACACTCCCACCAATATAACATACCTGAAGAACAATGTTTCAAGCTTCAAGGGTGAAGCAGAGCTGTTGATTGTGTGCTGATTAAATTGGTGACTGTCATTAACGATAGAGAAATTTTGTGTTTCCTCTGACTCTTTCCATGCCATTTTTCAAATTTTGACATTAATGTTGGGGGCATGGGGTCAGAGCCAATTGGCTACAGAAAAGTTTCAATGTGCTTCATGAAGCATAGAGTATTTGTCAGCAATGGCTTAGCTGTTATCAAGTGAATACAACTTTGATATGTGATTTCTGCTTTATTAATACGATTTTCTTCCAGTTGCTGTGACAGCGCCAGTTTTCTCATTATTCTTTGAATAAATATATTCCAAATTAAGTTTTAGTTAGGGGTGTCAGACATATGGCCTGCAGGCTAGACAAAGCCCATCAGATTCATTATTCCAGTCAACAGACCAGATCTCTTGTTAGTACCAAACTTGTAAGCTAATCTTATTTTATGCTCAGTATATATATATATATATATATATATATATATATATATATATATATATATATATATATATATATATATACCCCAAGTGAGATACAAATATATGAAATCTGGCCCACCATAGAAAAAGAGTTTAACACCCCAGCTTTAGTTTATTTTACAAACATTATTCATCTTTCATTAAATATTTTCAAATTTAGTAAAATATTGGACAGAAATTTCTTGTTGATATCACATGATATCCGATGTCATGGATATGCATAGGTTGAGAGATTTGTTTAGTCATGTGACTAGCAATGCAATAGAAAGCAGCGGCTCAAATTTCATCAATACTGTAGTTACATCTTGTCTATCAGCAGTTAAAATCGCAATTTCTTAGAAAATAAATCATGTTTCTATCTACTATATTCAGGTATGGCTTGAACTAAGGTCATTTAAGTTTGTGCTGCCTGCTTGTAAGTGGTTACCCTATGTGACACTGCTGTACCATCAAATTCCAACTTTTGTCAATAAATGGCAAAATATCTATATTGGGGTGGAAAAGGTTCAGAAGAAACTATGTCTAGGGATAACACTTCTGTCGTAGTGTCAATTTGTGACCTGGCTATTATCAACATGGCTTCTATAAAGATTAGACTTGTGTTCCTTTCATTTTCTGTCTCTACAGTATTGCTTACAACATAATTTTCATAATTGATGCAAATGATAAATGATGCACTGATGATACCAGCTAATAAGCAGTTGTACCAGTAAAATTTAGTCTTGAACCAAGTTTTTCCCTCCTTGTCAGAATGAAGTACTGGTAGATGTGCAACGCTAGCAGAATCTCTAAATAAGATGTTAAAGATGGCAGCTTTGGATGGCCATACCGGGCCACCATTTTTATTTAGTACAAACTAGACATCATAAAAATTCTTTTGGTGAGAATCTCAACTAATTAGTCTTTCCATTAAACTTGTCACAAGATTTTTCGAATTGCTATATTGGATGACAGAGCAGCGCCATCTACATTTAGATCCAGTTAGACCTTAGGATGAGTAGAGTCTTGTGGCAATCTGCCAAGCAGGATTAGCTATAACAAACTTGTGCTAACACATGGACAGGAATCAGGCAAGAGACAAAGTCTGAGGGCCATAGACAACATGTCAACCTATAACCCCTTCTAGTCACTGTCCTTAACTAGCAGAGCCTAACGTGGCCAAAAGAATGTATGAAACAAAACTTAAGATTATCATATTTTGTTTCTCTCATCTTACGTTGTTGTCAATCAGTCAAAGGTTTGACCAAGAAAGACACTAGCACACATAAACATGCGTATCAGGTAACATAGCAAGGAATCCAAAATTCTGTCTATGGCAACTAGAGACCAACAATGTTTTTATTCACTTTTTATTTATTGGCAAGAATAGATTTACAGAAAAAATCCAAACTATCCAAATGTTACCAGTGTTACTATAAATTGCTCTCTTGTGTATTTATAGGTACTACTCTTAATGATCTACAACTCTGTCAAATCCTTGGAAGTTTCCTAAACAAACAAAAAACCCATTGGACTACCAGAAAGTTATTTATGTGTTTGGTCAAAATTTAGATATTCCCATATATTTTAATCAACAAAAAATGCAAGTGACAATGAAAATCGCAACACTCTACAAAACAATGGCAGTAAGTAGATAGGAACCTTTTGTCATGAGGTTGTCTACAGATACAGTACAGCTTGGATGGATCCTCCCAGGTTTCATCATTCTCATCATCTTCAAAGGAGACATCATCAATTTCTTCTTCTTCTAAAACAGAAATAATTTTGTAAAGATTCTCTATGCTGCTACCGAACAAGTATCTTATAAGAATTTCCCAGACCACCAAGCTTATACAAGAACTCCTTTAGCAAGTATCTTCTGGTTCAGTAGTGTATATTTTTAAACAATATATGCTAGTATTGGATGTTCCAAAATTTGTTGACTGTTGTGGTTATGCAACCCATCAGAGACAGATGTAGGTTATCTGACAAATACCCAACCAATCCATCTTTTTCATCTTACTGTGGAAAGTTAATTGAAATATATATCCATAATTTGTCCTTTATTCTAAGTTTTAATTCATTACAATAAAAGCCCTAAACCTATGTTCCCATAATGGTTATTTTTGCTGGATGAATATTATGGGATAGAAAAAATAATTCCTAAAACTGCCTTTCAAAAGTAAAAGTTATGCATATTTCCATCACAACCACTTCGACCAGAGAAAGGTAAGGTACCAACTTTGTTTTTTTGTATATGCCAGTATTAACAAAGTTTTGTGACTTTGTCCCTATTTACATTATGAAGGAAAGGAGTTTGCCTAAAGCAATAAATTACCTGACTAGACCTAGAAAATTATATATATATATATATATATATATATATATATATATATATATATATATATATATGAATATAAATAAAATCTGACAATGAAAGTGAACTTAAAAATGGAGTAGGCCCGTCTGCTGTGTAACATGTGTATGTGTTGTATGAAGGCAACTGAGACTGAAGGAAATCATAATAGAGAGGGAGGAACTATTAGTTAATAAGAGCAAGAAAGTATTACATAATTAAATTAGCTTTAACCCCCCCTACCTTTTAATAGCTTTTAAAACCCCCCCCTACCTTTTAATAGCTATTATTGCATTGCAGATTTTACCAGTACAGTGGAAAACTTTCATGCCAACAGAGAAATGATTCAAAAGGCGCAAGATGCGGCAACAACTCCAAATCATGCAGACAAGCTGTCTACTTTGATTTTCCTGAATCTCAGCAAGCTTGATAAGCTCTTTTATTAGTCTTAATGATCTATCTCGAGACGGTGGCTGCTAAAATATGAATGACCTTTTCAAGGAAGAAAATGAGAATTATAACCCTTTCTTGATTTGTTCCCATTTAAATAATAATGTGGTATCTAACGAAGTGTAATATATTAAACAGACTTTGTATATGATTCTGGATCAAATGGGCAGCCAGATAGGGTTACACAGTGTGGGGGGGGAAAGAGTGTTGTCAGGTCTTTTTTGATCATTTTACAACTACTTTTAATCAGTTTCACAGTTGCTTCATATTTTGTCCACTAATATCGCATACGAGGGCTATACTTCGATTATCACGCTTTTTGATAGTTAAGCTCAGAGTAAAACAATAATGACCAATCAGAACTAACTGTACGTTATTCACTGCTTGACACACCAGAAGTCTTTCTGGATTTTTTTATGATGTCAGTTACGCGAATAGTATACGAACAAATGATAAAGTCTATGTCCTGTAATC
The DNA here is from genome assembly GCA_016746295.1 of Potamilus streckersoni. Lineage (NCBI taxonomy): Eukaryota > Metazoa > Mollusca > Bivalvia > Unionida > Unionidae > Potamilus > Potamilus streckersoni. Next base: position 522,973 of record JAEAOA010002072.1, read on the forward strand.
TGCATGCTGTCAAGACATAAAAAATGGTAAAGTGAGAGACCTTTCCAGGATGAAAATGCCATCAAGTTGATTTGTGTATCAATAATGTATCATAATGTTGACTGTGAATTTTGAATTCTATCAATATGAGGCAGATGTCCATTGTTTGATCCTTATTGTTGCCAATCTTTTCTCTGAAATGTTGCCATTTGTTTTCCTTCTCCATTTATTCTCATGGTTCACTTTATTTAATCTTTGTATTTAATTTAAAAATAGTGCCCATTCAATTTTAAATGCATTCTGCAACAGTTTTCAGTGTCTGTATACAATCAGCAACAGCTTGCAATGCCCTGTCCATGCTGTTTTCAGTGACTGTATACAATCAGCAACAGCTTGCCATGCCTTGTCCATGCTGTTTTCAGTGACTGTATACAATCAGCAACAGCTTACCATGCCCTGTCCATGCTGTTTTCAGTGTATGCATACAATCAGCAACAGCTTGCAATGCCCTGTCCATGCTGTTATCAGTGACTGTATACAATCAGCAACAGCTTGCCATGCCTTGTCCATGCTGTTTTCAGTGTCTGCATACAATCAGCAACAGCTTGCCATGCCCTGTCCATGCATGTTTTAATGACTGTATAATATCAGCAACAGCTTGCAATGCCCTGTCCATGCTGTTTTCAGTGTCTGCATACAATCAGCAACAGCTTGGAATGCCCTGTCCATGTTGTTTTCAGTGTCAGCATACAATCAGCAACAGCTTGCCATGCCCTGTCCATGCTATTTTCAGTGACTATACAATCACCAACAGCTTGCAACACCCTGTCCATGCTGTTTTCAGTGACTGTATACAATCAGCAACAGCTTCATTGCCCTGTCCATGCTGTTTTCAGTGACTGTATACAATCAGCAACAGCTTGCCATGCCCTGTCCATGCTATTTTCAGTGTTTGCATACAGTCAGCAACAGCTTGCCATGTCCTGTCCATGCTGTTTTCATTCTCTGCATACAATCAGCAACAGCTTTCCATGCTCTGTTCATGCTGGTTTCAGTGTCTGCATACAATCAGCAACAGCTTGCAATGTCCTGTCCATGCTGTTTTCAGTGACTGTTTACAATCAGCAACAGCTTGCAATGCCCTGTCCATGCTATTTTCAGTGACTATATACAATCAGCAACAGTTTGCAATGCCCTGTCCATGCTGTTTTCAGTGTCTGGATACAATCAGCAACAGCTTGCCATGCCCTGTCCATGCTGTTTTCAGTGTCTGCATACAATCAGCAACAGCTTGCCATGCCCTGTCCATACTATTTTCAGTGTCTGCATACAATAAGCAACAGCTTGCCATGCCCTGTCCATGCTGTTTTCAGTGTCTGCATAAAATCAGCAACAGCTTGCCATGCCCTGTCCATGCTGATTTCAGTGTCTGTATACAATCAGCAACAACTTACAATGCCCTGTCCATGCTGTTTTCAGTGACTATAAAATCAGCAACAGCTTGCCATGCCCTGTCCATGCTGTTTTCAGTGTCTGTATACAATCAGCAACAGCTTTCCATGCCCTGTCCATGCTGTTTATAGTGTCTGTATACAATCAGCAATAGCTTGCCATGCCCTGTCCATGCTGTTTTCAGTGACTGTATACAATCAGCAACAGCCTGCCATGCCCTGTCAATGATGCCTCACCTCAGCAGCACGATTGCTTCGATTGCTACACCACGAGTTTGCAGGGTGAAAATGTAGAGGGAGCTCCCCTTTGCAATGCATGGGAACAATTTTCTGTTGTGGGTTAAATGCCATTTTCAGCACAAGATAGGCTATACATGGTGGCTGGTATAAATGGTGGAAGGGAAGAACCCGACAAAAAACCTGGTAAGAACCACTGAACCAAAGAAAGCATCTAACAAGTTTTGTCAAATACCCACTTAGGCTTGTCTTAAGATTGTAACCCACATGGACTGAGGTTGGATGGCACTTATTGGTAAATGCAAGTGATTTAGACCACTCAGCCACCCAGGAACAGTGGGATAAATAAAATAAAGTGAGCTGTACTGTATGTATGTGGGGAGAATATACTGATGCATTCACAACTTTCTGCAATATGATGTAAGAAATACTTAAATATATTAAAACCATGTATACTTGCTGGACCAACCACAAACAACATAAATGGTAATCATGAGATGGCAGATCAGGATCTAGTGTTGGTTCTGCTGATTAGCCTTAACAAAGTGCATAGACCAAGTTCTGCAGGTGCATTATCTAATGATAGATCAGAGTTTATGTAGTTTGCAGTATATACATTATGCTCATTTAAAAAATGTTTAAAATTCTTGGTCGTGTTCTTCAAAAAAATTGTATCATCACTCTATATACCTACCACATTCTTTTCCTGGCTTTTCTTTCAAACTTTCTATCAAAGCAAGGGATTTTCTACTGCTTTCCCTTAGAGCACGTCCAGAATCCTTTCTTTGTATTTCTTTGTTGGTAGTCATGTCAATCTCCTTCTTTAACAATGGTTTTGAGCTATCTTCTTTGGAGTTCGCTTCTCCATCCTTGTTTCCTTCAAGGTCTTTTGATATCCTTCTCTTCTCAACATTCTCTCTATGTTTCTCTTTTTCTGTATCTTTAGGTGCTTGTTCACTTTGCTCTTTACCTTTGGATTTGTCAAGTTCTTCCATTGAAACTGACACCACCAAGGTAGTATTTACTTCCTGTTCTTTTGAACCATCTTTTTCTTGCAGACTTTTTTCTAATCCTTTAGGTAAGGTAATATTAATTACTTTAGGAACCAATTTGGTCTCTTCTAATTCTTCCTTAACATTTTCCTCATTTTTCAATGAATCAGTAAAAACAGAATTATCCTTGATATCTTCATTATAGACATTTGCTTCAGAGCCTGTATTAGAATCACATACATTTTGAGCTTTAATCTCTACTGATGCAGTGTCATCCTTCTTTATGTCATAATCTTCACTTTTGATAAATTCCTGAAAATCAAGTTCTTTAGCCAGATCTGAATTGGATTTATGACTAGATGATTCAGGAAGTTCAACTTTCACAGTTTGTTCTATAACAGAACCAATACAATCTTTGTTGACTTCCTTAGAATCTAACAAATCTTTTTTGTTCTTATCTAATAATTTATCTGCTTCTTTGGCTGGCTCTTCTTTGGATTTAATTACATCTGGCTTAAACAAGTCTGTAACTGTTGGGTCAAAGATAATATCTTCTGATTTTCTTTTCTTCTTTTCAGCTTTTAAACTTTTAACAAAATCCTTGTAATCTATTGACTTGATAGGAGTCACTTTCTCTTTAGATTCACATTTTTTGTCACCACTGACACTGGAATCTTTGGACTCAACTGATTCATGACGTTGTCCATGTTTCTCATCTTTGTGATGTTTTGCATAATCTTTGGAGTCTCGTCGTTCAATTGAATGAGAATGTCCATGTGTATGATGGTGGTGATGGTAATGTTTTCCATCCTTTGAATCATATGAAGATTTTGAATCTTTGGAATCCCTTCTTTTCTCCACTTTACCATCCCCTTTATCCACTAAATCTTTGACTATTACTGATTTACGTCGAGAATCTGTTTCTTTACCTTTGTCTTTTTTCATATTAACACTTTCCTGTTCTGAATCTGTCTTGGTAGTGCTCCTATCCAAACCTTCTTTGCTGCTTTCTTTTTTCTAGAAATAAAGCAAAATGTATATATTACTGGGAACTGTGTTAAAGAAACTTCTCTCTCTCTACAGATCCCTCATACTATCAGACCGAACACTGTAAGATAGTTTCTATTTTTAATGGAATTTTCATGAAATTATTTCTTGTTTGTTAGCAAATGGGCCATTCAACTCGAAATGCAAATGACCTTCCAGAAATATATTTGGTCCTATTTTTACACTAAATTTTAGTACAACTTATACAACACAAATTTTCAATAGTAAAATAAAAGGAAATCAGAAGTGATTCACAAACTGTAAAGATACAATACATTAGGACTTTAAAATAACTATATCTACAAATATGTATCCTAACTTCAATGTGCCAATAAAAAGGCACAAATTATTTCAACCAACAGCACACTGTGTACATTCAGATCATTTGGTGTGGCATGAAACTGATAACATGCACAAACAATAAATAAAAAGAATTGTCAGACAATATTATTTGTATTAAACTTTACTGGCCACAAACTTCTGCTGGTCCAAGCCAAAACTAAGTGACCAAGGGCTATCTAAGAGTTACAAAAATGGTACTGACATCTGCATCGCTTGGCATTTAGCATTAATAGGTTAGTGTTAGGATTGGTTGACCTTGTGTCGGGATAATGTGACTGGGTAGAAACATCATGCCACATGTCTGCTACATGCCCCAGTGCTAGATATCACTATAAACTGTTACATGCAGACATTGTAGCGATATGACTGAAAAATTGTTTAAGCTATGTTAAAAAATAAAAATCACACACACACACACATGCTTTATTTAAACACAATGAGCCATTAATATAAAAGTGACCAAAAATGTATTACTGAAATACAACCTTATCTGATCTGAAAACAAAATTTAACTTGACTTTTAGATATATACAGGAATGGTCACAAGACCATGAGTGACAGCACCAATCTCTGACATCTAGAATGTAAGTTGAAACACAATTGTTCTGGAGCAAAGCTACTAAAACATATGAGTATCTTTCCATAAGCATTAGTGTATTTAATTGCAAAGTATGTTGTTTAAGCTACCATGGCAAGTTAGTTTTTTTTGTCAACAAAATTTGTCTGTCTGATACTCATACAAGCATTTTATGATGATCATTTTATGATGATCTTTGGTTTTCAAAAACTGAAACTTGTTTTGTTTTGTTTTATTATTTTGTTTTTTTTTACCTACATTATGAGCTAATATTTTTACCTGTTTATCCGTTTTAAGTTTCTTCAATGGAACATCATTGTTTTTCTCAGTCTGTTCCCTCTTCTTTTTCTTCTTGATTTCCTGAATCATTCAATATTCAATAATACCAATTACATTTAATGCACCACACCATATTTATGTCTCTTGAACGGAAGACATCCAACATGCACAAAGATATATATATATATATATATATATATATATATATATATATATATATATATATATATATATATATATATATATATATATCTTATTCAGAGAGATTGTTAAACTCTCCCTCACTTCATTCCGTGAAATCAGGATAAACTCTGGCAATTAAACCAGATCAAAAATATATGACACAAATGTTCATATCAAATTAAATTCATAATAAATATGTGAAATGAATACATTCAAACTGCTTGCTGCCATTCCATGATTTTCAAGTCAAATGAAAACGAATCTTGGATGCTATTTTTTTCAGATAATGTTAGTGACTTTGCATTTGTTACTATGTGATAATTGCTACTTGGTTAATCAAGTTATGACTTCCATGACAAATGTAAATGAGTTCTGTACTTTATTTTTCTGACAATATCAGCAACTTTGTTTTACTTAAAAAAAACTGCTCTGGTGGCCTAGTGGTTAGAGCATCCACCTCGGATGTGTGAAGTAACGGGTTTGAACCTCGACCAAGTCATATCTAAGAGTTACAAAAATGGTACTAACATCTGCATCGCTTGGCATTTAGCATTAATAGGTTAGTGTTAGGATTGGTTGGCCTTGTGTTGGGATAATGTGACTGGGTGGGAACATCATGCCACATGTCTGCTACATGATGCCCCAGTGCTAGATATCACTATAAACTGTTACATTCAGACATTGTAGCGATATGACTGAAAAATTGTTAAAGCTATGTTAAAAAATAAAAATCACACACATATACACACACACACACACTCACACACACACACACAAACACACACACACACACACACACACACACTTTATTGAAACACATTGAGCCATTAATATAAAAGTGACCAAAAATGTATTACTGAAATACAACCTTATCTGATCTGAAAAAAAAATTTAACTTGACTTTTAGATATATACAGGAATGGTCACAAGAGATTAACACTATATATTCCTAACTCATTCAAGGAGTGGGCAAAATAATTATCTTTGACAATTACCTCTTTCAGCTTTGCTTGATCAGCATTTTTCTTCAATTTTTTCAGAGGTATTTCATCCTCCTCATCCGTCTTCATGCCCATGTCAGACTGTCCATTCTTTTTAGAGAAGTCCTGAAGTGTTGAGAAATACTTTAGATTGTTCAGAAACGCAAATGATAATTCTAACATATCTGGCAATGTAACATGCTATCTGGTTTGAGATCATGTAAATCTGCATTTGCAAAACCCAACAGACACTACTGAAAATTTGTGACAATTACAGTGCTTTTACTCATCTTGTGCAGAGCTGGACTAATATATAAATTTTCTCACTTGTACACTGGACAAGAAAGCTTAAATTTTACTTGGCTTGCAACAAAATCAATCTGACCTGCAAAACAGAATGTCTCCATATATAATGTCTTTTTCCATGCAATAAAAATACAATCATCCAGTTCCAGTGTCAAGCATACCTGAACTGTGTTCTACAGTTTAATACTTTTCAGATGGTTTAGTTTTTAAAGAAAAAGAAATTCCCATGTTTCCATCACTGGTTATCCTGATTTTAAAAAATGAACTTGGACATTATTTTTAAAAGCTCTTTTAATTACCTTCAAATATGTGTATGAGTGATGGAGCAATATGGATTAGAGCTTACATATTGGCCCTGTCCATGTACACCTATCAAACAACTGCTAGCTCCACTTGGTCATTTTCACTTCTGAACTTCAAAGGCAAATTGTCAAAGAAAAAACTCACAATTTTTTAAAACTTTTTATATTGCTCCAGATATGACACCAAAGTTGTCTTTTAGGAGGCATTTCATGGGGGACAACTCTTTTCTCTATTGGAAACAGTCATCGGAGAAGTTGCCTCCTCTGATCTATTGCAGTCCTACTAATTTCAGTTAACTTTGCCTACAAGAACCCTAAGCAATTTTCTGCCCAATACTGTCAATTATAAGAAATGAGAATGTTCTCAGTAGGATTCACACCTCCACAGATTCATTAAGGAATGATAAACTGAGTAGGTCTTGAATCACACAGATACAGAAAGCTAATGATATTTTTCCCTGCACATCAATGACTGCAAGCTAGAGTAAAAATCAACTGTACAAATGTCAGACCCAATGTGAAAGTTCACATCTACACCTTATCTCTGCCAATTTGAGGTATTTCCATGAAATCGAAATGTATGCTAATTATTAAATTTATTGCTGTAAATGTAAAAGACTGTATTGAAAGATTCTGTCATACTTTAGATCCAGATTTTTCTAAAAGGTATCTTTAACAAATAAACTGTCAGTAGCACCTTGAGTTCTTGTATGAAAAACTGAAAGAGAATTAAAGTACCTATCAGTCAAAAACCATTACATATATTTATATTCTCATGATGAGTTTTCATTTTAATAAAAGACAAAAATATCTCTCTGATCTGTTTGGTAATATCCATGGCCATCGTTTAACTAAAGCACTTTCAAAAGAACTTGCATTAACAGAAAGACTATGATGGTTTTACAACTGACAGTGATCGATGTCGTCTGGAAAGCATGAATAAATATTTGAACAGCCAAATATCTGCCCTGTGAACATGCCAAGCAGGCTTCTTTTATCCCAAACAGGTAAAAGAATTTTCTAGTGTACCTGTTTAATATGTAATACCATTCATAATTGCATTTTCTATGTCTATGTTGTGACTACTCCAGTGGCCTAGTCATTAAAGCACCCATCTCAGATTCAGGTTCAAATACCGAGAGTCATACCAAAGACTTATTAAAATGTTACTAACAACTGCCTTACTATAATGCTTAAAATTAAGAGGTTAATGTTAGGACTGGGCAGCCTGGTGTCAGGAGAATGTGACTGGGTGGGATGTCATGCTACATGCCTGTGGCATGAAACCCAAGTGCTAGGCATTACTACAAACTGCCACACTACGGTATGATTGAAAGATTGCTAAAGCTATGTAAAATAAATATCCAGATCTAAATTGTGGACATTTTCCAGAGTTAGAATGGGAATATCGATCTTGAGGATGAAAATGGAAGCTTGCGTGGATTTTACTGCTGAATAATCCACATTATAAAAAGATATCCCAAAATGGAACTCTAGACATCAGAAAGTGTCATATGATACAAGGTTTTACATCAATTTCTGAGATCACTTGACAAGTTCTCACCAGACTTGTCATGATAAACTGAGTCAAAGGAAAATAAATAGCAAAACTTACTAATACATAATTGTGCTGAAAATACTTAAACTTTTGTCACCAAAGTGTAATTGATGATTACACAGAATACTTCTGTAAATCTTTCTGTCATCTCCTAGTCTCCAACAGCCATTATTGAGCAGAGTGAACATGATACAAAATTTTAGCCCCTTTTTAAATTTAAGGGTATTTTTTTATTATTTCTAATTATTCTTACAAGTTCAGTTTTAATGTGAGCAAGTCACTGGCTATTAGTAACCTTGAGGTGACAGTCAGGATTACAAATACCTTGATAAGCTTCAAAATCTGAGGCTTCACATGAAAATCATGCAGTAACCAGTCATCTAATTCATTACACCACAACACACAGATAACATGCTGATATTGTCCTTCATCATATGCAATGTGTTGTCAATAATCTGTAAAATTTACCACTGAATAAAATTTATTCTTTAAACAGTACTTGCCAATAAAAGATATTCTGAATAGAATAGGATGTTGTTGTTGTTGTTGTTGGGCGTAACGCCATTTCTCAGCACACGATAGGCTATTCATGGCGGCCAGTATCAATGGTGGAGGAAGAAACCGGGAAATCACCAGAAAGAACCACCGACCCACGAGAAACTACTGAATGGATAGTCATATCAACGGGCTTAACGATACTGGCAAGCTTTCTCACATATCCACATTCGCCGAATCCTAGACTCGAACCCACGCAGACAGAGGTGAGATGGCAGTGATCCGTAACGGACAGTGCTTGAGACCACTCTGCCACTCGGGGCCCCTAGAACAGGATGTATACTGCATAAAAAAATCCATATGGCCAAGAGCCAAACACAAATACTTAACCTATGGTGCCAAAGTATAAAAATATAGGTCACAGTGACTCTTGGTTGCAAAATAACTGCATCCAATTATCAAGTTTTATGATTCAAACAAACAGTGTGCCCAATAAATGAACATAAGCAATAAGTCACTAAAACATGAAATAAGGTCATAAAACCACCTACATATAAATCTTTTGGTAAAAGCATAATGCTAATGTGACCAGCCATCTTGGATAATTAGTGACAATATTATCTTCAAACTGGCCATAGTGGCTGCTTTTAGAAGTCTGAACCATTTTGATTCATGACCAACCAGACATCCTAAGAAGTCTTCCAGGGAAAACTTGATGCTGATATAACCACTCACTTACGAGAAATAGTGAGAACATGATTTTCAAGCTTGTTAGATGGTATGTTTTCATTTGTCCATTTGTCTGTTAATACAGTTTATTATCACTGCTCTTTCCAAACTACTGCCATGAAATTTTACACACACACACTGATCCCATTATCTTGGTCATCTTACAGGAAACTGGTGCTGATTTAGCATCTATGCAGCCATTTTGAAAGTCATCTTATCACTACTCCTACTGAATGGACGGTCATATCAACGAGGGATTTTTACTGAAAGACTTCTTATGAATGATGTCTTGTTGGTATTAATTTGTTGTTGTTGGGCTTAACGCCATTTTTCAGCACATGATAGGCTATTCATGGCGGCCAGTATTAATGGTGGAGGAAGAAACCGGGCAATCACCGGAAAAAAACACTGACCCACGAGAAACTACTGAATGGATGGTCATATCAACGAGGGATTTTTACTGAAAGACTTCTTATTAATAATGCTTGTTGGTATTAATACTTTCATCATTAGAGGCAACATTTTAACAGTTATCACCACTAAACAAAGAGTTCTGCAACCTAAAAAGTTTTCAGCAGGAACCCAATAACACATGATCAGTACAATTACAACTCAATTGTGTACTTTCCAGTCATAAAGTGAATGCTGAAACTTCTTGTTTATCCCAGACTTTAACCAATTTTTATAAATTAAAAGGAAGGATCAAGAACAAATCCTATTTTTCTTTGCACTTTTTTTCCCATTTCCCTGTCAGAATTGGAACTCTGATACCAATGCAAATGCTGATGCCAATTATCAAATCCTTTCATAAGCTCCTGTACTTTGTCCTGACAAGCTAACAAACTCTTATTTATTGTCATATAATTTAATAATGGTGACAGCATGTAATGACTGACATGTATTTTTAAAATTTTAAAGACCCTATGATAACAGAAAAATTTCAAGCAGGTTCTGGTAAGACAAAAATGACAAATCCATATGCTCAATTAGCTCTGTGCAAAGGTTAACTAAAAGATCTAATAAAATTTTTATAATGAAATTTAGCAAATTTTCAATATGGACAAACAATTAAAAAGGCATGGTGTAAACAAATCACAGATCATTAGGTTTTGCATTAAAAAATTCAAAGCAACAAACCTTCTTTATGCTCTGTTTCTCCCCTTTCTCGTTGCCCTGTTCATCTACTTCAGCATTACCATCTCTTTTCCTCTTTACTTTCACTTTGCCACCTTCCTCCTCATCAGCCCCCTTTTTGCTTGAAGACTCCTCACTTTCAACCTTTCCTTTCTTTTTCTTTCCTGGCAATTTTCCTTCATTTTTAATACTATCTCCTGTAGTTAACTTCTTCATTTTCTTTTTCTTTGGAGAACTTTTATCTGTCTTACTTTCCTCTTCATTTTCATTTTTCTTTTCTTCTGCCTTCTTTTTCAATTTACCTTTCTTAATTTTTACTAATGTTTTCTTCTTTATCAATTTACTTACTTTCACGATTGCTTTCTTTTTCAATAGTTTCTTTGTGACTTTCTTTTTCGGAACAGATTCATTCTGCTCCTCTTCACTTTCTTTATCTTGTTCACCTTCTTCTTTCTTAAATTTTCCAACACGCTTTACTTTCTTCTTAACTTGCATTTTTAATTTTCCTTTCTTACCTTTAACTTTAATTGCATTACCAACTTTATTCTCATTCTCCTTCTTCTCATCATTTTCACAAGTCACTGGACCTTTCTTGCCAACTTTCTTTTTCACCTTTTTCTTGTTCTTGTCATCTTTAATCTCTTTATCATCTTCTTCAACATCTATATTTTCATCACCTTCTTCATTCTTATCTTCATTTTCATCCACTGCATCTACTTTCATTGCCTTTTCCTTCTTTCCTACAGCATTGTTTCCCTTTACTTTTTTTCCAGCTTTTCCCTTTTCAGTGGTCTTTCCACCTTTGTTGGATGTCTCTTTCTCCTCTTCATCATTTTCCATTGTCTCCTTCTCCTGCTAAAGAAAAAACATATTAAGATCTTTGGAAATGGACAGCGCCATAAGAGATCTTATACTCTGAATTGTTATCCATGAGGTACTAATTTATGTGGTCTTTATGAGTTAGTCAAACCATGAATTTAATGTCAATGATCACATGAAGGTATGGACCCCTTCTGTATACTAAGTTAGATGCGCCATCTAAAAAAAAAAAAAAGACTTCATTTTCCTGAGAAAAGTTTTATTGCACTGATGAAATGCAGAAATTTATTTTCAAAATGTTCAAAGACTAATTATTAAGTTTTACCTCCATGTTTACCTCCATGTATGATTCTTACCCATATGAAGATCATTTACTTGTCATACTTATTGAAAGCTGTCAACTTATAATATGTGATTCTAAATTACCATTCTGGACATTTATGTGCAGTAGAGAAACCTGTCAAAACCAGTCTTGAGGGTACTGGAACTGTTCCTGCAATCGTTGCAATCATGCATGACCTCATAATGAGATTATGGCCAGCATGCATACACTACAAACTTTTAATTGATTACTTTACTCTAGTAATCTGGAGGGTTTAGGCCCAATGTAGGATATTTTGTAAGGTATTATAAGTAATTGAGGGATCTAATATAATCCTGTTGGCCTTTGAGTCTTTGATTAAATTCAGCCTTTCTTTGGCCGAGTTGAGATTAAAAGGAAAGACAACAAATAATGATTTTGGCAAAAACACTTCAGTACTCTGATTTTTTTTTAAGGTCTTGTTTAATTACTATTGCGTCATTCAAGATGTTTTAAGTCAAAGTTTCATGAATATTAACTGAGCAGACCCTTGCACTAGTATAATAAAAACACTGATTAAATATATGGAGAGTGTATGAAAAAATTCATAAGTGTAAACTGAAACTGTACAAATCAAGACATGCTTCTGATGCTAATGAACATAAACACTTTTGATCCACTGATTAAGAAGGGCACTGTTTGAGAAATCAGACAATATCAACCTCAGGACTTAGAGGAAAACATTGTTTAATATTTTTAGATCCAAATAAACACAAGTTGATTTAATATGATTTGGGGGGGGTTACATTTACTGTGTGGCAATAGCAATGCTGTGTGACAATATTAATAAAAGAGTCAATTTTAGATATTTGGAAACTGGAGTAAGGGCTTGTAAAATCTGAATTGGGACATGTTAATATTTCAAAGCACCCCCCTCCAGACATGTACATAAAAAATTGCTTCTATATGAATTTGTACACCATAAACGAAAGTTAATTCACAGAAAGGGAATTTCCCATACAAAGGTGCAAAGTGTTTGGTTTTGAAAAAAAATATTCTGTTATTTTTTTTGTTTGGTGTTTCATTGATTTATTTGGTGATAGATCCTATAAGGGCAACAGACAGACCTTAACAAATGCTCACCTTGCCTTTAAGTTAAAAGTTTGACTGGTACCCTGCAAACTTTTGAACTTTTCAACTTGTTTAAAATTCCTATGATATTACCTCTTTGTCTTCATCCTTCTCAACATCGTTATCCTTAGCAGCTTTTTGCATACGTCCTCGAGGAGATTCAGCTTTGGTCTCTTCTTGGCTGTGTTGTTCCTTTTCAGCTATGCCATCTTTTGCAATTTGTCTTGTAGCCTCTGTCTCTTTCTGAGCAAGTTGTTCTTTTTCAACTTCTTTTTCTTTAGCAGCCTGTCTTGTACGTCCTCGAGGAGACTCTGTTGTACCCTCTTCCTGAACAAGTTGTTCCTTTTCAACTTCGCCATCTTTAACAGTTTTTCTTGGACGTCCCCGAGGTGTATCAGTTTTGGTATCCAGTGTTCCTGTCACAAATTTAGAGAAAGATTTCAAATCTTTTCCAGACCAAAAAAAATATTTCCAGTCCTAATAAGGTGACAAGTCTACATAGCTGACATGATGCTTTAGTCTTAAGTTTGAAAGACCATATCCAGCTCTGAAGTCATCCACTTTTTCCCAGAAGAGTTATAAACCCAATGTCCAGGCATTCTTTAAAAAACAGGTCCACACTGGCACATAAAAAGATCGGTCCAAAAATGTAAAATCAAATAAAAGGCAATGAAGTTCAAATGAAAACTCATCAGCACATCACAAAACTTAACGAAATAATCCATGAAACAAGGAACAAGGTTAATATTGATCAGGAGGGCCGAAATTCAATGACTTCAATGACCAGTTTTCAGAGACTACTCATCGTATCAAAGTGTTCTGCACTGATCAGACCTAATAAAATTACATATCTAGTGTTTGAAATTTATAAATTTGTTACTTAGTGTGTCGATTTTGGTCAAACAACTGATAGACATTTGCAGTGTAATATATTTTTGAATTTTAAAAATGATGCCACCCACTCAATTCAAAGCTCAATTTCAGTCAAGGTGCATCAACTAAGTTCTCACTTAAAACACTTTTCTGGCCAAAAAAATTTGAGGTGATTCATAGCTTTAAAATAAATTGCCATCACTATCATCAGCCAGCAGGCCTATTTGTGGAACTAAATCATCTAATATTAATCATGCAATGATTCGGCCTTTAGGGTTGTCTACTAGGTAGCCCATATTTTAAACATGCTTTTGTAAACGTTCCTCAATGCATTATATGATCTATGACAAAATGTCTTGTCCAGGACCCAATGTGTCAATTAAACGAAGGGAAAAAGAGTTAATGACATCTTGTGAATGGGAACAACAAAAATGTAAGACTTTTTCCAGACTTTATAAGTCATGTTTTAAGTTTTCCAGACCTGTGCGGGACCCCTGGGTATCTTCCTGGGCTAGTTGTGCCTTCTCAGCTTCAAGAGCCTGTCGATTCTCTTTAAGTATCTTCTCTGCCATCTCTCTCTGCCTCATGTCACTGATCCTTGTTGACTGCCTGCAAACGAATTATATGACTGCTGTTAAAGATATTTTTCAGTGCATGATTTTATGTCAAAGACACATTCTTCATGATGCACATTTCTGACATGACCTTTGTGGCTCCATAAAGCTGATTTTACTTATTTAATTTCAAAGTGTTTCACTAAATTGTGTAATAAAACAATGACAAACCTTTGTCAAGGTGAATATGAACTTCCGAGTCATAAAATATATTCACCTCAACAAAGATCTATAATACCACAATCAAAGCTGGCAAAATTGTAGCAAATTTCTACTGAATATCCATCGATCCAAGCGATTGGTTACCTTGGCACCCAATCAAAGGGAAATTGTATTAAATGTGAACCCGAACTTCTTTGTTAAAGGTTTGAACAAGCCGACCCAAAAGAGGTATATGCATAATTATAATTAATATAAATATAATTAATGTAAGAGGCAAAAAAGCATAATCTAACCATAAAAAGAGCAAATTATATATTACATGTCATATTACAGAAAGCTGCATGAAAAATGTACACTTATATCTGATACTTACCTGGATCTGCAGTTAAAATTCTTGTTACAAATTGGCTAAATCAAAATGAATTAGTAGTTAGTTAAAGAGTACTGACACAAGACAAACTGAAAAATTATTTGTGTATATTTGTGTATAACACTCACTTTAATTGGTCAACACATCTAACTTTTGTTGAATGTTCATGAAAATCCACTAAGGAATGCTGTACCACAACACTATAAAATTCTTCTTTTAAAATCTGTAAAGTACTAATGGTTTGTCCTTTTCATGATGCAACAGGGTTTTAAGTTTAACAACATTCCTCTCCATGAACATTTTTCGTTTATACATCTTCAACGAGTCAAACTGATAAAGCCTGTTCATCTTAATATTTGGTGCCATTTTTTTTGTAATTTAGACGGGTCTGCTATGTATATATCAAAATATAATGAATCTGTGAAATGTAGTTTCAAATAAAAAAAAACATTTGTTTTCTTTCAACTTTCATTTATAGTTACTATAAATAGAAAATAAGTCTAATAATGGATAAATGCACCGCAGACAAGTCACATGATATGAGCACCAAACTAATTCTGTGTATCGCCCATTCCTCATGACTTTGATCTGAATTTGGAAACATGACATTATTTGTAATGGGTATCTGGTTACACATTCTATTACCCTGGTTATTACTAATGTGTGGGCAATGAAGCACCTAGGTACCTGATGACAGCTTTATACACAATTTCTTCAGGTGAATATGTAGTTTTATGAACCAATAATAATAATAATAATAATAATAATAATAATAATAATAATAATAATAATAATAATATGTCTCTATTTAAATAGGAAAACTTATAATAAATACAAAAAATTTCCCATGAGTATAAAAAATTTACAAAAAATATTATAACTTATATCAATCAACTTCCTCATACATGTTTTTTTTACTCTGCAACCCATTTCTCCTTCGCAATTTGAATAGAGGATTAAACTTTATAAATATAAATCCTCCTTTACAGTCGTAAAAGCCAAGACAAATTTAATTTCCATGTTCTTTGTGGTCTGTTCATCTTGTTGACTCTGTTGGCAGATGAAACGTTGCTCCACCACACTGCCACATGATTTGCTTTGTATAATTGAATCACAAATTGATTGGTGTTTCCTGCTGTTTCTTCATATTGTGAATGATTCTTTCTTTATGTTGTACATCCTCTAACAAAGTCAGTTTTCCTACTAGTGCAAATCATCAAGCAGTTGCTGCACTTTAATCATGAAAAATTTTTAGCTATTTATTTACAAATTGATGAGATATTATGCTGACATTTGATGCATCTTCCGTTATATTTTTATCTCATCAAATGAAGCAACATTCTACAAAAAAAATATTATTCATGTTTACATTTTTCGTAAAGCTATTTCTAAAGTACAAATTTTGCTAGAAAAATAATTTTGGCCCTCTTTCCCTTTCATAGATGAAAGGCCATTTGTATTATCAAAACATTAAAAAAATGCATGGGCCGCAAATTTCATTTGACAAGTAAAGCTTTAAAAATTGTATCTATGACCAAAAACCACAGACATATGTACCGTTTGTTTCCAACATTATCATCAAACATTGACTTCCCTCTTCCCCTTCCTCGACCACGGCCACGAGGTGAAGGGCTAGTCTCCCACTCCTCCTCACTGTATTTCTTGTTTTCCCGTTTACGCGAAGATTTTCGAGGCGAAGTGGTGGATGGTTCTGCAGCACCTTCTATCTCATCGTCTGAACTTTTGGCACTCTTTTCTAAAGGTTTGGGTAAAATGCCTGATATTAAGGGCATTAATGCAACCGCTGGTGAGATAACTGCTGAAACCACTGGTGATGAGCCCGTCTCAACTATTGGCATTTTTGTGAGTGACAATACTGGTGAAACGGAAGTCTTTACTTTAGGCATCCGGTCAGCAGGCATACAGTAAGCATGGTCAATGAATGTTGATGCCACAGCCGCTTGATCTAATTCCTGAAAAAAATATTAATACAATAAAACCTGCAATAATGGACACTATCTCAAAAACAACTGGATCCAGGTACATTTGACTCAGAGATATCAACATTTGCCTAGTCCTATGACGGGTCCTCTTTACATCTAATGATAGTAAATCTAAAACTAACTTGACGGTCACCAGGCGGTCACTTTCTGACATTTCCAAAAAACAGAAACTGCTGAGGTAAATAACCACTCAGATTGCTCAGTCGTTTTTTTTAATAAAATCACTATTGGAATACAAATTAAGGCAGGCTCAGTGTTATTAAACAAAATTATTCCACATTTCTAGATACTGTGTGCTATTTAGGTCAAGATGCCAAGCTCATAATGTTTCTGTATATAATTTGTCATCCAAGACAAATGCACAATGAGACAGAGGATTTCAAAACTTTTATTTATTAGTTCATTTGAAACTAAATTTATTAAACTATAATTTCAACCAATCGAAAGCATTATTAGTCTAACTTGTTTTTCTCATACTATTTACTTCAAAATACATTCAGAGATCATTTTCTGCCTCACAAATCCAAACGTCCCCAAGCTGAAAATGATAATAAGGATGTCATTTGGCTTGTTTGGTAATGTCATCTGTGTACAGAGAAAAAAGTCATGGGTGTGGTCTTCTCTTAGAGGATTTGAATCCTAATTCTACCATTTGTCAGTTACTATTGGAGCTGAAGTGTATTTTTGTCATGAATGTATTTAGAGCAAAGGCAATTCATGTATTATTATCAAATATGTAACATTTTAGAAACATGCTTTCTTTCAAATTTGGCTTCTTTCTCTGATATATTATCTGATCATAATACCTTAAGGGAATAAGCAAGAGGTGGAGAAAGTTGAAACAGCTATGAGTTTCATGTATATATGGACTAGGAAAAGCACATGTCAAGAAATGGATGTGATCTTGCTCCAGAAAATCCAATCTAATGTTCACCAGGTTCAAAGCGCAAAAGCAAAATTTTTTTAAATAAATTATCTTTGGTAAAAATCTGAAGTGTACCAGCTGCGACAAACATCCTTCAAAGAGACTGACAGTCTACTGAATGAAAAGAATTTCTAGAATTGAAGATATGACAAGTTTAGGAGCAGCAATAAAAAAAGGTAACAGGTAGGTGAGTGACAACACATAAAAAAGTTTTTCTGGTCCATGTACCATACCAGTATGGTTAAAAATGGTATCGTTTAAAATGTGACTTCTCTCTCTCTCAGATTACCAAAGCTATCTGAAAGAGTAGCAAACTAAATTCAGTCCATCATGTGAGAAGCTTACTTGCTTTGTAAACATTCTGTGAATTTACCAAAAATTAGTTTTAACAGTGGCATAGTTGCCATTGAAGAATGAAGTTCTTGCAAAATTTTGAAACTGTTTACTAACATTCACCGTTATAACAAAAGTGAAAGCAAATCAGCTAAATAAAATGACAGTATTTTGGTCACTGCTAAGAAATTTGATGTCAGAAAGTTTCATATAAATACTGTTAGTTATACACTGCAGCAGTAGAAAAATGGAATGGATATGATTGATAAAAACTAAATGTTTGTACCCAGATTGATGATTATTCAAAAATTTAAAAATAGCAATACCACAACTTTTATCATACTGTGTTTATAACACACCTGTAACATTAAAATGAAAATGCTTAATATTTAAACATTATTTATGCCTTTATAACTTTATATGTAATTATTAAATGTAACTTTATATGTAATTATTAAATACATTTGTATGATTCCCCTCTTATAAGGTCATCCTGGTTACATAGCTACTTTCTTGCTGAAGAATGGGTGGTCTTATAAGGGACATTGTACCAAATGTTATATCACATGAATAAATTGGTTTTAAGGGTTTATGTAACACAGATGTACCATTGGCTTTGCATCCCCGTCTGATGATTCCTGGCTCCCATCATCATCATGGCTAGTACTTGGAATTGAATTGTTCAGATCCATATTGATACCAAACTCAGTCACTGACTGCTGAAGAATTTGACGAACTTCTGCTGATGAAAGAACTTCATCCAACTTATTCAAGTGTTCCTCTGAAAACCCACTAAAAGGATTCTTGTCCTGAAAAAGTATGGAAGACTGTTTTGAAAATATAAATGTAAATGATGATAAATATCATTGTTATAATATTAAATGTTAACTGTTAAACTTAAAATGCAACCAAAGGGAGCCATAGTAATTCAGTCTGTAGAGCACTGTATTCCAGGGGGCATGGGAGTTCACATGGGATGGGGGATGCATACATGTCAACCATTGCCATTTTGGCATCATCATTATTCTTTTTTGTCAAATTACATTTTATGCTCTCCTCTATATGGATTGTCTTTTTGGTACATGGAAAAAATAATGCCATAAAAGATGCTTTTGTCATTTTTCTTGTCATTTCTTTTATCCCACTCATCATAAAAATATTCTCTAAAAAGACAACTGTTTCGTAAGAACACAATATGACTACATTTGCTCATCCTAGTCCTAAATGTGGTTTCTTAGTCTGCCATTTACAGCAAATATATAACACAATTCCACGGGCCCAAAGCGGCTGAGTGGTTTAAATCTATCTCTGTTACGGGTCACTGCCATCTCACCTCTGTCTGCTTGATTTCAAGTCTTGGATTCAGATATTGTGGATATGTGAGAAAGCTTGCCAGTAGCTTCTTATGGTACTTTCCCAGGGATTACCTGGTTTCTTCCTCCACCATTAATACTGGCTGCCATGTATAGCCTATTGTGTGCTGAAAAATGGTGATAAGCCCTATAACAATAGCAACCCCAGTCAAAATTACAAAGTCAATATATTTGCATTCTAATGGCTGATTCTTATAGAGCTCATTCAGACCTTTTCAGAACAGTTTTAAGTTTTTAAATATGATGATTAGTTGAAAAGTTATGACTATTTGAATACTGGCAAAAACTGGCTTTTCGGTGAATTTCTGCCTTATATAAATGTATGTTTAATTCTTCTAAGTCACAGACCTGACACATTTAATAAAATAAGTATTTCTATTATAACTTTTGATCTAAACAAGATATCTCCATGATACTTGGCAGTTTTATAGAATTTTGCCTGTAGAATTCAAATATTTGCAGTAAATTAAATAATGTCCACATGATTTCAGTATAGAAAAGAATATAAGGTGTTTTTAAAAAAAATTCTTCTATCAGACAATTCAGATACTGGACAAGATATTTGTTAACACATCATTTAATTCAGAAGAATATTTGGCATACATTGTAAACAGTTCATCAAATTTTCTATGCTCTGAGAATGTCCACTGACGTCCAGAATGAGCAAAGTTCAGCAAATGTATGATTATTTTTCTTATACAAGTTGAAAATTTATATCACAATTCCATTTGACTGTCTGTGAATAATTATACAAGATTTTGATGATATTGTATCAACACTGATGCCTGCATTTTGGCAGTAAGGTCCAGGATAATCTCATATTTCTGCACTGAAAATAAAAAAAAAATGTTTTAGGAACAGTTAAAAAAAACTATATATATTTAAAAAGATAAATAGGTCATCCACAGGAGCCTGCAGTTTTATCAATAAAGCACGACGAAATTTCTGACAACATGAAATTACCTTTACAGTATTATTAAATATTTATTAAATAACGTAAAGGTGATTTCATGTTGTTAGAAATTTCATCGTGCTTTATTGATAAAACTGCAGACTCCTGTGGTTCATCATATAAAATTGCTATGCAGTACTTTATCATGGTACGAAATGTAGATCTGTAAAACACGTTTTCATTCTCTATTCGTTCTACCTATATTTCCAAGTAATTTGTTTAAATTTCATTTACAGATATGCAATTTTGTTTTTAAATGTTAAAATATCATTTGCATACAATTTGACATTAATTTGTATTTAGATAAAAGTTTTGAAGAAGAAAAAAAAAAGTAAAATAATTCAAGAGTAAACCTGTTAAATCTACATATACGTCAACATCAGGACGATCATTTATGTGATACAATTTACGCTATATTTCACAAAAATATTTAATAAATACAAAATAATTACTTACCGATACAGAACACTCGAACAGTGTACATATATCACAGCATTTGTCTTGTGATCGCTGATTATTCACATTGAAGTTATGTTTATCCTCGTGGATCCAATATGGCGACCTAGCGCATGTGTCTTATAGAGGTCAACTTGTAAATTCTGTACTTTCAAAATTAAATGCGGGTACTTAAAAATATGTTCCGAAAAACAAATTTGGTATCAAAAGAAAGCTTAGAATGTGTACTTTATAATGGTATATCAAAAATGTAAATATAATGTTCGTAAGTTTAAAAAAATTAGCGAGACTTTAGGGACTATTTTCTCAGCACAGGGTCATCATATGCAAATTTTCAAAACACCATTGGAAACGTTATTCATTTGCCATTCATAGTTCAAATTCTCATTAATATTCATGAGGATCTAATGACCCGCATTTGCAAAACAAACACATTGGTATCAACTCGCGTGCACAGGAAATGGCACTTAAATGAAAGCCGACAATTTTGTTAACTGATTGATGATTACATGGCCATATGGTTAAATAACAACATGTATATATTAATGAATTTTATATGCATTTGTAGATAATTCAAAGGCCTTTTAAATAAAGTTTATTTCATAAAAAAAGTTTTTATCAATATTGATTTTAATGCCAATTTAGTGCACACAGTATAAGAAAAAACCGATTTTCACCCAGTTTACCTGTACGAAATAGGCGCTGACTGGGGTTGCTAATAACAACAACAACACAATTCCAAGAAAATAGTCTGCTGTCTACAGTTTGAAACTTTGTCTCACAAAGTCATGAAATAGCAAACCAGTCTTTACTTTTAATGATAATGGCTGCAGATGTTAAATGAACATCAATAGCTTGTGGATGCTATGGACTGATGCAGATGGATCTTTTTAAAACTTCAAAGCATGTCATATCTTAACTGACAAATCAATATCGCTATACAAATTTGAAAAGAATATTAGAGCGCATTAATACAGTTATCTAAGCACAGGCAAATACATGATGTTATCTAAACTAACATGTCACACTGCCACAAAAGGTGACATCCACCACTGGAGTCTACAGTTTTATCAATAAAACATGACAAAATTTCTAACAACATGAAATCACCTTAACGGTATAAAATAACACAAGGGATGCAACGGTGACCACAACCCTCTGCTTGATTCTAATTTTCCTACACGTCTTATATCCCTTCAGAATCGCACGAAGACTAAAAACCTACACAAATCTATTCAAAAAACATCTCTCGGTTTTCACCATTACGGTCACAAACCATGGAAAAATGAACCATTGGAGGAAGTAGCCATTTCTACTAGTTTCATATCTGCAGTAAATATGCATTAGGATCTAATAATCGTTCCAAAAACGGCGCAGAATCTGTTTTCTTTTAATACTAGGGAAATTTAATAATGCAGACTGAATCAATTAGTTGAATTTGCTCACAATAATGAATCAGCATGAAAATGTTATTTACAATATTAAATTACTATTAATTTTGCAGTCTTCATTATTATTAAATTTGTGACTGTAATGGTGAAAAGAAAGGATAATTCGCCAGATTGGATTCATGCGATGGTCATCCGAGAGTGGTGCAAAGGTACATTACTGTTATTTGAATGGATTTGTGTAGTTTTTCAGTCTTATGAACACCATGTCAGGTCCACAGTGATCACTGGATGTGACTCGAAGAATGGAAGAATAGTGTGAATCTGTATTTTCTTAATCCTCTCCACCCCAACCATGATACCTCAAGGAACAAAATATTGTACTGTACAATCCACCCAGTTGGCCTGATCTTACAATTCTACTATTAAACTTTGTAGAATTTAGAAAACATGAATGACAGCTACATTTGTTGACCATCTAGCATTTATAAAAAGGCATTGTAAAGGTTTTAAGTGAACATAAAACTATTTATTAAATATTGAGAATGGAATGTCATATCTAATGGATCTAAAGTACTTGCGTCTACTGTGGGTGCTTCCCCACAAAATATACCGGATTATTGTGCTCTGAAAAATGGTGTTAAATCCCACATAATCAAACTGTTTCATACTGGCTTTCCAATTTATTCAGCAACCTATTGAACGCTGTTCAAGCTGAAATTAATGATGCATTATGGGATTTTATCATTTTTTTTATTTAAAAAAATACTTTTTACAGTGTTCCCACTAGTTCTAACAACTGGGTTTTTTGTCCACCCACTCTCCTAAAGGTAAGGGTGCGGCATCAAAATGGGGGTATATGTACCCCCAGAACCTCAAAATTGTGGATGCTGAGTGCAACACAAGAGAGCTGCAAGTACCATTTTTATAAGTTACAGACATGACTCAGTTGGGGTTCAAACTCATGACCCACTACATCTGAAATGAATGCTCTAACCACTGTTGCAACTGGTTTAGTCAAATTTTTTCATCTTGACGGTAATTAGTAGAGTAGTACACTAAATTATAGTTTATGGGGTTCCTGATTGTTCATATTTAGGTGCATGTTGCTGGCTCACATGAAAACGTTTTACTGCAACATTGACATATCACAAATTGAACTACTCCTAGCGGTTACAGCGTCCGCTTCTGATGCGGGAAGTCATACTTTCGACATCCGGTTGAGTCATACCAAAATGTTACAAAAATGGTACTAACAGTTGCCTCGCTTGGCGCTCAGCATTAAGAGGTTAGTGTTAGGACTGGTCGACCTGATGTCAGGATAATGTGACTGGATGGGACATTATGCCACATGTCTGCGGCATAATGCACCAGTGCTAGACATTGCTAAAAACTGCCACACTGCAGACATTGTAGCGATGACTGAAAATTGTTAAAGCTACATTTAAAATCATAATCACATAAAATATCACAAATCAAATTCTTTTAAACATCCTTCCAGCAAATTTGCTTAATCTTGTCAAAATGGATTTAGATTTATCATTTGTATTTTGTTCGGTTTCTGCCAATTTTCCCCATTAAAAAGTAGATAAGCTTAGCAAAACAAACTTTTAAAATCAAACTCTTTTAAGGCATCCTTCACCATTTTGGATTCATGTATTTTGCTATCTATGGTACAAGAAGTGTCATCATAGGTGAAGCACAATTGGTAGACTCTGAAAGAGTACCATAATGCAACACAGAATTTCCAACTGCATTTACAAGTTTGCAGAATTAGGGATTATATTCTAGTGTGAAAGGAACGATTTATCTTCATGCTACATACATATATGATATACATTATGTTATGTGCATGTTATTTCTTTATGCATGATTGATATGCAAATTTGTATGTGAATGGGAACACTGCCTGTCATGAATTTTCAACTTAATTTATATAAGCTGTTGTTAATTCAAATTAAACAAAAAAATACAAACTTCAATTGGCTCAGTGTCCAAATTCCAATTATTCTCACCACCACCTTGATCATGGATGCATGAAGGTTGGGGTACATCAGATACACTTGAATTTTGCAAAGCTATGGTGCACTTGTCAAGAGCAGACACACTGCCAGATTGTACTTTCTCAGTAAATCCCTCCGACATCTCAACCCACCAATGGTTTACTGGAAAAATAAAGAAAACTGCTTTATCTGAAAGAATATAACTCATTAAATTTGAAACTCTATTATGCCCAGCACAAACTGCAAGAATAATATTAAAATATGAAGCTTGATTCTTATAATCATAAATATTTATAAAAAAAATAAAAAATTTCAGGAAAAATAAAACAACAGAACTATTTGGACACAGATTTAGGCATGGCTCATAATCTAAGACCTTTTCCAGACCTAAAAATAAAAAGCTTATTGACCTGTATAGCCTACATGATGCTTTAATCCAAATTTTAGAAGGCATTATTTAAAAATCTGGTCCACACAGGCACACAAAACGATCGGTCCACAAATTTCAAATAAAGAAAATTAAAATGCATACTCACTAACACAACACAAAACTTAATGAAATAATCCATAAAACAGGGTTAATATAGATCAGGGGAGCTGAAATACAATGACTTTTCAATGACCAGTTTTCAGTGACTACTTGTCTTATCAAGTGTTCTGATTTGATAACTAATTTAAATACAAGAAACAAACACAAAACAAATACAGAAATAAATACATGTAATATGAAAGGGAGAAATGATATTTAAAAAGAAAGTCATTGTATCCCAGATGTAAATCATTGCCCTTTCTTCTCCAGCTGCAACTCCATTGTGCTTTCTCTTCAGAAATGCTGCCAGGATTTTATCTAATAGGGGGTAGTAACCACTTGAAACGAAAAATGGGGGTGGGTAAAACAAAAAAAATAGAGATGATGAAATGGACATAGTTCACTAAGTACCTAGCACTACACAACATCCACCTTTCTTTCTTCCAGTTACACTCTGTTAGAGTTTTAATGAAATCAAAATCTTTAAAAAGATGTTACCTCTATTATATATGCACTAATCTGTTAGTTTCTCTAAGTTTAATTTGTTCCTCACCAGCATATGACTATTGTTCTATGCTGAGATGCATCTGCTGATGGTGCATATATAGCTATATATATATATAGCTAGTTTAGCCAGCTAAAACAAATTTGGAAAATGTTCCTTAGGTTTATTATGCACCATCATTGTTTTAATAATGAAGCTTCAAAATAAGAATTTCCACTAACATAAGCTTTGCTTAAGTTTCACTTTCTTAAATCGCTTTCTTGAAGTGGTATTTTGACCAAATAAATGTATTTACTTTATAACTGTATGTTTAGATTATTTATGAAATTGATCAGAACTCTTACAAGTCTATATATAGGTTTGTTCAAGTTATTTTGAATGATGTATTTTCTAGGAGAACTATTTTGGATTTACCCTCATTATTACTTATTTATGTTTTTGTTATCTTTTTCCATTCGTAACCTTAAGATATTACGCAAAAAGCATATTAAAAATTGAAATCATTTTCCAGACTTTGGGAATTTGCAAACATATTAAAAATATAACATTTTTTTAAAGTACACTAATTTAATTAAATAAATGTGTGATATCTCTGCATTTCTTCAAGTGAATTCAGATGGCCATGAAAACTTATATACCCATGTTATTTCTATCAAGGATAATTTGGCGGTAATATGTTTCCAATGTAAATTAGAATTCATTGATTTACTCCAAAAGCAATTTATAACCCATATGAGTCAAAGAATATAAATCCATGTTACTATTCAGTGTTTAAATTGCACACATTCTTCTATCTGTAAACTGTAGAAAATAAAATGTCCAGGCAATACGTTAAATCATTCCTCCTGAATAAAACAGAGTTAATCCATATTTTATAAGTCCTGAAATTTCTGCTAACAATCACCTAATGAATAGTCCAAAAGTTTATATTTCTTATGCTGGTGATCAGACCAATTAAAATTACATATTTAGTGTTTTAAAAGTTATGAACTTGTTATATGGTGTATCAATTTTGGTCAAAATGTTGACATACATTTGCAGTGTAATATATTTTTAAGCTTTCAAAATTATGTCAGTTCTGGTTCTGATTATATCCATAACCCACTTAGTTCAAAGCTCCATTTCAATAAAGCTGCTTCAGCTAAAATATTCATTTTTAAAACTTTTCTAACTCACAGAATTCATAGCTTTAAAATAATGCCATCCCTATCATCAGCCAGTAGGCCTAATTGAGGAACTGAATCATCTATATGAACCCTGATAGGATTCAGCATTTAGGATTGGCTAGGTAGACTGTATTTCAAACATGCAATTGTAAACCTTCCTCAAAGCATGGTTTAAACTACAAAAGAATGTCTTGTCCAGGACAAAATGTAACAATTAAACATTGCCATCATGAGAAAGTAAACAACGAAAATTAAAAACTTTTTCTAGACTATTTAGTCATTTAAACTATTTTCCAGACCTGTTCAAGGCCTGAAAAGTAATTGTCAAAATTTAAGACTTTTTCCAGAATTCTGAACCCATGTGAGAACCCTTTTTATGGTATACCCTGTTTACCACTATCTTAAGGTAAAAATGTCCTCTCTCTCACCTGACTAGTAAGGTGTGGTGAAAAAATGAACCCCAGATGAGAAGGGACTTATGCAAATGAACCTTCTGGGAAAATCATACCTTAGTTGTTCTCTGCCTAGTCCGAGTTTCCTCTGACCCATGCCAATCATTTGTGATATTTGGACATTGATGTTGGGTCAGAGTCCATTCCCTATCGAAAAGTTGGAATTTTCCGAAACCATTTGGTGTCGGCATAGAGTAGCCACTTACTAGCCGACCTAGCAAACTTGAACGACCTTTGATAAAAATATAATTGCATGAAATCGATAAGAACATGATTTATTTTTTAAAAATCATGAGCATAGCAGTTGTCATGTCTTTAATATGTAGTCAGACAAGATGATAGTACATTGTTGCTTAAATTTGACCCTGATCTCTTCATTTGCATTCTGAGTCACATGACTATACAAATCTCTCATCCTACATGTCAATGACAGCAAAAGTCATAGTCATGTGATATCAACACTAAACATATTTTCAAATTTGCTGTACACAGAATTTGGAAATATTATATAGAAATTACTTAATGTTTGAAATAAATATAATACACACTTACTTCTCAACATATATATTCTACGAACGACTAATAAACTGTCTATATTGCAGCAATGTGGAGAAAAACAATTTTCAACAAGTACCGAGCACTTATCAGCAATATTTTTCGTTGGCATCATGTGACTATAGCATTGACATGTGCTCTCTATTTAGCAAAATCTTGGTTTTACTACTTAAGTTCCTTCAACATTTACAGATTTCCAGTTGTTTTAAAAATATATATTTTGAGAAGTTTGTGTTCTTTCATGTTTCTATAAAGATTATGTGACTTTCATTCATAAGTTCGATTTGTTTTCCTATAAAAACACTAGTAATATGTTTTGTTGATGTTGCATGACTATACAACCTCTGATGTCACTGCCATGTAGGTTGCGAGATTTGTATAATCATGTGACTCGGAATACAAATGGAGAGATCCAGGTAAAATTTCAGCAATGATGTACTTTCATCTTGTCTGTCAGCGGATTAAAGATCTAATGGTTATTATGCTCACAATTTCTGAGAAAAAAATTGTGTTCCGATCGATTTCATGCAGGTGTATCTCAATGAAAGGTTGTTCAAACTTGCTAATCCTCTAACCAAATGGTGTTGGCAAATTCATACTTTTCGATAGGGAATGAACTCTGACCCTACACCCCAACATCAATGTTCAAATATCAAAAATAGGGTGGCATGGGTCATAGGAAACTCTGACAATTCTCTGCCCAGTCATCTCAAAACAAAAACAAGACAGAGAACTTCTTGCTTTACCTCATCGACCTGCCAGCATGGATTTTATCTTATTGTAAATTGTTCTCTGCCCAAAATCAAGTCTGATCGATATTAAGAAAAATGGTTGGGTGGGTAAAACTAATTGTCCATTTGCTAGTCTGGATATTAACCGTATGTCAAGTGGGTGAGAGTAAGCTGCGAAGATCACACTGATGAAGTTACAATAATGTACATTTTAAGTTGCATGACAACATATTTATATAATACATATAATTTATCAGAAAACTTTCGCAATGGGAACAATGGTTTTCTAACGTAATTAATTAGACCTTAGCTAAACATTTCGCCTCCAATACACTATTATATCTATGACGCAAACAGTAGAATAAAGCAGACGGTCTAAAACAGAAAATATGCTTTCCATTCAATGTAATCGGCCATTTTTACTAACCTTAAGCATGCCACTGAAAGCAACAATGATAAATATTTTTAAAAAACTTGGATATGAAAGGGCCTGCGTGAGATCAAGTCTCAGCAACCCACGTTTGTAGTATGATCCCTCACATCACAGACAATGTGTTTGGTGGCCATTTTTCCAAATCACGTGGTTAGTGTTTACGAATGCAGACTGGTTTAAGCACAAGAGTACTATAATCTCTCACTTTGATAATATTGAAAGCTTGCATGACCGTCTACCCAATAGCTACACATGTTTACATTGGTCCAATGTGAGATGACCACGTTTGTTAGTCTTTTGATCGTTTATTATTCACAAGATCATGAACTTTCAACTTAGTTAGCTTTTTAATAATTAAAATTGATAAGCAATGGATGCTCTTGCAAACAAAAATTTATTTTAGTTGTCTGGTTTGAGAAAACAAAGCACGCGCATAATTTATCTATGGAAACGAGAACGTTTTCACTCAAATTTCAAATCGAGAGAAATGGGGATTGCTTACCAAACATCCATCTGAATATCAAAAAGTCATCGCTGGGTTTGATCACATTTGGTTGCACCATATTTGATACGGGTACGTATTTCGACAAGTTTAATTGCTGCGCAAATTATGGTGATGAAAAGTTTGCTAGTCAACGCAATTGTCAAGTACAGAAGTATCCTTTGCGGGAAATTCAGAAAATTCGAGGGAAAACAAAAACACGACCGGAGAAGGTGGCAGTTTTTGTTTTTCTTTTCATTTTCAGTACTATTTCGAATTTGGTTATTTTTGGGCATCATAGACCATATAATTATATTTGATTTATATAAGGGCACTCTTCGCAAGACGTCGTAGGAAAACAAACCGGGGATGCGAAATTTAGCATAGAATTTGATTCAAAACTTAAGAATTAACAGTATTATTTAATTTAGAACTAATTGGTCGTGTTAAAATTATGCATTTTTATAAAAAAAAAACAGTTGGTATTCCCTAGATGTTTTAAATTCATACCTCGTTCAGAGTGAAATCATACAGGGTTTAAAAGTTTGGAAATTTGAGCTTGAATCATACTCAGTTTCATAACTACAAGAAGTTGGCTTTAACATATGTAGTCTTAGTAAAATATACAAATACTAGTACTGTATGAGCTGTTTTACCAATGTGACTCAGAAGTCAGGGATTATTGTGTCATTGGGCTACAAATCCAGTAAGCAGTATACATGTGTGATATATATATATATATATATATATATATATATATATATATATATATATATATATATATATATATATATATATACAGGAACAAAATTTCACATTCCTTTGCTAAAGAGAGAGTATTTTTGCAAATCAAATTTCACATTCCTTTGCTAAAGAGAGTTATTTTGCAAAACAAATGTTTTTTTAAATAAATATCATTTTCACCAGAGCATATCATAGCATATGTAATTGCAAGATTCACAATAACTTCTCTGTAATCATTCCAACAATTGAATTCCCTAAAAACTGAATGCAGGAAAATTGTGCATCATATTGGTAACCAAACTTTTGTTTCTTTTTTAAATTCTACCAATATTTAGAAAATGAAGTCTTTTGTTAAATGAAACAGTAGCTATTCTCATCATGACATATCTGCATGCAAGTATTACTGACTATCGTTTTAAATTAGGGAACAGAAAATGAAAAACCAACTCGTTTGGTCAAATCCAACAAATTTATTTCCCTAGATACAAAGTGAAAATTTAAAAGGAACTTATAATATTGTGAATTACATTTCAAATAGTTCTAAAAGTTGTTTCACACATCTAAATGTATACTATATTTATAAAAACTCTAGTATAGAATGTGCTGATAGCACTGGATGAGCTGATGATGATATAATCCCAAATGTCCTTGAATAAGTTCATAATTTGCCCAAAATAGTGTTTAAGTCCAAAACATCAATGAGCACTTTGTAATTCCAATGAATAATTTTTAAATAGATGATTCATCTCAAGTAATATCAAAACACAACTAAATCTTCAAACTTATATCACCTCACTTGTGATCAACAAAATTCCTGACCTAGTTCATTTTACCTGTTACACAGTAAATTCTGTTAGCATTATGATCAACAAAAAAAAAATCTGCATTTTTAGGCATTTCTGTGTTTTTCCAAGTAGGTTGATGTTTCTAGTATGTAAAACCTGCAGATAAATTTCTGCCTATTTTAATTTTTATTGGCTGCATTTTTGTGCTGGTCAGAGGAGGGAAAGGACTTTAAAGGGTGCCACAAATCATCTGATCATGAAGCTATTACACTGGAACCTGTTTTGAAAGACCATCCCTTTTGCCAAAAAATAATGGTCTCACAAGACAGGTGAAGACAGGTGGTCTTTCATAACAGGTCACAACACTATATTATCAATAAATATGTACACAGAGAACCTGGGTTCTCAAGACAGGTGTTCTCTCATAGCAGTGGTCTCTCAAAACAGATTTTACTGTATAGCAATATATATTGATAAAAATGTTTCTAATCATTTACCCTTGATAAGGTAAATACTTTACATGACACTAAGTTTTTCCAGTTCCTGATTTTTAAAATAGTGATATCATTGGACTGCTTTCACTATAAAACCATCCATTTGCTATCATGTTCAAAGACTGCTGCATTAATGTATATGCATAGAAACCTATTAAATTAAAAAGAGAGCATTTAGAATCATTTACCAAAACAGAGAAAAAGACAACATATAAGAATATGAGTAGGGGGATGGACATTACATATTTTGAAACCATTTTTTATTAACTTTAAAATTGTTCTTCAGTAGAAATTGTTTAAAGAGAACATTTAATAATAATACTTGTTTTAATTGAAGATAAATTAGGTAACATAAAACAAGAGATTTATGCACTATTAAATAATCTTATATTATTAGCACAAGGGGTCCAATTTTGTCAAGAATAATTTATTGATTTATGTACTAATTGATTCTAATGCAGTTTGGTATAGCCAGAAATATGGAAAATTGCGATAAAATCTTTAATAGCAATATTTAAAGAATTTACAATAAATTATAATGATGAAAATGTTTGTTGATAATCAAGCTGTTAACATGAATTTACTATTAAACAAAGTTAATCAATTTCATTGTAAAGAAGTTGAACATATGCCAATCTTAGTTCCTTTTAACCTGTATTTTATTAAAATGTTTAATCAGCAGAAAATGTCATAGTCATTGTTAAGATAAAATGGCTTTTCTCATCTGGCTTTAATTATCAAGTGTGTAATATATCAATGTGTTGTACAATGTGAATCGGTCGCATAGTGAACATTCTCATGTACCCACTACATGTAGTCATGGTACAACTGATGGATTTTGTATGTTATCTTCTTCATGTGTTTATGTAAATAATCAAGGTGATGAGGAGAAATCTCTTAAGTATAAAACAATACATTGCATACTACCTTGTGTGAAAATCAATCCTTTGATCAAAATTATCATAACTTTAGCCTCCTCAAAAGAGGCCTGCAAGTAATGAACCTAAATATTCAACACAACCTCCCTAAACTGAGTGAGATTAAGTTAATGTTACAGCAAACTAGATCAGTCAATATTCTAGGTCTATGTGAAACCTTTCTGATGATACTGATGATTGGGCTCTCCAAGTACATGGGTTCTACTTTGAAAGAAAAGATAGGGAATCCATGGAGGTGAGGGTATTCTTCTCTATGTATCCAGTTCCATTAGTCATAACAGATGTGTTGATCTAGAGACTATTGGGGTAGAGACTATCTGGATTAAAGTAACTCTTGCCCAATCCAAGCCAATACACTTGTGTTCAGTTTACAGACCACCCAGTTCCACAGCTGATTGGATTAACAGATTTGAGGTGCAAATTCAAAAACCATTACCAAAGGAAGATTTAGAAACTGTCAAATAGGTGATTTTAACATTGACTACATGAAAACTCCACCATTGACATGGATAAGCAAATTTGAAACTTACAACTTTACTCAATAAACACTCCAACTAGAGTAACAGATAAAAGTGCTATTATCATTGATCATGTCATTAATAAAACCCTGATAACACAAGTGAAACTAACGTGCCAGTGTATGCACTAAGTGACTACCCAGTCTGTATAAATGGACATCTTCTGAAATCATCTAAATATGGTCAGCACATTAAAATACAATACAGGTAATTTAATT
Source organism: Potamilus streckersoni (assembly GCA_016746295.1). Classification (NCBI taxonomy): domain Eukaryota; kingdom Metazoa; phylum Mollusca; class Bivalvia; order Unionida; family Unionidae; genus Potamilus; species Potamilus streckersoni. The sequence continues at coordinate 555,816 of JAEAOA010002072.1, forward strand.
TAATTTTGATGAGAAAATGTTCTTAAATGATTTAGTTTGCAAACCCTTCCAGTGTGCAGTATAGCTGACGTCAACACTGCCTTAGACAAATGGTATCAGATGTTCAATGCAGCCTAAGACAAGCCTGCCCCAATTAAAACAAAAAGGGTTAAACAGCAAATTACAAGTGGGTTACCCCTGAGATCAATGAGGCTAGGCACCTAAGAGATAATTTCCACAAGAAAAAAGGCATGAAAAGCTGTAGAAAGTGGAGGAATAAAGCTAAAAACTGATAAAGACAAAAGAGAACTACTATAAACAGGCTGTTGATGAAAGTAAAAGTACCAAGACATTGTGGAAGCATCTAAAAGAACTGAATCCACCCAAGAACACTTGTTTTCCCCCTAGACTTAAGCAAAATAAGGATATTGCAACATGTGTGCAAGACATTGTGGAAATATTCAACAATTTCGTCATAAGCATTTCCAGTAACAGTATTCAGAACCAAACTAACATCCCTATTTAACTTGATGCTCTTCTATCATTTATAAGTGCTCATATTCTTGATGATAATTATTTTTTCAATAGCTAATATTAGTGAAGCTAATGTTTATGATATGCTAATTAAGGTGAATATTAATAAATCCTCTGGATTGGATGGTATTGGTCCACAAATTCTTAAAATTTCTGCACCAGTAATAACAAAGTCATTAATGCATATCATAAACTAAGTATGAGTGGTAATTTTCCAGAAACTCTGAAATTTGCAAAGGTTACACCTATCTTTAAGAAAGGAGAAAAGGAGGATCCAGAGAAATTAAAGACCAATATCAATTCTACTTGTATTGTCAAAATCATTTGAAAAGAATGTAGGCATTCATTGAACCTATAAATGTTTTGAAACATACTCTCTATTTCATAAAGCGCAATCAGGATTTAGAAAGTACCACTTGTGCCAAACAGAACTTACCAAATTAACTGATCTTTGGCTAAAGGAAATGGATAATGGACATATGACTGGAATTGTTTTCCTTGACTTAAGTAAGCTTTTGATCTTGTTGATCATGAAATTCTGCTGCAAAAGTTGAAATGTTAAAGGTTCAACAATTCTTCTTTAAACTTGTTTAGATCATATCTAAACCAAAGGTCTCAACAATTTAGCATTGGCAATATTAGCTCTCAAACTTGCACTGTTCATTTAGGGGTGCCTCAAGGCTCAGTTTTAGGTCCTCTCTTATTCCTTATCTATATCAATGATCTGCCATTAAATAATGAATCCACAATTACAGATTTGTTTGCAGACAATACAACCTTGTATACATCTGATTCTAATACTGAAGTTGTCCAAATGAGATTAAACTTGGACCTTATTAGAGTCCAAAACTGGGCACAACAAAATAGGATGGTAATTAATGAATGTAAAACAAAATGTATGATTTTGGGGACATCACAAAAACTGCACAAGTCAGGGAACCCAGGACTATCTTTTGCACTTAATAATCCATTAGACAATGTTAAACATGAAAGCTTTTAAGTGTCCATAGATAATAATAATTTATTATGGAATGACTATATTGATAAGTTTTGTAAACCACTGTCATCCAAAAATTGCCCTACTCAGCAGAATCAAGAAATATTTGCCTATGGAAATGCGCAATCTGTACTTGACATATTATATTCTTCCAACAATGGATTATTGTTCAAATGTATGAAGAAACTATACTAAACCTGAACTTGATAGGATTTACAAACTTCAGAAATGAGCAGCATGCATAATTTTAGATGCATCTGTAGATCATTCCTCAAAAGCATTGTTTACAGAACTCAAATGGTTCACAGTATATTATTATTATTATTATTATTATTATTATTATTATTATTATTATTATTATTATTATTATTATTATTATTATTATTATGACTTTATTTAAAGAGGGTAACTCAATTAGCTAAGACCTAATCTACCTTGAGGCCCTCATTCAAAGGAATTTATTTTTGCTGCATCTCTGAAGCCATTGTATATACTGGGTTTGGAAAGAGGAAATAGAGTGGGCATTTCTAATCTCAACTGGAATATTATTCCAGAGCAAAGTTCCAGAGTATTGGAAACTTTTTTTAAATAATTCCTTATTTGGTTTGGGAATTTTGTAATGTTTGGTAGACATTGATCGCAGGTGGGGAGTATTTCCATGTAGCCTATACTTTAATAGTGATTGTAAATATTCAGGAGCACTATTATTGGCTATCCTGTACATTAATTTGGCTTTTCTTAAACAGATTCGGTCTTTAATAGGTAGTATTTTTAACTTACCAGCTAAATTTTTGTTGCTTTCTTTCTGGATATTAACTCAAAAGCTCTTTTTTGAAGATGTGCCAGCTTTGCTAAGTTTTTATCATTTGAATTACCCTATACTGTATTACAGTAGTCTAAATAAGGTTGTATGTAACTGTTATAATATAGTTTTCTGTGCTTTTCCGGGAGAAAGTGTCTTATCGTACTGAGAAGCCATAAACTTGAATTGATTTTTTTACTGATATGTTTGATATGTTCAGTCCATGATAGGTTATTATCTACCAAAACACCAATGACAGAATAGACTTTCTCCAGGCAGTTCTTTTGTATAAATATCCACATGTAACTGCACCAGAGTATCTTTAGGACTTATTCAGGCCTTTTTCAAACACAATACCAGTTGAGATCAATATTACATGGAAACCTAGCACCAAAACTAAGAACAGAGCAATTTAAAATGAACTTCCAGTACTCTGGTACAGTTCTGTGGAACAATCTTCCAATGCATGTAAAATCTGCTGAAAATATTAGACTATTTAAGAAGATGTATCATGAGCATGCATGTGTTTCTAATACATAATGGAATTTAGTATTTTAAAACTAAATATGTTAAAATAATATTTATAAAACTTAATATTTCAACTGCAAGAACAGACTTAAAGATTTAATATTTTCTTCCTTAATTATTTGTCAGCTTGTTTTTATGTTGTAATTTCATGGTGTTTGTTTTTTGTGATCTTATCATTGTATAATTATGTTTTTATCTGTTACATAATGTTGTAAAGTGCTTAGAGCTTTAAAAGCTTATGTTCTATGATAAGTCCACATTATTATTATTTTTATTATTATTATTATTACTATTATTATTATTATTAATATTATTATTAATATTATTATTGTTGTTATTATTATTGTTGTTGCTGTTATTATTATTATTATTATTATTATTATTATTATTATTATTATTATTATTATTATTACTATTATTATTATTAATATTATTATTGTTGTTATTATTATTGTTGTTGCTGTTATTATTATTATTATTGATATTATTATTGTTGTTGTTATTATTATTAATATTATTGTTATTATTATTATTATTATTATTATTATTATTATTATTATTATTATTATTATTATTATTATTATTATTGTTATTGAACACATTTCATTCTAGTTCCAATCAGAAAATCTGGGGCATTCAGTTTCTAGATGATATCAGATTGTGAATGCCAAGGTTTGTCTTGCATACTGAATATTAATAATATTTTCCATTTTTTCCTGATGCTCTTCATTTCTCATATTATCATCTATTTCAAACACTTTTTGCAAAATAGCAAACCTGTGACTGTTGTTGTTGTTGATATAGGGTTTAACGGCATTATTCAGTACAACATAGGCTATACATGGTGGCCGGTATCAGGATATTTCCCCTCCTCTGGACAATTCCCCCCTTCCCCTATATTTCCTTCCTGGAATTTTCCTCCCCATCAGATAGGACTCCCCCCCAGTCATTCCCCCCCCATGATCTTAAAATCTTATATTAAATTATGTTAAAAGAAAAAGGTTATTTGAAATAAATCTCAGTAGTGTTCAATACAGTTAAGATTTTCACATATTAAAAATGTATTGTTTAAATGTTAATGTTGTGAGCAGTTGCTTTTAAGTATTCTACGATGTCACGATTGTCAAGTCAGTGACTATGTTTACAATTCTCGAAGAACAGTCTTTGTACTTCTTTGGTTGTTAATTCCCCCCCCCCATTAACTTTATACAGATATGCATAAAGGAGGACAGATGTTAGGGAGATGGACATTAGTTTTACATTTCATTTTATATTTTATCAAGTCTCATACCTACACAATAATCTTCCTTAGAGTTTTCTTTTGTTTATTAAAACAAAATATATTTTCTAAGAAGTTGACAATGGCTATTGAGTAGTTTAAACCTGGTCTGTAAAGATTAATACAAATTATTTTTTTTCATCGTATGTCAGCAGCAAACAATAGAAAAAAAGAAATAATTATTTGAAATCTATATTATTTTTTTTTACTTTTATGAAAATCATTATAAGCAAAGATGCCAATTCATTACATCAAATAAATGAAAGTTTTCAGTCAATTTGCTGTGTTCTGTGTCAGAATTATTAATTGATTATTGGTAAAACCACACAAGTAATAAATGTCATGTTTGCTTTCAGTTTTTACTATCACAATAATGGGTGCAATTTTTTTTAAAAAATTGATTACAAATATTTTAAAATATGGTTGTTCACTTTATTACAACCTCATAAATCCAAATTCTGTTTTGATTTAAGGCAATGATTTTCCATACCATAACTAAAACAATGAATAACTAACCCACATCTGTTGATGCATATATATTGACTTGTCTCCCAACACCCACAGGTAAACTACCAATCTGGATTAGGCAAGTAAAGGTGTTTGATATTTCATAAATTAAATGTAGATAGGGTTTGATTGCATGTCAGTAAGAATGATGTAAGTTAATGCCAAAATAATCTTCATGAAGAATTTTTAATTTCCTTGAAAAAGTGCAACATAATACCATCACAAATATGGACAGAAATGGTACTTAACAAAAATAGAAAATAGAAAAAGCTTTATTTTTTTTAAAAAATGGCAACACATCCATAAATTTTTAATTTTTCCCATGGAAAATGTTCAGTTTTGATCAAGAATATACTGGTAACTTTTTTCACAAGAAAGGGGGTTGGTTTTCTTCATGTAAAAGTGTAATCTGAGAAGAAAATCACTTTTTCCATAAATATTGCCCTTGCAATGATCATATTGATTTAAGTGTTTACAAAGCACTCATCAAAACATGTTTTATATTAAAAATTTCAGCTATTTTAATATGTTCTGCTTGTGTGCAGCCTATTTGCATGCAAAAATGATCACTTTTTGTTGAAGATTGGAACAGTTTTAGTTTGACAAGTGTTCTTGAATCTGATGTACCTTTAAATGGTATAGATACATACATCCAATACATGATCTTTACCAATCTTCCCCCATCCCACCTCATGCTCTCAACAAGGGAGAAAACTGCTAGGTCTCAGCTTAGAAGTAATTAATTGTAACAATGTGCATTCTTATTGAGAATTAAAAGATGTAAGCACATACCCTTGATGCAATTACAATCTTGAGGGACCAATTCAGGGGATTCAAACTTAAGGGTCGAGACTGTTTTTGTTTTGGATTTAATGCCATTTTTTATCACACGATATGCTATACATGGTGGAGAAAGAAACTAGGAAAACTGCGGTAAGAACCACTGATCCATGGGAAGTTACTGGCAAGCTTTTACATACCCATAACGGCAGGGCTCATCATTCTTGTTACGAATTATAAATATATGAAGCTAAGATAAATGAAACATTTTACAGTAATGCTGGAAATGCCTACCTTGACCATGGCCTTTGTCATTTATTGAGGCATTACAGTTTATGACTAAATTTTGGCTGAGCTTCAAGGAGCCTTGTTTCAGCAAACAAAATCCATTATAGTACTTGTAAACTGCTCGTTTGAGTATGTTCTGTATCATGACATTAACTTGTTCAAAAATTTTATTACAGGATGAAGATGGGGCTAAAATCTGTATGCCCACCATGTCTCAACACCATCATTTTTAACTTAAAATGATGAGCTGGATTTTGCTGGCCACTATGCTCATCTTGTTGCACAACACCTCTGTAGGAAATCATTATGGAGGTTGACAAATATTTGGAAGAAAGAAAAAGAAAAAGAGAAGTAACCTTAAGAAAGTAACCAGGATTGAATCACTATGGATCGTCCAGCTTTGGATATCAATGTCCTTCCCCATCAGCCCAGGTTGAAAATTGAAGCAGCCAGAAAATATCTTGACAGTATGCCATGTGTAATATCAGGGAATCAGCATATGGCAGTGTGGTCGGACATACGAGAGATAATGTTCCCACTGTGCACAGATCCACGCTGCTTCATTGTCCTGTCAGCTCTAAAGCGTGTGTTGACCTACCCACGATCAGAGACAGCCATGCATCCCTGCTCGCAGGTGGAGCACATTGAATTTCTGCGACAGTTTCGTATTATTTTGCCTGGTACAGTACTTGTTGATATTGGGCACCTCTCAGACCTTGCAGTACTCATGAAGTTGTTTGACATTGTTCGAATTGAGCACTTGAGTGCTCTCAGAAAGAGTATCAGTGACTGCCACTATTTAAAAACCAGTGGCTGTAGCTCTCTTTTAAATGATTCTGACTGTGAAACAAGAAGGTGTGAAAAGGTGCTGCATGACACAAACATCTCAAGGGTGGAGTTATCTATACTAAAGCTGTGGAAGTGTCAGGCTAAAAATAATGGGAAAACTGCTAGCTCATTCGTAGACCTTCCATCAGTATACAGAAGATATGCCAAACAAACCAAAGATGTTGGAGAAGAAACAGGACTTTCCGGTGAAAAAGACTGTCGCAAAACAGGTATTGCCAGTAATGTTGACAACATCTGTGATCTTTGCTTGCCAGGAAGCAACAGAAAAGGAAAGGCTAACTACCCTGAAATTGACAGTCAAGTTTCATGGTCAGCCGAAAATTTTATACCAATGGCAATATTGCAGGAGAATTTTCCTGATGCCCGAGACTTCCTTGTTGATGTGGCTCGAAAATTCCTGACAAGTGGATGCAAGATTATGGATCATACTGTAACACAGTGCAGTCGGGAGGAAGCTAAAGCATTTACCTCACATCTTTTTTCAACCCAGGCATACAGTAAGAATCTTTTTATAGTTATAAAACTTGTTAAATATTTTGGTTGTGAAATATGTAAAGTCCAATAAACCCCATTTTGCAATGATGTTATTTTTGAATTTGTTTCCAAAATATAATCATAGACACCAGTCTTTTTCCTGCACAATTTAAATGCCATGACTAGAAAGCGATGAAAATACTTATGTTTTTCACAGACAAGATGAAATTTATGTTATTCACTGACAGCAAGCAGATTTTCTCTTTATTTTATACTAAATTTTATTGGCTAGCAACATGTATAGAAGACTGAAATGGCAGATTGTTTGCTGGATTCCACATGATGCCAGTGGTTTACCATATGTTCTGCTGTGTTTTGTGAATATTCATAAAGAAAAATATAAACAGCATCATAATTCTCCTTTTCAGTTCAAAGCAAAATAGCACATTAAGACAAAAAGAGGACATGCACCCATGTTTTAACTCTGCTTGCTATCAACAGGAAGTGGCCATATATACTGCTTGACTACATGTGTCTAAGAATAACTAAAAAATTTTTGGTTATAGTTTTATAAGTGTCTGTTGATAGGCAATGAGAAAATATTTATTTCACTCTAGTGAATTATCAAAATTATTTACAAAAGAAAATCTACTAATTCACAGTCTGGCAAAAAAAAAATAATATATATATAATTGAAAGCTTCCACTAAAGAATTTTTCATCAAAGCATTTTGCATGAGATTAATGGAAAATTGAGTTTTACCAGCAATGATTCAGAGAAAATTTAATATTCTCGGATTCTGAGGCACATTATTCATGTCATCTCCATTCTTGCATACTGTAGAAATTGTATTCAATAAGATAGTGATATATGTTGTCATATTACTGTCATCATCTCCATTCTTGCATACTGTAGAAATTGTATTCAATAAGATACTGATATATGTTGTTGTCATATTACTGTCATCATCTCCATTCTTGCATACTGTAGAAATTGTATTCAATAAGATACTGATATATGTTGTTGTCATATTACTGTCATCATCTCCATTCTTGCATACTGTAGAAATTGTATTCAATAAGATACTGATATATGTTGTTGTCATATTACTGTCATCATCTCCATTCTTGCATACTGTAGAAATTGTATTCAATAAGATACTGATATATGTTGTTGTCATATTACTGTCATCATCTCCATTCTTGCATACTGTAGAAATTGTATTCAATAAGATACTGATATATGTTGTTGTCATATTACTGTCATCATCTCCATTCTTGCATACTGTAGAAATTGTATTCAATAAGATACTGATATATGTTGTTGTCATACTACTGTCATCATCACCATTCTATCATACAGTTTACTTTGGACATTTTTTTAAGTAAGTAGTGACATATGTTATTGTCAGTGGCACCATGTCTCATATAACTGTATATGTCTTGTGTTATTAAGTAACATTGTTATATAGCCGTTGAGATGTTACAGTTTGACATAATTTATACAAAGTTACTTCTGGATAACAGTAAATTATATTAACTTCAGTGTGATAAAACTACTGTCACATGTTTTTCTTTCAGATATTGGTTTGAAGTACTTTACCTCACGCAGTCTTCTTTTGAGTTGGCGGAACTTCAGTTCAGGATTTCTTGCATTAAATTGCTCAAATCATGAGGACATGCGTGACATGACGATGGTTAAAAGGAATAAGGTACAGCATTCTGTCAGCAGCATGTAATATTATCAATGTCCATTCATCATATCAGGTCACATCAAGTCTCTTATAATTCCAATTGTTATTAATTGACTGAAATGCCTGCAATGTAACTGGAAATAATTGGTCACTTGACTGAACTGTAATGTTTCACACCTCAGTAGGTTCTGGGGACTACTTTTGGTGACCATTTTCCAGTGCACTTTAGGTCAAGCTTTGTCTCTACCAACTCTTTCAGACACAATCATAGCTACAACACCATCATCTACCATTCCCTTATGATTTGAGATCAGATTTGCAACATTTCCAATTAGAAGTTCTAATAGCATAAGCAAACAATCTTTCCTGTATTCCACTCTTTTCTTCTGTAGCCAAACAAAGCATATGGTAGGCTTTACAAGTCACTCTACAGTTGTAAATTGATGATTTTTCACCATTTGTTATTAAAGGTCAGGGTCATATGTAATGTGAGTTGATTTTTTATTTGTTTCCAAGATTAAAATGCATATAAAGTAAGAGCAACAAATACTGAAAACAATAGGAATAGGCTATACCTGGCAGCCAGTATAAATGGTGGAGGAAGAAACCGGGAAATCCGCGGAAAGAACCACCAACCCACGAGAAGCTATTGGCAAGCTTTCTCACATATCCACATTCGCCAAATCTTAGACTTGAACCCACGCAGACAGAGGTTAGATGGCTGTGGGGAAAAAAAAAACAATAGGTACCAGATGCAAATCAGAAGCTGAAAAAATCAATAACCTGCTAAGAAAAACAGTTGCAAAAGGTCCACAATCACTGCTATGACCCAGTCTGATATTCTGTTGTATATATAATAATTATGACCATTTGCTAACAAGGAATGGGCTTGGTATTCTAGCACTATGTGAGAAGGCTAATGACAGAAAACAATACAAATAAAATGTTGATTGAATCTGCTGATTTTATGATTAGAAAAGAGAAAAATTGAAATGACAGTACGAGAATTAAGGTTGCATATTTATAGAAGTTTAAATTTTGCTTAATCACCGAACTAACTAGTCACGTCAGACTTTTACTTTCTTTGTAGGCAACTGGATAAAATTTACTTCGATAAATAATCTGCCATGATCATTTATAATCTTCTGACAAATTTAATTTCTTCTTTTATGTTAAAAATACTTTGTCCATGATTGTTTTTCAACATTTCTAATTTTTCTAAAAAACAAATCGATGGACTTATGGTACCTGGTCAGTGTTCTTATGAGGATGTGCCATAGATGCATAAATATCACAAATAGCACATTAAAAGTCCTATAGGTGGTCATCAGCTGGGAAAAAATCAGCAATCAGAGCAAACAACTTTAAATTTTAATAATGAGTTGGCTTGGTTACTGATAAACATGTGTATAACAGTGCTTTTAATTTGATGTGACTGGATTTAATATTTTAAGCCTATCAATGTATCGCTTTCATTTTTTTTTTTTTAACACTTGATTCGTACTTCAATTATAGTAATGGTATTATGATAACTAAAGCTGTGGATGATTCTAAGCTTGTTTGTGAACTCGCATCCAAAGAAAATGAATTCAGTTGAAGATAATAACGTAACCCATTGCAATAATAAGATGCCAGACAATCTGGCTAAACCAAATGAGAATAGTAGCGAGAGTAAATCAAATCAAAGTAGAAAATTTCAAGATAGATGGTTGAAAGATTTTTCCATAGTTGGCATGATTCTAACAAAATCATTGTGAATCGTAGTGTCTGTATAAAGCATAAATAGCAGACTTGAGTGACTGAACATAACACCAATTTCAGAACTGGTTCACTGACCTAACATGCAGCAAACAATGGCCACAAGACTTCTTTTATTGCTGATCATATGACCAAAGAATTTCAGAAAGTAGTGAATAAAGTTGATAGCGAAAAAGAAGTCATCACAATAGTTGCTATGAAAGTTGTATTATGGATGGACAAAGAAGATATTTCAATTACCAAACATGAGAGTTTGAAGTTATTTTAGGAGCCAGATTGTCTGAATGTTATGGGATTGACAGATTTGAAAATGTTAGTTATTATTCATATAATTCAGAGGAATTAAAAGAAAACTAACACACATTTATGTGTTTATATAGTTTATATATGGCCGATAGTTTTACATAATATTAGCTATCATGAATTTTAGAAGCACACTGCTGTGCTGAATATTGAACTAAAATGTGGAAAAATTCTCAAGATATTCTAAGGTACAATTTAAATTGGTCTTCTTCACTTGATATCAGTGTGAATTATACCAATATTTTCATTAAAAAAATAAAATATTCTTGAGAGGTCATTAGTGGAGATGGTTTTATCAGTCAATCCCATCTATGTTGATGAAGAAAGAGTCATCAAAATTGTATGTAATTATTTTAAATACTGTCTCATTAAGTCGTAAACAGAGAACAGGTCACCAGTAATATCCTTTTGAATCTGACCAATGAGTTGAGTTAATTTGGATAATAAACATATTCTGTTCTGTATGGTTCCAGCTTTATGCATTGGTGTTACCTTGGCAGTTTTCCATGTCAGTGAAAATTTATTAGACCTAATACTGTAATTGCAAATGAAAATTATATTCTACAATTTGCAGGTGCAGCTACCTTTAGTAGCCCTGGTCAAATCATTTCAAGTTCTGTAGCTTTACAATCATCCAGTTTTTGAATATATTTCAATATTTCAACACAAATTCAACACTAAATTCAGGAATTTAAAACTTTATATTGTTAGTTTTTTAGGAAGAAAAGTTCTTTTTTTCCAGATGATCCAATGAAATTTTAGGTTTCTTGAATTTTTTTCAGCAATTTGAATAAAAAAGTCATTAAATATATTTGACATGTCACTTTGATTATTAGTAATAATGCCCACATAATTGAGAAATAAACTTTCAGGTTTACTCTTACATTTCCTTAAACAAAACTTGATAAAACATCTCTGGATAGCTTCCGGTATATTTCTCTTTTCATGCAGCATTTATTTTAGTGTGTTTGTTGGCTTGGTCATCACTTTATTCCTCCAAATTTTATATTCAGCTTGATTTCTTACAGTTACTGGGCCATGTGGCATTCCTGACCAATGTGAAAGTTAAAGCATTCTTCCCAAGAAATCTGTTTATGACAGAGACGTTATGAGTCCAAATTGTCAACTTTTCTTTCAACATCACAAAAGATCTGAGAATAGAAACCAGAAGTGTTTGGTCATTTTCCATCCTTTCAACTGAGTCCTACCACAGTAGGGAGTGCACCTCTTCCTTTAAGCAAGCCAGTTTGGACTGGTGAATGAAAATGGGGGTGGTAGGATGCTTAAGGAAATGAAGCTGTTTCTGCTATTGGAATTGTAATGGACATAAACATCAGCAATGTCCAACCAGACCCTTTAAGAGAGAGCCAAAAGAGCATAATTCAGCATGCTGGGAGGTGGACAACACTGTAGGAATGGACACAACCTCTTATGGCTGACCCATTTCCTGGAAGAAAGAAGAATAGTCTGAAGATTTTCTCATTTGGCCTCTCTAACCACCTCACCTAGTAAATGAGGTTGATGATGAGACTGCTGAAGATGTGTCTGTTTGTAAAACTTGAGACAAGGCCCCATAAGGCAGTTGGGGTTGGTCTTCTTGACTAGTTCAAAGGGCTCAGATGACTGCCAGTGACACATGTTAGTTGGCCCCAGTGACACATGTTAGTTGGCCCTAAAATCCAGTGATGTTACAGAGGAGATAAGACCTCAAAAAAGGTAGTCCAGGAAAACGTCAGACATATCCAAAGTAGCATCCTTGCAGAGGTAAAAATGCTCTACCAAACATGTCTTGGACATCAACATTGAACAATGTAATGTCTTCATTATGGCTTCCAGCCAGTGACAAAGCATTGCTGGAGGTGGTATCAGGACATTTTCCCCTGGACATTCCCCCTTTCCAGAATCCCCCCCAACATTTCCCTCTGGACATTTGCCTTCTAGACTCCCCACCGTCAGATAGGATCCCCCCCAGTCATTCCCTCCCCCATTATCTTTATACAACTTTATTTATATATAGTAACATTAGCTTTTATGTATACTCGCACTCCGCATCACCATTAGTGCACAGGTATGACTTGTCACCGGAAATAAATGCTTTGTTGTTGTTGTTCTGGGGCTTAACGCCATTTTTCAGCACACAATAGGCTATACATGGTGGCCAGTATTAATGGTGGAGGAAGAAACTGAGAAATCCGAGGAAAGAACCAACGACCCATGAGAAGCTACTGGCAAGCTTTCTCACATATCTACTGTTGTCACCTGAAATAAATGCATTATTAAATCTAAAATATCTACTTTTCTGACCTCTCTCTCTCTCTCTCTCTCTCTCTCTCTCTCTCTCTCTCTCTCTCTCTCTCTCTCTCTCTCTCTCTCTCTCTCTCTCTCTCACACACACACACAGTCATAGATCTTAAGGGTAGCTTGATACCACATTTGAACTGTGAATATAAATTCACACCCATTTTTAAGCATTGTTAGTTATAACAAAAATGGGCATTGTCTATTTGTCAATCAATTGCTAGTGCTTTTACTGAATGTAGAACAGGAGGTTTCTTTGAAGTATGTTGATGAGGCTTGAGTCTATCCTTTATTTATAGTGCATTTTTGGTATATTTAAGATAAAAAACAGATGGATTAGCCATCATTCAATTAATTGTAGTTGTTTCAGTACAGTACTGAGAGGCCAGATGTTGACATAAGCGGATTAAGATGTAACAACCAAAGAAGTACAAAGACTGTTCTTCGAGAATTGCAAACATAATCACTGACTTTGACAATCATGACATCATAGAATACTTAAAAGCAATTGTTTACAACATTAACATTTGAACAATACATTTTTAATATGTGAAAATGTTAACTTTGTTTAACACTACTGATATTTATTTCAAATAACCTTTTTCTTTTAACATAAGTTTTTATATTTTATTGTCAAAATGTCATATTAAATGAATTAAGTTTTAAGATCATGGGGGGGTAAATGACTGGGGGGGAAGTCCTATTTATTGGGGGGGGGAGTCCAGGGGGAAAATGTCGGGAAGGGGGGATATGTTGGGGGTGTCGGGGGGGGGAATGTCCTAGACTTGCTGGAGGCATCACTTCCTCATTCAAGTGGCTACATCAGGCTGAGATTTGTATGAAATGCAATTGTTACCAGGGTGTTGGCCTTAAGCTCCAAAGTTTTTGTCAAGAGACAAGTCCAGGCCACAGCTGGTATCCCCACTTGGAATGCAACAGAGTCTATTGGAGGGGGGATTGGGGTGCTTAAGGGACCAAGCAAGAGAATGAACTCATCAGCTGGAGCTGGAGCAGTTCATCCATTCTCTTGGCAAAGCATCTCCTGGTCACAGGAATACTTGAGTGTAAACTCCCAGACCATAGCAAAGCAAGGGAGCAACATAACATGTATTTTAGAGTAGGTCCCAAAAGCTTCTCAAGACAAAGGAATCCTCTCTCCTTACTGCCTTATTGAATGCTAAACTTCCACTTCTTCCTTCACCTAACCTAACAGATGGTAGGCACGAGGGACCCCAGTAGATTGAAAGGAACTGTCTGTGCATTTTTCATTAAAGACCAACTAGACATCATGCAATGTCTTTTAGTGAAAACCTCATGTTGATATGACTACCCGGTCAAGAGGATTAGGGATATAGCTACTCTAGATGGACATCAGTCTGGTACTAGATAAATTAGTTCTGTTAATAATGTCTTTATCATCATCATCATCATCATCATCATTATTATTATTATTATTATTATTATTATTATTATTATTATTATTATTATTATTACTGTATTATTATTATTATCTTCAGAATACATAGCTTCACATACCCATGCTCACACTAGACATAAAATACCTTTGGAGTTTTTTCTTGACCAGGTGGTATTTCACTCTGGAAACCCTGGAAAGAACCACTGACCTATGAGAAGCTACTGGTAAGCTTTCTCACATATACACATCACCTGAACCCGAGACGCGAACCCACACAGACAGAGATGAGATAGCAATGATCCATAATGGTGATCACTTTAGACCACTCAGTCATCCTGCAGTATTTTGATTACTGGTTAATATACAGCATTGTCAGAGGTTCTCTTTTGAAAGATCTGTCTCTCATTTAATCAACATTGACTTGTCTTAGTCTTATCACCAAACTAGAGATGTTAGTTCTTATTCCTTCTCAGGACTTCATTCATGAGAGGGTGACTTTCCTCAACCCCCCTCCCCCCATCAGCTCAAATATATATTTACCATTGTCCAACCTTCACTGTTATCTGTTGCTGACCATAGCACTTTCCTTCCCTCCCTCTCCTCCAGTTTACAAAAGAAAAAAGAAAAAAAAAAACCTTCAAAAATATAATCCCCAAATTGATTAAAATTGATTTGAGCTGGTATAGCCAAGTAACTTGATGTGATGTGATTATGATTTATATTGTAGCCTTAACAATTTTTCAGTCATATCACTATGATGTCCCACACAGTAACATTATCCTGACACCAGGCCATCCTGTCCTAACACTAACCTCCTAGTGCTGACAATCAAGCGATGCAGCTGTTAGTACCATTTTTGGAAGTCTTTGGTATGACTCGACTGGGGATCAAACCCATGACCTCCTACATCTGATGCAGACCGCTCTAACCACAAGGCCACCAGAACTTGAACAGAGCTGGTTTAGCCCAGTAACTTAAATATATATATATATATATATATATATATATATATATATATATATATATACATACACACACACACCAATCATTATAATTTATATACATGTAATGTTAAAAAAATCCCTACACCTAATTTTGAAAACATTCCAATAGGAAACAAATACATTTTTATCTTTTTTGGCCTCATCAGCCATGGAAAGATTCCTGATTGACCAAAGTCCTGACCATCATAATCGGTCTTTTGCCCAAGACCTAGTGTCAGTTCAACTTTACCTCTTTCATAGGAAATCTGAACATAGCTGTGGGCTTTATTCCGCTATAGACTTGTGCCCACCATTAGTTTTCTTACCCTTAGGATCTTACTTTTATCACCAACTGCATTGGTTGCAAAATCAGAATAGATTTTTGACCCAGCTCACTCCTTTGATTGACTCTCCATATTACACATCAATGCCATATTTGGGGTGGAATGCTTAGTTGGAGTCAGATGGTGATGTTTATCAGGGATTGGGAAGAACTAGGAAAAGTAGGTAGAATTCCTAGCCCTACAGAGGTGTGTCATCCTCAGGCAATGTACGCTATGGTCATTGAGGACAATACATCAGTTGTTGTAATGTTTAATGCCATTTTTCAGCACAAGATAGGCTATACATGGCAGCCAGTATAAATGGTGGAGGAAGAACCCGGGGTATAACAATGATCCGTAATGTTGAGCGCTTTAGACCACTCAATCATTCGAGGCCCCCAATACATCAAGAGAAGCATACCTTTAACACATGTGCCTTCTCTTTGCATGGAAGTCTGGAACCTCCTCTGATGGTCAGATTAGAGGAGATAATTTTCCACAATATTCCAGGCAAAATAATTATCCTGGCAGACTGTCTGTCAAGATAGGGTCATGCCATCCTCAGGAAATGGACTTTGCATTAGTCATTAGTAGAGTAACTTTTCCAACTGTAGGGGAGAGCCTTATTGGACTTGTTCACTACACAACATTGTGTTATTTATTTATGCAAATTCTTCTAATTTCACACAGTATTAAGAATATAACATAATATTATGTGCATGTAGATATTATCAACCATATTGGATAAATTGGCTCTTGTAAAAGATGCTTGGCTCTTACAAATTATTTGTTACTCCTGAGATTTTGGAACAAAGACCAGATTGAAAACCCTGAAATGACACATCAAACTACTGATGGCAGAAGGACACATCAAACCACTCACTGCAGAAGGAATTCAGATCATTAATGGACATTGAGGCAGTAGAGAATTTTTTCCTAGACTCTTTCTAAGGTGAAAAGGCAACAGAAAGCTCAGGCCAGTCATCAACCTCAGTCTGTTCAGCAAATGCATTGAAGTACTGAAGTTCAAGATGGAAACAGCTCAAAATTGATAAACTTATGATCAGTCTAGACCTGACTGACAAATTTCCATGTCATAATTCACCTGTCTGACTGCATGTTTCTGTGGTTACCAAGGAAACAATGTCAGTTATGTGTGCTCCCATTTTGTCTCAACATAAGTGTCTTGGACTTTCACAAAAGTTATAAACTGCAACATCACCCTGTTCTGGTCAACATTATCCACAGTGGTTGTGCCGTATCTGGACAGCATCCTTAAAAAAAAACACATGGTTAGCTCTATTCTGGTGATGTGCAGATATTGACTCATGTTCCTAGGTTGCCTAGGCTAGTGATCTTGGAAAAATCAGATTTCAGCCCATCCCATTGTTTTGACAGTCTGGTCAATGAGTTTATTGACAATCTCAGCATCATCTGTCTCCATAACATATAAGGTTATGGATTCCTAAGCATGCTATTTGATGTATTGCTGAGCTTAAAATTGAACTTGTTGTCACCTAAGAATGGATCAGGGTAAGTAATCAAGTTGTTGTTTTTCATTATCTATATGTATGTATGTATGTATGTATGTATGTATGTATGTATGTATGTATGTATGTATGTATGTATGTATGTATGTATGTATGTATGTATGTATGTATGTACACACACAGACACAAATAAATTGTTGGTCATTTTGTTGGGGAATATTACATTTAGGACTTAGCAAACTTCTATTCCTACTATTAATGTGATTTGGCAAGTAGTCCTAGTATTCCTAGAGAAACTAATTGCTGTCACAATCTTTTCAGAAATCTAACATCCTTAAAGCAAAGGACACGACAGTTGTCTGCCCATTAGAAGAAAAGGAGCATCAAAGTAAGTACTGCCCTTTATTTTTACTTGTAAAATTTGTAGTTGTCATATTTGTATGCAATAGATTTCTACAAACTTGTGAGAAATTTGATCAACCAAATCTGTCACATGATTACAAGGTTAATATATCCATATCATAATTTGTCTTAATCTAAGAGTTATGTTTTCACATATTGCCATCATGATGAGTCATGTTAGGATTCATTATGATGACTTCATGATGTGTCATGTTAGGATTAATTATGACTTCATGATGTGTCATGTTAGGATTTAGTATGATGACTTCATGATGTGTCATGTTAGGATTCAGTGTGATGACTTCATGATGTGTCATGTTAGGATTCAGTATGATGACTTCATGATGTGTCATGTTAGGATTCAGTAGATGACTTCATGATGTGTCATGTTAGGATTCAGTATGATGACTTCATGATGTGTCATGTTAGGATTCAGTATGATGACTTCATGATGTGTCATGTTAGGATTCAGTATGATGACTTCATGATGTGTCATGTTAGGATTCAATATGATGATTTCATGATGTGTCATGTTAGGATTCATTATGATGACTTAATGATGTTTCATGTTAGGATTCAGCATGATGACTTCATGATGTGTCATGTTAGGATTCAGTATAACTTCATGATGTGTCATGTTAGGAATCAGTATGATGACTTCATGATGTGTCATGTTAGGATTCAGTGTGATGACTTCATGATGTGTCATGTTAGGATTCAGTATGATAACTTCATGATGTGTCATGTTAGGATTCAGTATGATGACTTCATGATGTGTCATGTTAGGATTCAGTATGATGACTTCATGATGTGTCATGTTAGGATTCAATATGATAACTTCATGATATGTCATGTTAGGATTCAGTATGATGACTTCATGATGTGTCATGCTAGGATTCAGTATGATGACTTCATGATGTGTCATGTTAGGATTCAGTATGATAACTTCATGATGTGTCACGTTATTATTCAGTGTGATAACTTCATGATGTGTCATGTTAGGATTCAGTATGATGACTTCATGATGTGTCATGTTAAGATTCAGTATGACTTCATGATGTGTCATGTTATGCATGTTAGGATTCAGTATGATGACTTCATGATGTGTCATGTTAGGATTCAGTGTGATGACTTCATGATGTGTCATGTTAGGATTCAGTATGATGACTTCATGATGTGTCATGTTAGGATTCAGTATGATGACTTCATGGTGTGTTATGTTATGATTCAGTATGATGACTTCATGATGTGTCATGTTGGGATTCAGTATGATGACTTCATGATATGTCATGTTAGGATTCAGTATGATGACTGGGGCCACATAACTGGGACCACATAAATCCATTTCTGGTTTTCTTAATTAATGAGCACTGAACTAATTGGAGTAGTATGTTTACCATAATGTGCTGTCCTTAAGTGTATTCCAGTCAATACTTGTTTGTCAGATCTGAAGAGCAATTGTCAGCAAGCACACATGGCCTTGGCACATGCCTCTTAAATGAACTTTTAGGAGAAGTATAAACATGGTAGTATCATTGCTGTAATATCTTTAAAAAATAGGTGATATTGAAGTTCAACTTTAGGCTCATGAAAACATCACTGACATGTAATATGTGATAACTCTTGATGTCATAAACGTCATAATGACCTGGTGTAAGGCAAAGTTTTAAAGAACAAGGCATTTCACTACACTATCCTGGAGTTTCATATTTTTCTTCATGTGATATAAATACTTGCTAAATATTGAAATAAATTTTACTTATTTATTAAATTCAGTTTGAAATGAGTATTCATGTCAGATCCTGTTGTAAAATTTCAAAAGTTGATAGCATTATGACATTTTCATAAATTGATTTATCACATAGTGCATTTTACATATAGTGTGTGCAGATTAATATTTTTTATATGTCAACATGGTAACATGTTACTTTAGGTGAATCTCTCCAAACCATCCTGTGAAATTTTTCAGCAGCTCTGTGCTGATTGGCTGTAACCATGGAACATCTTACTGCACTCTCTTGAAATTTTCTATATCTTTACAATTGCTATCAACATTTTCTTATACATTTTTAAAACCTTTCACCCAAGGGACAGTCTGTAAAAAGGTTGTGAGTGTCTGATTATGGCTAATTTACACCATGAGAGCTTTTTGCAAATAAGACAAAGGGAATCAGTTGATGATAGAGGTCTAAATATTATCTTATAGGAGTAAATAAATTCACCTTTGTTTAGAAAGTCTATGAATATGTGCCAGTCTCCAGGCTGACAGTAAATTATCCAACAATGTCATATTTTACTTCGTAAAATTTCTTCAGCTAGCTAATCTTTATTTGTTGTTGTTGTGGGGCTTAACACCATTTTTCAGCACACAATAGGCTATACATGGAGGCCAGTATTAATGGGTGAGGAAGAAACTGGGAAATCTGCTGAAAGAACCACCAACCCACAAGAGGCTACTGGCAAGCTTTCTCACATATCCACATTCGCAGATTCTTAGACTTGAACCCACAAAGACAGAGGTGAGATGGCAGTGATCCATAACAGAGAGCGCTTTAGAATCTTTATTTGTAATTCTGACTCAAAAAAATACTTGTCTATGTCTGCTCAATACATTTCAAAATCAAATAATACAGTAAATTCAATCTGGATTTTCTGCATCTAGTAATCATCTCTTTGGATAAATATCCAACAACTAGATTGCTTTGTTGTGGAACTAACACATTTTAGGTGGGAACATAAATATTCTTATTGAACTTGATGTATGTTCCTCCTCCAGCCTAACCCGAGTCAACTTTGTGACATCACAGGAATTTCTTTTGGAGCTCTAGTGTTAAAAATGTTGTCTGTCAAATATTCTGTTAATTTGGAAGAATAAATGCTATTGAATTATAATTTTTAAACTATATACCTCATAGCTGCCAAACCTCATGATTATTGGGTAAATTTCACAACTTTCAACAGCAGTTCATGGATTTAAGCCACATGCAAAAAATCATGAATTCTACAATTCTCAGTTATTTTAAATTTTCCCGCCAAGTGTTAGTCATGATATTGGCAGTCCAGTACTGCTAGTGGCAATATTAGTAGAACTAAAGCCAATTTGCCATGGTAGTATGCATTTTAGTGTGTGGGGGGGTTTACAAATATTTTTGAAAGAAACAGGGCCTAGCCAGGTTTTTTTCTGCATATATATTAATCACCAACATTGATTTTTGAATTACTTTTCATCATCACATCTTGAAAATATTTTCACTACCAAGAAAAAAGAATTGTATTGCACAAAAAGTGAAGTTTTGTTTGTAATACACCAAAACTTGGTCATACATATAGGCATCTGAACACTAATATATATCATGCTTTTTGCACACAGTGTGCCACAGATTTTAGCATGAGCACACTGGTAGCAAAAAGCACATAGAGGTTAGGAAACTACATGAAGACAGCATTTTTGAGTGTTGGAATTTTTTAAATTGACAGATTACCATATATAGTAATTTGCTTGAGTTCACAGTTTTCTGTGCATGTGCCGACACCGCTAATGCTAATCCTTCACCATTTGATGTTTGATCTTCTGGATTAATACCATACCATAATTAAAGTACACTGCAGTTAAAATGTTTTCACCTTCAAGGAAAAGCATTTGTATTCCACAATAAGTGAAGTATAGATTGGAGTTCACCAAAGTTTTACTCAGCATTCAGCCATCAAACATCAATGTACATTTTGGTTTTTGTACAATAGTGCATCATGAATTATACAATTGGGATTGAATGCACAAGGGCTGGTATTGTTGCTTACAGTTTGCTTGTCATATATGTACCATGTTCTAATATTATTATATTATGCATGTGTGACATAAATTGTAAGCAACAATAAGAGCCCCTGTGGGCATGTGGCAGAAAGATGTGAAAAAGCACACTGCTATAGTGCCCCTAAAAGATTTCAGTCTTGGAGTACTTTAAGCCACCTAGTCAAGTCCTGCATTCTACCAGTGCATTGTTTGTGAACTTCCTTGTTGAACACAACCTGTCTTTCTCAGTTGGAGATCAACAGCAGTGGCAGTGAAAGATTTTTTTCCAATTGTGAAGAAAAAATAAGACAAACTTTAGTGTCTCCTCAGGTGCTGAAAATTTGCAACAATTTTAGTTACCAATATTAAACCAGCGGGCAAGAAGCCTGAACTATTTTGAAAACAGATTTACTATGGCATGACTGAGAAAGCTCAAGACTGCTACAACATCACATCACGATAAATAGTGTGAAGTTTGTGTATATTATTAAATTTGGCTGCAAATAAAGTAGTACATGCAATCAGTGTAAATAATATGTTTTGGTTTTATTTGGGAATTTTCATATAATGCAGTACTGACCATTGAAATGGATGGAGTTAGTGTCATCATATATTTTTTCACTAATTGTTTTCAAACTTCAGTAGTTTTTATTCCACTCTTCACTAATTGCATTCAAAATTTGCTAGTTTTTTTTACCCACTTTTCACTAATTGTGAGTCAGGAGGGTTGGCAGATCTGTATACTTTTAAATGTTACTGGTGGTTGAACTGCATATTAATAATTATTGCATATTGCAAACAATTTCACATATGGTTTGGCATGTTTTATTCATTTGCTGTTTTCCATTGCCCATGAAACTCAGCATAAACTAAACCCTGATTCATCATAGTTTGTCATTAAAAAGAAAACAAAATGAGTTGGTATGGTGTGATTTGGATTTTTAGTGTGGTGTGATTTGGATTTTTAACATTGTTTTGAAAGCAACTTCACTTGATGAAACTGACTTCAAGGTTTCCTCACCTGTTTGAGCAACAATCCAATACTGTTTGAGTAATTTGATAACCACAGGAACCCCAGCCCTTTCTATAAGTTGTCTGTTGTAACAATGTAGGGAGGATGATTTATACCATATGTATATATAATAATGCCACCTTAATCCATCAAAAGAAATACGTCTTCTTCTGGAGCTGTGTTCTTGTCAATCACTGATCATAACTGGTGGGAATACAATTGCATGAAAAGAATAGATCAATTTTGACAGACTTTGAAGTTGAGACAGTTGACATTCATGACTTGAACAGATTTGTAAATACACAAATACCAAATTCCAACAGTCTCTTTTTTTTTTCTCATAGGGATAAATTTTTCTGGTAACAACCAGCATATACAGTAACCAATGTAAACAGAATCTTTGATCTATTGGACTGTTAAAAGGGACCTCAAGTTTTCTGAGCTAGAAAGATCCCTGAGTCCTAATTAGTATATAATTTTTACTACACTTTAAATAAAATAATGATGGTAAAAATATGTATTTTAGTTAAACTTGCTTTTCAGGAGCCAGTGACATTCAGACTTGCAACTGCCAACCTTATCACTTTGACAATGGTCATTCTGAAACAAATGAATTGAACACATCTGCATATCACACAGGTGTTGGTCAACAGACTAATTTGCTTTTGAATTTTAAGCAAGTTCCTGACTTTACTCTTCATGCAGATAGAATGAAACCAATGGATGGAGCAAGTTTGGAAGCCTTGCAAACCTCTTCTTGTGAAACATTGAAGATCCATGTGGATGAAGTTGAAGATCACACAAGAGAAACAAGACAAGCACTATTTAAAAAAAGTACAGATCAAAAAGAGATGAACTGTGACAATAAAGTAGGAAAAGTCAACAAAAAGAGGAGGTACACACCCACAAATCACAGAAACAGGGCACATAAAAGTCCTGAATACAAGGGTCAGGACAATTCTGATATGAAGAACAAGATAGAAAAACAAGATGCATCAGCGAAAATGGCTTATTTATACCCAGAGCCACTGGGATGGAAAGTAAAGGCTCAAGATGACTTTGAAAATATACCTCATGCAGATGAAGATAGTGGGAATATGTCTGCAAAATGGCAGTCTGGTGCTAAAGTTTTAGTCATAGAAAGTGTCAGAGGAAATATTGTCGACAGGTGTGCTGTCATTTGTAAAGCAGATGCCAAAAGTGCGAGTGCAGATTTGCACATGACGAACCAAAGCCCTCTCAGAGATGTCATTTGTGCAACTCAGAATTCAAATAATTCTGCAGTTTTCAGGTATTCTCACTCTGGGTCAAGCCCAAGTTCAGACAGTGATAAATTGGATGAGCTCTCAAAAGCTTCAAAATTATCTCACCTGAACATGTCTCTGGTAGATTCACAAGACTGTACTGTTTCAGAGAGTTCTGTAGGATGCTGGAATAAAACAAATATAGGCAACAATTCTGGCAATAGCAAGTATCCTTTTAACTATGGCCAAGATTTGACAGAATGCATTCCAGTTACATCTGATATGGCTAGAAGACAATTAGACGTAGTTGATGAGACTTGCCGTACAGCCACCTCCTTTGGTCGTGTTTTGACTTTAAATGAAACTGATCCAAGAACTAAGTGTATAGAGGTTTCAGAGGAAGACCAACCTATGGCACAAACTAATACAGAAGATCATCAAAATGCAAATGACAGTAATGGGTTAGCAACTTGGCAAGCACAACTTCTATGTACTAGCAATGTGAACCAAAACAAAAATGATGGAAGTCTTGACAAGCTTGCAGTCGGAGCTAAAGTTCCTGCTCCAAAAAAGCCTGAGTCATCTTCTATACAAATCCATGAAAATACAATCAAAAAGTCCATAGGTGAAAAGGTAAAAGAGTTATCTCATAAACTGATATTGCCTAAAATGCCTTCAAAATCAGCAGTTAATGATATAGAACCTTTTAAAATTGCCAGAAAATCAAGGACTTCAAAAAGAAGTTCAGCTCTTACAAAAAGTAACCTCAAATGGGACATGACCCTCCTTACGGGAATAGATAAACCAACACCTGGCATAAAAGAAGTGTCAAGGGTGCAGAAAACACACCAGGGCAGTCCAAGGGTGGCAAGCATACATACAGCTGAAGCAGTTGATCTATCAACATTTGTAGAGAAGGGAATGGAAATTTTAAATGAGGACATAAGAGCAGCAGAACTACTGCTGAGTGTGTCTGGAAGATACTCTGCTACTGGTTTCTTATGTCCAAGTGTAGACCATAGATGTGTTACAAAATATCAAGAGCTAACACCCAAGCAAGACTTGGATATGTCAGGCACTGTTAGCAAACCAAACCAAAGTGACATTCCATTACAGTGTTCATCAAACCAGCCCAAATCTACTTTACAGTCATGGAATAAAATAGAGCGTGGAGTCAGATGTGATACAAAAACAAAATCTAATAGAGTCAATAAGGAACTAAACAGTCAGCATTCTGAAGTCAGTCAACAGCTACATTCAAAAGCTACTGCCACTAAGGATAATGTTAATTTATGTCCTTACAGCTCTGGACATTCTGTGAATCAGCAAGGCCTGACTCCACACTCCTCTGTGACAGCTAAGTCTTGTACAACCTGGATGAATTCCCAAGCATCCAAGGATAAAAGTGTTATTTCTACCAGAACTCCAAATAATACACCAATCTTTGAGGAATCTGTTCTTGAAAAAAGTGGAAACAATCCCAGGTTATCATTTTATGGTAATCATGACAACATGAAAGTTGGCGACAACTCCAGTCAAACTTCATGTAATGCAAATACTTATGTAAGCGCTCCCATACCTGTTCCAAGAATTCAGTTGCAGGAAGTTCCTGCACTTCCTCTTATTCAAAAGGAAAATTCTGATAAAAATAAATCATTAAAGAAACCTAAATATAATGCAAATGCTGCACAAGAGAACATGTCTGATTTAAATTTTCCTGCTGCACCAGATATCAAAACAGAGATTTTAAATTTTGGGGCTTCGTCTTCATGTATGCCAGATATATACGACAGCTTTGCCAGAAAGGGAAAACCAAAATGTGTGTTAGAAGAACCGACACCCATTACCGGCAGTTTTTCCAAGGTAATCGAATGCGAAATAAAGGATGTTCAGAATACAAACCATCTGTCAGTTTCACAGACAAGATTGAAGCGTCAGAAGAAGATAGACAAAAGCAGTCCTCTTGTTCAGTTTGATGCATCCAATCTTTTGAATACACATGTTACCAGGAACAGTGTTGCAGTACAAACAGATCCAGAAATTTATGGAATGCATAAGTTTAATATTGTGAAAGAGTTCATCGGTCAGGACTTGCCATTACCCACTCTACCACAGCACTGTACTTCAGAACCAATACACAGGAAAGGTAGGCAAGAAAACTGCTCATATCTAGATACATCATCCATAATTAATGTTAAAACCCAGGCCAAAATTTGCCCTGCCTGTTCTATCGGTACTACATCAGAATCGGTTTCAACAGTTAGTAAACGTACAACACGAAAGAAGTTACCAACATCAAAAAGAAGAGGTGATACATTTCATCTTCCGGTTTGTAATGCTGGAATGGTTTCCATGCCTGAAACTGTAAAATTAGGTCATAACAATGGACAAAAAATGGACAGAGTAAGACGTAAGTCATGGAGTTTTATGGATAGTGATACCAAATTCTTCCCTATCATTAATGATCTTTGTATCGCTAAAAATCCAAGGAGGGTCAAGAGGCACATTGAAGGAGATTTACATTGGGAGAAGCTAGCTATGTTAAATCATGTTCCAAAAGAAGGCACAGCAGGGAAAAACAGGAACATGTCTGCACAGGAAGTTCCTACTTTTGAAAATGTTTTCAGCATGTTCAAAAATGTAGTCTTAACTCAGTCAGAGACAGACTTGTCAAGACTTACAGATGAAGATATATCTGGAAATGCCATCAGACGTTACAAGTCTGATAGTCAACTGAAAATGCAGTTTCCCTTGTCTGATTTACTTACAGAGTTTTTTCAAATGAGAGATGATTTGGAGACTGCTTCAGCACATATAGATTCAAAATCGGATGAGCATTTGACTGTTTCTGAACCTTTAAATCACCAAAACCTTGACGTTTTAAACCAGAAACACTGGCTAACAAACCAGCATACACCAGTGTTGATAATTGAAGACATTAGTCCAGAGGATAATGAGCTAATAGCTACATGGCAAGATGGCAGGATAAAGCAAAGAAGAAGTTCTGTAAAAAGTGCCACCTACCTAACACCTTATACAGATGGAAATGCAAAGAGAGAAGGGAGGAGGGAATGTTTCAAGAAGAATCAAGGTGGGAATGAAGCTTCTGACCAAGAAATCTTGGAGATTATGGCAGCTGTAAGTGGCCGAACACCTGTCCGAAATAATTATCTTCCCAAAGAATCACCTGATAAAACCTTGCAAGAGACATCAGATATGTACAAGACAGGATACGGAAGAAGGGTTAGAAGTGCTTATAGTTCTGCATCCAAGCAGTCAAAGTCAAAAAGAACTGACCGTTTGAAATCTGCACATTGTCAACTGTCCACTGTGAACATGAGTGTGATTGGTGTAACTGTAAAACCTGAAGCAGATAACAAGCGAATAAGCATTAACAAGATAGCTGACTCAAGATCACAGAGTAATTCAGAATCATTCATAGTAGCCCAGCATACAAGGTCCAGTGCAAAAGGACTAGAGCAACGTGCCAAGTCAGCATCATCTAGAGTAGCCCAGCATACAAGGTCCAGTGCAAAACGACTAGAGCAACGTACCAAGTCAGCATCAACCAGAGTAGCCCAGAGTACAGATTTCAGTGCACTAGGGTTAGAGGAATGTGCCAAATCAGCATCATTTAGAGTAGCCCAGAGTACAAGTTCAAATGTGCATGGACTGGAGCTACTTGCCAAGAGTGCTGTTACGAGAGAGTCTCTCAAATTCAAAGATCCTGATACTCTCGGTTGCAATTTTTTTAAAGGAATATTAAATGATGAATTATGGAGACCACATACCTCATTGGTTGCTCATGAAAAGAAAAAAGATACACTCACCACTTCTAGTCCTTTCAGAAATCCACCACATCGAGGAAAGAGTAATATACCTGGACAAAATAAACTTGTGAATAACTTTATGTATGAGGAAAACTTAAACAAGTGCAGCCATTCAACCTATCACACAGAAAGTGATGCACAACAGATACTAAAATGTGATTCTGCAACTCAGACAGAATGTTATGTTACCAGTAGTCCTGCATGTGGTGATAACAGCTTAGACGATCTCCAGGACACTGACAATGTTTCTGACAATTCCATTACTGGTGTTCAAGCCACTGAAGAAATGTCTGACCAAGACAGTATTCAGGCAGTTTCAAGTTCCATGGAAGATTCTTTCTCAGGAATCAGCAACTCTCTTTCTCATAAGAACGGAATAATGAATTACAAACATAATCAAGCTGAAGAGAAAGAGTACATAGGGGTGACAGATGCCTATGATAAATCAACAGTGCAGCAATGCTGTAATAGTCAGAAAGCATACACCAAAGGATGTGATCAGTCATCGCAAGATAATATGGAAGTATGGTCAATACCAGAACTGACTCCAGAGACTGCATCCAGAGTAATATCACAGGCAGGAAGTGAAACATCACTAATGATGCCAAGGCTTGTCCCACAACAAGACATTGAGGTAATGAGACAGGTTGATGATGAATACATTCAACATGATGATTGGAATTCCTCCTCACCAGTTTATAAATCTTTATCTTTGGAAAATACAGTTCCAGGGCAGTCTGAAAACAATGAAAACAATAAAAATATGAAGGAACGGTCTTCAAGGTTCTCTCTTCCAGAAGGCATACCTTCTTATAGATTAAATGTTTATCCATCACTCATCATGTTAAGTGGCATGAAAAGGACTGAAGCTGTGGAAAAAGCTGTTGTGTCTGGTGAAGTAGTAATGATCAGTGATCCAGAACAAATTGGTTTTGGGCACTATTGCATTCCAAGAAGTGATGGCACATTTTTATTACTACCTTGTATTGTGCCAGATCAAGTCCTGCATCCAAGAAACAGAATTGATGTGGAAAGTACAGCTACTGCTGATGAAATAAACATGAAAGATAGGCAAGTTGAACAAGGACCAAATCAGAAGAGATCAGACATAGTAGTCACTGAATCAATTACTGGAGACTCCTCACAATGCAAAGATAATGTGAATTGTGTAGAAGGTGAGAGAATGCCAATAGCTTTACATAATAGTTACATTTTTAATGAGGAACTGAGTCAGTACAAAGTGCAAGATGTGACTAGCAGTGGTATTGAGGAAAATAATGTCATAAACAAAGTGCCAAATGAAAAATATGAAAGACAATTTGACTCGGAAGTAGACATGATTAATGATGTGTTTAAAATAAATGCAGATTACAATTCCAATCATTTCAGTGGCAAAGGTGGTGGAACAATCCGTAGAATGGAAGATCAAGGTGAAGAGTCAGTTCAGGAGTTTGTAAATAAAGAGCATGACTCTTTGAAGGAAATCAGGTACACGCACACTAACCAACATGAGGCAATGAAGACTGCTGAAGTAATTTTTTATAGTGGTGATGTCATTAGTGAGGTTATCAGCACAACTGGGATGGAAACAGATAAGAAAATGAGTTCCTATGCTGAGGCAGATGTTCATAAATATGACGATGGCCTTAATAGAAAGAATATCAGTTTTGCAGAAAGGTCCTTGTCTACAAGGGATGGAAGTGAAATGTATGCCGTGAGTAGCATAGATGTTGCAGCACATTCATTTATCATGACCAAAGATCAAGCAGGAATTAAACCAGAAATCCCCAATAAAACCGAAAAGGATACTAGTTTTGCTGCATATGAGGAATACAAAACAAATAGCACCGAGAATGGCACAAGTAACGACCATACTTATGACAATTTGGACTATTCCGATGACAGGAACCCTATGAAAGCTCAATCAAGTCATGTATGCAGTAGAAATGTAGTAAGTGACTTGAAGTTGAAAGAGACATATGTGAATAATGAAAGAGGCTCTCCTGTAGAGCGACTTGATGAAGATGGTAACAAATTATGTACCAAATGTGGGAATGAGGTATATAAAAGACTGTCATTTGATGAAGAAATTAACTTTGAAACAGGGGTAGATGACCTTACTGACTATTTCAGCAATTCAGAGTCACATGCCAGTAGTTCCTCCCCTGAGATGGACACTCATGAAAAGCACTCATTAGTTTCTAAGCAAAGATCAGATTGTTCCAATGAGATGAGAGAATATTCTGTATCACATTTTGATGTACAGTTTTCCATAGACAAAACAAACATGCCTCCAACAATTCTACAAGGAGAGGAGAAAATATCTCAAGACTGTAAAATAAAGGGGTCTCAACAGTCTAGTCTTGACTTATCTTCTTTGAGTGATGGACAAAACTGCAAAGCAATGAAAAAGAAAAGGAATATACATCTATCCAAGGAAAATAATGAACAGAGGGCTGATCCAAGGAAGACATCAACAGGCCTAGTCCAGACAAAGGTAACAGAAACAGGAATTAAGCTAGTAATCAGCAAAGAAAATTTGAAGGAATACAAATCTTCTCAAAAGAAACATTATAGAAGAGATAAAAGACCAAATTGTGATTCTAAGGAACCAGAAACTGGAGAAAAACTGATAATCCTGTCTGAAAATCAGAAAGAAAAGAAACTATCAAAGAAAAAGAAACATAAACGAAATAGAAAGTCGGCTGTTAATTCATCTTTGAAGACCTTTGCTGAAACTGGTTCCATGACCAGCATCCTGGAAAGTGTCTCAGAAAATCTTGCAAAAGGACAATGCAATATTGATGTCCAGTCAGGACCTGGTCATGTGGACACAAAACATAAGACAAAACACAGGAGGAATCATAGACAGAAGAAGAATAGATCCAAGAATAGATCAAGGCATCTCGAGCTTGAGTCAAAGAGAAAGAGTGATGAGCAGAACCTCTCAAAGGTAGAGGATCAGGATGTGGAGCGGAATAAAAAGAAGCTGATAAAGAAAAGGATCCAGACTAGTGCCATAAAGGAACCTTATGTGCCTGTGGTTCGCTTGAAGAGGACATGTAGAAAAGATAACAAAGAGTACCACTGGGAGAAATATATTGAGAAGGATCCTTCTGATATTGATGACACTGAAGATGGTGGTGATCCATATGATGAAGATGAGGAGGAAGATGATGTTGGAAAGAAAAGAGGGAGAATAAACAGTTTCCTTGGAGAACAGCAGACTATTTATCAAATTCTGAAACATGGGTCAGGAGATGTCATGAAAAACCATACACATGACACGAGGATAAGAAACATGAAAGAATATGATCCCAGGTATCGATTTTATTACCTCCCCTGCATTTGCAAATGAGAGACATGTGTGTAGCATGTACAACTTCGAGGTGAGTCCTACAGCTCATACTCAAATTTATATCAATAGTTGCCCATCAAATTACTTTATCTGTTTACAAACAAATACTGACAAAGAAGTAACCAAGATGTTACAAATGATAAAACTAATTTTTTTTTCATTTGTAACCACTCAGTTAATCCTACAGTAAATCAAATCGTAGAAATAGCCAGGGTGGATGAAATAAATCAGGTTTCTTTTTTTACAGTGAAATTTCCAGGGAATGAACCATGTTTTTTTTTTTAAATTACAGGACTAACATACATTTGACATGGAGGCATAGGTATCGCATTTCCCATGGTGTCAGCATCACTGTCAATAATGTTATGGTTGTGTGTTAAAACACTTGCTAGGCATGTGCAGTGGAGATATATCCTAGCAC
The DNA here is from genome assembly GCA_016746295.1 of Potamilus streckersoni. Taxonomy (NCBI): domain Eukaryota; kingdom Metazoa; phylum Mollusca; class Bivalvia; order Unionida; family Unionidae; genus Potamilus; species Potamilus streckersoni. Next base: position 587,155 of record JAEAOA010002072.1, read on the forward strand.
ATTTTGCAGAGGAGATATTGCTTTCCCTGAAAAATGATTTGTATGACATAGTAACTGATACCAATAGTATTTGATACAAATGCTCAATCAAATGCCAGAATTTAATTATTTAAGTGATTTTGCTGATGTATACAGATCAGTATTCTTCACAGCAGTGTTAGGCTTTTAAATAAATCTCATATTGGTTTAATTTCTCTTCTTCATAACCAAAACTATCTGAAAAACATTAGAGAAAGACTTGCAGTAAATATAAAAGCCACATTTGTTTTTATTCAGAGTTGGCATGTGAATATATTTGAGTCTGATTGCCTTGATGTATACTACATAGTAGGAAACTTGCTTTTTCAATTATCTTTGTACCAAAAACATTTGTGGTTTTAAATATATCTATCAAAAGTTTCTTCTTGATTGTGTCATCTTTATTATTGATTTTTAATTAAATTCATTGTATTTGCCTTTCTTTTTCTAGAACATACCTCTGTACTGTTGGTAATGTTTCATGATTTTCCATTTAGGATGTGTTGGTTTTTATGACATTCCACAAATAATTTACACAAAGATATTGGATATGCTTGACTCAATTATCGTTAGATTTTGAACACGAAATGTGAGCTTCGACACAAGAGACCTGAAACATTAATGATATGTAACTATATTTAGAACTAAATTAACATAAAACTGCCACAATTAAATAAAGAAATTCAAGTACCTGTCATAAACTGACAGATTTTGCTGATTTACTTAGCTACATGTGCATGTGCTCAAGTATGATATCAGATTTTAGATCAGAGTTTGAACCTTCCTTACTCAAAAAGTTTTAAAAGCAATAGACTAGATATATTTGATTCTCACATATATAACAAAGAAACCTAGTAGTTAGGAGAGGGTTTCTCATCTTTTATCACCATTATCTAGAGAGATCTTAGGGATTTGTGATCCTCTTGTTTGTCTTGGCCAGGTAGGTTGTTTTTTAGTCATTTGACATAAGATTATTGTGCGATGTCATTGTATGGTGAAATACACTTCAGTAATTAAATAATTTTCAGTATGGATATCATGGTGCAATTTTATAAAAATCAGTGATGTGATGCAGTAGGTATATTATATTGTTTTATTTCTTTTTCTTTTTGATAAACAAATGGGTGTTAAAAAATAATGTACATTTTAGTTGGTTGGGCATGAAACACAAATATCCTATACTGTATGGCTTCTTCTAGACAGAATGTTATATTTCTAAGTCTTTCATGACACAACTGCACACAAATGGTCAAAATCATCCTGATTTCCATCACAACCTTTGCATTATTTAGCAACACAGGTATTAATTACAACATATTTAATTCCTAAAATGCGCAATAAAGTCAATGTCCTACAAAACAAATTTATTTGCTTTGATCAACCTGAGGAAAATGAGTTCCCGATTGAAGTTCACTCAAGGACTTTTCATTTTCATAGGACTGTCTGGTTAATCTTAGGGATAACAATGAACTTTTCGCCCTTACCATAATTATCATTGTGCAAGCTATCTTCCATACACAGGTCAGAAGCTGCATATTGCTCTTAACTCGGAACTTTGAACTCTGATACAAAGTTAATAATAATGTTGACACTGAATTTTGATAGTAAACCTAAGCTTTTATGTTCTACCTTAAGTTGAGGAAATTTTCAGCAGGTTTTTTGCAGATTTTAAGTTGCATTGCAATTAACAATGTGCCATTTTGCTTTGGGAACTTGAGAAAAATAATTCACTCTGCTTCAATATTGGATAGGAAATTTCTCTAATTAGCTCTAATTAACTGAGTTTTCCATGTCATGTTACATACTCCAATGCTGATTGTATTATTCTAGAGAAGAAGAACTATTGACTCAAGTAATAACTGCTGGCAACAGACGGAAATCAAGTCAAGAAATTCCAGGATCTGATGCTGATGAAACAGGGGACACCAGTGAACAAGAGGATCAAAATTGGCCTCAAGGAGATAGCACAGAACCAGTGTTTGTATTACTTTTAAGCATGAAACTGTTCTTCATTTTAATCTGATATCCTTTAACAAATTTTCAGCATGAAAATCCAGTTCATGCTATGAGTCAAATTTGACCCAATTCTATTTCACATTTTTCAATAAATATTATTTGCTTTTCTAATTTTAGTTCTGGTAGCCATATTTGATGGTAGATCAGAGTCATTGTTCAGACTGAAGGCATTTATGCAAGGATGCTTGTGTCAAATTTTTTTAAAATTTTATTCAGCGCTTTTTGAAAAATTATTTCAAGTTCTACTTTTAGTAACAGTGGCCATATTTGATACAGCTTCGATGCTTTAATTGTGAACTTGACATGGCCTTCCTGTTGAACTTTTTTTTACTTTCATGAACAAAGATAAGTATGTTGAGATGGGCAAACAGGATTTTGTATTCTATTTTTAATTAGTATGTAGATGACCTAATTTCAGACAGTTATAGCTATTTGTGTAGGTTTACATTTTTGAAAACTCTTTTGACATAGACATTCTTGACACAAAAAAAACTTGTAAACACCAACAAAATAACTTGTGGCAGATAAATGCAGTTTGGTAGAATTATTTGTATTAATATATAGATGACCCAATTATAATTTTGGGCATTTTAGTAATGGCTCTAATTTGAACAGATTTTTTTACCTTAATTACCTGTACTTTTTAAAAAAAAGAAAACTTTTAAACCTGATTGACAAAAACTCATGTGATGTACTCATAGGAAATTAGGTAAATTTATTTGTATATGATGTATTTAAGCTCATTAGAAGTTTAGAATTTTACAGTAATCATTCCATGTTTTAAATACTTCATTGAACATGGAGTATTTTGACACCATGTTTTCAAACTTTCAAGAAAAGTTAACTAGGGTTGGGAAACAGTATGTGGCATGCATGCTTGTAGGTACATGTATATACAAATAGGTTTTTTTGTAGCTATCATTGCACATTTTTAATCTTTTTGTACTATTTTTATGTTGTTGTTGTTGGGCTTAACGCCATTTTTCAGCACATGATAGGCTATTCATGGCGGCCAGTATTAATGGTGGAGGAAGAAACCGGGAAATCACTGGAAAGAACCACCGACCCACGAGAAGCTACTGGCAAGCTTTCTCACATATCCACATTCCCCGAATCCTAGACTCGAACCCACACAGACAGAGGTGAGATGGCAGTGATCTGTAACGGACAGCGCTTTAAACCACGAGGCCACTCGGAGCCACACTATTTTTATGAACACAAATCTATTTTTAGACTCCTTGTGGACAAGTGTCAAAATTATATTAATTTTCTTCTGTTGAGTATCAGTTAGACAGATAGTTGTTTATTTTGGTGAAAATGAAAGCAAACACGTTTTGGTTTCTAAAACAAATCCCTTTTAGTTGTTCATATTGCGGTCTTGATTTATGACTCATCATCATAGTTAAGAAGAAACAAAAACTTTTTTGGAAGTTTACTTAATTTTTATCTCAGTATGGTTAAGCAGAGATGATAAGAGATATGTCATGTACAGTTCAAATGATATATATGTAAAGTTGTTTCATTTAGTTGTACTTTTTTCTAATGATACATCCTGTATTTTGCGCATGACTACATATCTAATTCAGGTTGGAACTATAATGTTGTGAGAGAAAGTCTCAAAATAGAAACAGATTTTTATTTTTAAAATGCTTGCTTTTGATGCCAAAATGTTAATTAATTAATGGTCTATGTGAAACTTGAAAAATTCAGATTCATCTTGGGAAACAATGGACAAATTTTGAAAATTTTTTGTTTCAGAACTTGGAATCCTTGATTTATCTATGATAATCCCACCCACCCCTGTTTTAAAAACACGTTTATTCAGCATTAACTAAGGGTATCTTTGCATGATATAGTAAGCTCACCCTTCCCCACCTCCACCCCAATTTATTGATAAATTTATTAATCTGACCCCCAAGTCTTATTTTGGCAGAAGTGCTGTAGATTTGGCACAAACTCATATCAGGGGGAAAAAAATGTTGGCTGGCTCCCTGGCATTATTATGAGAGAATTATTGTAGGCTGCCTTAGGATCTTATTGTAGGAGAAAAACTGCATATTAGCCTCCAGTTAATGTAGACTGGCAAGGAATCATATTTTTATGGAAAAATTACTGTAGACTGGTAAGCAATCTTTATTATGCAAGAAATTCTATTGGTTGGCTCCTGCTGTTATCATGGGAGAAATATTGTTAGCTGGCTGGTACTGGTATTATAATTAGAGATATAGCAATGATGTGATGTGATTTTGATTTTTAACTTAGCTTTAACAATTTTTCAGTCATATTGCTAGAATGTCTGCAGTGTGGCAGTTTATAGGATGACTAGCACTTGGGCATCATGCCACAGATAGGTAGCATGATGTCCCACCCAGTCACAATATCTTGACACCAGACCAACCAGTCCTAACACTAACCTCTTAATGCTGAGCACCAAACAAAGAATCTGTTAGTACCATTTTTAAAAGTTTTTGGTATGACTCGACCAAGGATCGAACCCACAACCTCCCGCATCCGAGAAATAGCGGTGGAGAAATAGCAGATAGTAGAAGTATTACTCAACATGATATAGGCATGGATATTAAGATTTTGTGAACCATGACCCATAAATTATGAAAAAGATGGTTCATATCTTCTGCAAGAAAACTTATTTCCTGATCATTTTGACTTCACTCTTAGTACAAGGATCAAAACATTTAAAATATTGCATATTATGCAGATATTATAATTGGTCACTTTTAATTTTTGTTGAGATCACATTAGTGGGAAAGAGACATAACAGTCACTTTCATTTTTGTTGAGATTATATTAGTGGGAAAGAGACATAACAGTCACTTTCATTTTTGTTGAGATCACATTAGTGGGAAAGAGACATAACAGTCACTTTCATTTTTGTTGAGATCACATTTGTGGGAAAGAGACATAACAGTCACTTTCATTTTTGTTGAGATTACATTAGTGGGAAAGAGACATAACAGTCAATTTCATTTTTGTTGAGATCACATTAGTGGGAAAGAGACATAACAGTCACTTTCATTTTTGTTGAGATCATATTAGCAGGAAAGAGACATGACAGTCACTGATGTCATCTATGTCTGCATTTTTTAAAAATGTTTTGTTAACAGGTTTCAGCAGTGTTTTCATCTTGGACTTGACATTCAAGCCTTGGTCAGCCTATTTTGTTCATTTACAGAGATTGCTGTATATACTCACTTTTTAGTAGTCAGATTGCAAACGACCAAGATCCTAATCTGCCATAACATAGTGTGCCTGCAGATTAGGGTCTGTGTTGTATGTTCTACTGATTACTCGTAAACAGACTTCACAGAACCAGATCTTCCTGCATATTATGAGATAGGAAATCTGGGTCTGTGCAGTTCACATTTGGACTCATCTCTTCATTCTGTACACTCACCCACTCTTGATTGTCATAGATCAATATCCAGTGTCTCACCAGTTGTATGCTGATGACACCAATATATACAAATTTAGCCGTCCAGCTGAAGTTGATGCTAACATCTAAGGTGTTGAGAGGTGCATTTTTAAAGTGAAATCATAGATGACATGTAACAAGCTGCAGATGAATGATAAAACTGAAGCAATTCCAGATTACAACACAAAAACTTTCTCATTCACATCCTTTACCTCAAACAATAAATATCAGCAATACCAACATGAAATTCTCACAGCCAGGATGAAACCTCGGTGTTATTCTTGACAGTACTCTCTCATTGCACCAACATGTCATGAACATATGCAAGGCTGCATATCTTGGACTGAGACGCATCAGTTCCATTCGCAAGTATCAACTTATGCCGCTAAAACACTTGTGTGTTCCTTAGTACTTTCAAGACTAGATTATTGTAACTCATTTTTGTTTGGTTTGTCTTAATATCTACTCCAGAAATTTCAAAAAGAATTCAAAACAGATGCTCAGATCATCCTTAAAGTACCACAATCAGAGCAAGCCTACCCCCTGCTCTGTACCATACACTGGCTGTCCATTCGATCCAAAATCAAATACAAAATTTGTTCTCTGTGCTGCATTTCACTATACAATCTCACCCATGTGAACAAACAAGAAAGATATAATCCTCTTCTGTCTATTTTATTCTCATTCCCATGATGAAAATGAAGTCATATGGATAATGTTCTTTTGCATACTAGGTCCCAGCAATATGGAAGAACTGCCCACTGAACTTAAACACAATAACACAGTGATCTCATTCAAGAGCGCTTATAAAACTCATCCATTTCAACTGCAAGAACAGACATAAAGACCTAATAATGTTTCCTTAACTTAAATATTTTAAGCATGTTTTATGTTTTCTAATTTCACAATGTTTGTTTTTATGTAATATCAATATATATGTTTGTTATGTTTTAGGTGTTGTCTAATCTTGTAAAGCGCTTAGAGCTTTACAAGATTAGATGCTATACAAAGCCCTCATTATTATTATTATTATTATTATCATCATTATTATTATAAGCAAGTATATATGTTACATGAAAAATTTTAATTTCATACATCCTTTATACTTATGGACACACTTTAAAAAATTATAGCATAAGATTAAATGATCATGGTTATGTATTTATTTTATTTTACCTAATCATTTATGAAGTAGGTAAAATATAATTCAAGTTTTCTGTTGTAAAATCAGCAGATTCCAATACACAAATCATTTGATTATGGAAACGTGTAATTTTATTTCATTAGTCTCTTTATATGGTACAAGAATATCAAACCCCATCTTTGTTGGACAAGGTTATCAATCCACTTTGTTTATCACTGATGTGGAACCAAATGCAACAATGAAGATGACCTTGAAGTACAAAATCTCAGCACAATATTTGACGAGGAACATAATCTTTTTACTTGAATGAATATACATATTATTCTTGCCTTTTACACAATTTTCTTTTTAAAAAATCATATCCAGTTTTAGTCAAATATGTTGCTTTTATGTCATATTACCTTGGCTCTGAAGAACAGCTATTTGATTGTGCAAGTAATATGAAAGCATAAAATGCAGTAATTAATGAAGTTAGAGTTGATTGTAAACCTGCTATGGGCTTTGTTTTGGCAACAAAGGTGAATGTTGGAATACAGCAAAAACTTTATGATTATGTTTTGGCTTGTGTTTTTTTTTTTATTTGAATGTGACATTTTATTTTTGGTAGCAGAACTATATATGAATTTACCATCATTTTAAGGAGTGAATATGGTAAATGTTTATTGGAAACCAGTTGGAAATGAAAGTAGCCGCCAGAATTTACAGATGTGTAAGAACAATTCTAGATCTGTATCACATGACCATTTGCAGCCAGTCATATTATCAGTTCATAATTTTCTGAATTGTCATATATCTTTCAAAAAATTGACATTATTAGTTCAAAATTCTCAAATGTGACATCATTTTTCCTCTTCACCTTCCATGTAACGTTTCAACATAACTCTTACTTTCTGTTGCAGTTTCCAGAACATCTGTGATGAAGACAATGTAATTCTTGGAGGCCAGGCATATTACAAATCATTTGTCTTGCCCTTTGTATATATTAATGGATTTAAGTACATCTCAGTCCAGGATGCAGTTGTTCTGTTCCAGAAGTGTGCAAAGCAGTGTACAATTCCTCGCTCTTTGCTGCAGAAGGATAAGCACATTGCAAAGTATTTTACTTGCTGGGAACAGGTTGGTCTAAACTCTGACTTTAATGCTTAAACTATTCTGACACAAACAGTCTGGAGCATGATCTATTTTATGTTTTTGTATCTTTATTAATGATGCTTAATGCCTTGAAACCATTCCAACACAAAAACAGTCTGGAGCATGTTCTTTTTTATGTTTTTGTAGCTTTATTAATGATGCTTTATGCATTGAAACCATTCCAACACAAAAACAGTCTGGAACATGATTCATTTTATGTTTTTCTAGCTTTAATAATGATGCTTAATGCCTTGAAACCATTCCAACACAAAAACAGTCTGGAGCATGATCCATTTTATGTTTTTCTAGCTTTAATAATTATGCTTAATGGCTTGAAACCATTCCAACACAAAAACAGTCTGGAGCATGATCCATTTTATGATTTTCTAGCTTTCATAATGATGCTTGATGCCTTGAAACCATTCCAACACAAAAACAGTCTGGAGCATGATCCATTTTATGTTTTTCTAGCTTTAGTAATGATGCTTAATGCTCTGAAAACATTCTGATACAAAAACAGTCTGGAGCATGATCCATTTTATGATTTTCTAGCTTTCATAATGATGCTTAATGCCTTGAAACCATTCCAACACAAAAACAGTCTGGAGCATGATCCATTTTATGATTTTCTAGCTTTCATAATGATGCTTAATGCCTTGAAATCATTCCAACACAAACACAGTCTGGAGCATGATCCATTTTATGTTTTTCTAGCTTTAGTAATGATGCTTAATGCTCTGAAAACGTTCTGATACAAAAACAGTCTGGAGCATGATCCATTTTATGTGTTTGATATGGATGAGAAAATGAAGTTTTCAGCTTGAATCTTTTCTGATGATGTAATAAACATTCATAATCCCTGGACATAAAGCAGGATAAATTAGTAAAGCCCCATTAAATGGTATTCTTATAGAACCTCATTATATGTCAAAGAACTAAAAAACAAAAAAGCAATGTTGTGATGCAGCATGTACAATTCCTAATTCTGAGTACCACTTTCATCACCAGACTATACATAAAACCAGCTACAACTCTCCAGCCCTCTACTAACATCAGACTAAAGTTGAGACTTGAATTTTTTTTTTAGAATTATGTGATCTGATAGGCTGAAATTTAAGATGAACTTTATAAATGTATATTTATAGTAGCCTTTCATGGCACCTTGGAACAAATGTGGCTATATGGTGAAAAGTAAAATTTCAAAAATATGACAAAAAATAACCAAAAACAACCAACAAAAAAACAAGAAAGATAAAAATTTCCAAATTTAAAACAAATAAATGTAAAAAAATGAATGTAAAATTGAAGAAGAAGAATATATAATAAAAAAATAAACAGGATACAGATGTTTGCATTATATAAAAGGTAAAGTTAGCATCCTTATATGCACAATTTGTTTTTAAGAAATGCATTCCATTAAAAAAAAAATCCAAGATTTATTCATGTAGTACATCTTTGTGCTATTTCTTCGTCAAGCTCAGATTAAAACACTTGTTTTGCATGGTGGAATGTGACTCTCTTGACAAAATTGTGCTCCACTCTTGTTTTGCATGGTGGAATGTGACTCTCTTGACATAAATGTGTTCCACTCTTGTTTTGCATGGTGGAATGTGACACTTGACAAAAATGTGTTCCACTATCTGACTTAAAATAGACCATTCAAATGTCTCAAGATAAGACTTTGATTAAGCTTTGTGTTGCTTAAATTGAGCCCAGGCTTATACCTCTCCAACTGATATTAAGTCTTTAGTTAAGTTTAAGTTTAGAATCTCTAATTAAATTTAAGTTTTGAATCCAGGAAACTGATTGGCTGATACTTAATTCTGACTTAAAATAGACCAATCAGATGTCTTAAGTCAAGACTTAACTCAAAACAAGTTTGTTGAAATTAGACTCATTATGATCAAATATTCTTTTGGTGAAATTTTCAAGTTTGATTATATAAAAATATACTTGTATAATGAATGCAAGAAAATTTTCACATATTTCTGCTCCAAACATATACTATGTTTGAATTGCTTTCATTAATAGAGGATCTCAGATAAGTAATGATTTAATATTGAATATATGAAACGAGTTGAATGTCCAGCTTTTGCAAGACTTGCTGAGCAAAAGCTGGACATTATTTAATTAATTTCATAAATTTAGTATTAAATCATTACTCATTTGAGATTCTTTTTATCATATAGTTTTTATTCATGGAATTGTTTTAGATAGAAAGAAGAATGAATAATTTTTTCATTCTGACAGACAGTGCACCTTACATTTGTTGTGCATAAAATATAGTCCCAAAGTTGAACTAGTAAAAGTAGATTGTTCTTTTTACAAACTAGAAATCAAAATAAAAGCTTTCCTCTGAATAAACAGAACATTTTATAATGACAAAATCATTTTTCAAAACAGAATGCGATGTGATGTTTGATATTGTACACAGTAGGCCTACAGTACATGTTTACCCTACAAAGTCACTGTCAGAACTAAAGATTACATTATTGTGATTTTCATGTGAAATAGGATTACTGGATGCAAAAAATTCACACATTTACTGTAATGCATTTATGACCTGATAATTGAAGTATTTGATTTGGAACAATAGATTATACAGAAGACGTAAACAAATTTCTTTTTGAGTTGGATTTGCATCGCATATATACTACGTAAAGATGCTGTTGTTGGATTAAGTTCTGTCAGTTAAGAGACCCATTTAGGTCCAGATTCTCCTGTGAATGTAGGTGAGTTTATTTACTTCTGTTAGTTAACATTTCAACCATTTTTGCTTATATGTTCGATTCTGTATCTATGTTACAGATGTACTGTCCCTCTCCCCCAACCCTGCCATCTGCTATCAAAAGAGCAATACCCATACTTTTGCTTCTTATTGCTGTTCTTGTCTTGTAGTTTTACGCCATTTTTCTTATGATGATACTGTTTTACATGATATAACAAACCCCTGTGGAGGTAACATATCCATATTCAAACAATCGAGATAATTTTTCCTCAGTTTTCTTTGACGAAAAAAGTGGCCACCAAAAATGTTCATTCAAAACAAAATATTCTAGAAGGCATGGTTAAAAACATTTTTCATGTTCCCAGCCAATCAGTAAAGAGGATACTGCACAATAATTTCATGGGCTTATTTAGACCAATCAGAGTCATATAAAGTAATATTTTAACATGTTTTAATATACAAAATATGAAACTGCACATAACTATAGGAAAACTATACCTACTATGTGATAAATTAAAACATTAGTGGTTGTTATGAAATGTCTAGAACACTATTTAATTAGCGCATTGCAATTTCATTGATGCGTAATGAAATTGTTCTGTATTTTTCAAAATCTGATTGTAAATTTCTCATATGATACTTAGCCATGGAAAGCTGGATGATATATGATCCTTGTACATGGAAAGCTAAATGATATATGATCCTTGTACATGGAAAGCTAAATGATATATGATCCTTGTACAGGAAATGCTGGATGATATATGATCCTTGTACATGGAAAGCTGGATGATATATGATCCTTGAACATGGAAAGCTAAATGATATATGATCCTTGTACAGGAAAAGCTGGATGATATATCATCCTTGTACAGGAAAAGCTGGATGATATATGATCCTTGTTCATGTACATGGAATGCTGGATGATATATGATCTTTGTACATGGAAAGTTGGATGATATATGATCCTTGTACAGGAAATGCTGGATGATATATGATCCTTGTTCATGTACATGGAATGCTGGATGATATATGATCTTTGTACATGGAAAGCTGGATGATATATGATCCTTGTACAGGAAAAGCTGGATGACATATGATCCTTGTACATGTATATGGAAAGCTGGATGATATATGATCCTTGTACATGGAAAGCTAAATGATATATGATCTTTGTATATGGAAAGCTGGATGATATATGATCCTTGTACATGGAAAGCTAAATGATATATGATCCTTGTACATGGAAAGCCGGATGATATATGATCCTTGTACAGGGAAAGCTGGATAATATATGATCCTTGTACATGGAAAGCTGGATGATATATGATCCTTGTACAGGAAATGCTGGATGATATATCATCCTTGTTCATGTACATGGAATGCTGGATGATATATGATCTTTGTACATGGAAAGCTGGATGATATATGATCCTTGTACAGGAAAAGCTGGATGACATATGATCCTTGTACATGTATATGGAAAGCTGGATGATATATGATCCTTGTACATGGAAAGCTAAATGATATATGATCTTTGTATATGGAAAGCTGGATGATATATGATCCTTGTACATGGAAAGCTAAATGATATATGATCCTTGTACATGGAAAGCCGGATGATATATGATCCTTGTACAGGGAAAGCTGGATAATATATGATCCTTGTACATGGAAAGCTGGATGATATATGATCCTTGTACACGGAAAGCTGGATGATATATGATCCTTGTACATGGAAAGCTGGATAATATATGATCCTTGTACATGTGTATGGAAAGCTGGATGATATATGATCCTTGTACATGGAAAGCTTGATGATATATGATCCTTTTACATGGAAAGCTGGATGATATATGATCCTTGTACATGGAAAGCTGGATGATATATGATCCTTGTACATGTACACGGAAAGCTGGATGATATATGATCCTTGTACAGGAAAAGCTGGATGATATGTGATCCTTGTACATGGAAAGCTGGATGATATATGATCCTTGTACATGAAAAGCTGGATGATATATGATCCTTGTACAGGAAAAGCTGGATAATATATGATCCTTGTACATGTGTCTGGAAAGCTGGATGATATATGATCCTTGTACATGGAAAGTTGGATGATATATGATCCTTGTACAGGAAAAGCTGATTGATATGTGATCCTTGTACAGGAAAAGCTGGATGATATATGATCCTTTTACATGGAAAGCTGGATGATATATGATCCTTGTACAGGAAAAGCTGGATGATATATGATCCTTGTACATGGAAAGCTGGATGATATATGATCCTTGTACATGTACATGGAAAGCTGGATGATATATGATCCTTGTACAGGGAAAGCTGATGATATATGATCCTTGTACATGGAAAGCTGGATAATATATGATCCTTGTACATGTGTATGGAAAGCTGGATGATATATGATCCTTGTACAGGAAAAGCTGGATGATAAATGATTCTTGTACAGTAAAAGCTGGATGATATATGATCCTTGTACAGGAAACGCTGGATGATATGTGATCCTTGTACAGGAAAAGCTGGATGATATATGATCCTTGTACATGGAAAGCTGGATGATATATGATCCTTGTACAGGAAAAGCTGGATGATATATGATCCTTGTACAGGAAAAGCTGGATGATATATGATCCTTGTACATGTACATGGAAAGATGGATGATATATGATCCTTGTACATGGAAAGCTGGATGATATATGATCTTTGTACATGTACATGGAAAGCTGGATGATATATGATCCTTGTACATGGAAAGCTGGATAATATATGATCCTTGTACCTGGAAAGCTGGATGATATATAATCCTTGTACATGGAAAGCTGGATAATATATGATCCTTGTACATGGAAAGCTGGATAATATATGATCTTTGTACATGGAAAGCTGGATAATATATGATCCTTGTACATGGAAAGCTGGATGATATATGATCCTTGTACATGGAAATCTGGATGATATATGATCCTTGTACATGGAAAGTTGGATGATATATGATCCTTGTACATGGAAAGCTGGATGATATATAATCCTTGTACAGGAAAAGCTGGATGATATATGATCCTTGTACATGGAAAGCTGGATGATATATGATCCTTGTACAGGAAAAGCTGGATGATATATGATCCTTGTACAGGAAAGCTGCATGATATATGATCCTTGTACAGGAAAAGCTGGATGATATATGATCCTTGTACATGGAAAGCTGGATAGTATATGATCCTTGTACATGGAAAGCTGGATGATATATGATCCTTGTACATGGAAAGCTGGATGATATATGATCCTTGTACATGGAAAGCTGGATGATATATGATCCTTGTACATGGAAAGCTAGATAATGTATGATCCTTGTACAGGAAAAGCTGGATGATTTATGATCCTTGTACATGTATATGGAAAGCTGGATGATATATGATCCTTGTACATGTAAAGCTGGATAATAATGCACACACTTTGCATCTCATTAGGTACAGTTCAAATTTCCAAGTATGAAGCTTTTGGTTGATCGTACAGAGTCATTCCAGTTTCCTTCACCTCCAAGACCACTACAAGCCAAAATAAAACCTGTGTTTGTCACTGGTTTTCTTTTGGGCTTACTGTTCCTTCTCTTCCAAGACTGCTTCAAGCCAAAATCAGGTTCCTACTTTAATGGTTTTCTTCGGGGTATCCATTTCCCATCATCACCAACACAACCTAAAGCCAAAATCAGGTCCCCATTTCACACAATATTCCTCAAATGCAATTTTACAATATTTATCTTATGATATATTTAAAAATACTGCTTGTTTCTTGTTTTAGGAGAAAGATGAACAATAACTGCATTTTTTGAAAATATTACATCTGGGAAGGTTCTTTTATTTTAGAGGAAGAGAATAGAATAGTTCCTCAGATTTAAGACATTTTTTCAATTTTTGACAGGTTTTTCTTCAAAAGAAAAGGCTTAATTTTTAATCCTTGACACCTAAATATTCAAGGAAAATTTCCTTCTTGCCAACAGATAGGTAAGAATATTTTTCATTCAAAGTATATTTGAGGAAGAAAATTTGAGATGTTTGGAACTAAAAGTACATTGTGTAAACTGCAAAACTTGTGCAATCAATGCAGTGATCACTTGCTAAAAAAACCCACAATATTAATACTGTCATATTATTGTGTTAGTATGGTTATGGATTACATTCGACTGCTCTGGTGGCCTAATGGCTAGTGGACAAGAGTGTCCACTTCAGAAGCTACAGGTTCAAACCTTCTCATGGACACACACACACATGGATCACATTAAACTATTTTCTCATGGATATTTCCTTTTTTTTTCCTTTATTACTACAACTAATTTCTTCTTGACAGGTGTATCAGTTGGAGCTAATCAAGCTGAAAAAGGGCCCAAATGTACGAACGGGAGACATTCTACTTCGTCTGGACCATTTGTTGACTCGTCTACCAGCTCTGTACAGGGAAATTGCTGCACAGCACATGATTACAAAACTAAAGAAAAGTCAAGCCTGTAAATATAACTTGCTGAAATAGGGAAGGCCAAGCAATAAGCTTTGACTGACACCAGCAAAATCAAAGAATACATTCAAAAACAAAACTAGCAGGAAGTAGTATAATTGTGATAGGTTTACCAATAACATTTTTTTAAATGTTGATTACTACTCTTTGAATTTATGATTATGGGATCCAAGAATTAGGATTAAGTATGAAAAAGTTAATCAGCTAAAGGCAGTTTTAGCATGATCTAATAGGTATACCTCTCCAGTTTTCTATAAAATACTTCAACAAATTTGAAAATATAGCTACAGATCTTGACAACATAAGAGAACAGGGAGACAAGTCAATTTCAGAAAGATACCCACAATGACTTGCAAAAATGACTAACTTCATGAGGAATTTATGCATCAACCAGCATCTCTGTGTATACTTCTGCAACTGGTATTCCTTTACTGCTGAAGAATGATAGAGTTTTATGTTATCAAAGATGATAGTTATCATTTTTAATTTGATTAATCCTGTTTTCATATGAAGGGTATACCTGCTAGACTGTTCAAATGGACTTTACCACATTGCCTCTCTGCAATATTGTAATTGGCCTGGAGCTGTGAACTAAATTTGTATGACACATTTATTTTTCATACATTTTGCTGTTAGTTTTTTAAAGTCTTTCCTTTAAAATTTTAGTTGAGTGCCACAAGCATTTTGCATGTCTTTTATATTTTGTTTCTCGAAAAAGCATCAAACAAAATTTTGATAAATTTTTTTGCACTTTGTCCAAATCCTTGCCAGAAATGGTTAAATTGTTAAAGTTCAAAACTTCTGATCAAAGTTTATTATTAGAAATCATAGTTCTACCCAAATACAAGCTGTCCAATTTGTTACAATTATTTTATAGCATTGAAAGTCAGCTGAACAAAACTTAACAAATTTCATCATTATCTGTTTTAAGGATATTTAAAGATTATTTTAAATACTTGAAGATATGAGTAAATTTTTAGTCCCAGCCATGAAATTTGTTAAAAATTAATATCAGTAGTTTAAAAGCTTAATATGTATGAAAACCAACACAATTAAGGCCCTGTAGCCTTCCACACATGTTAACAGTTGTCCATTTGAAAATTTGTACTGTGGTTTCACAAAACTTTTTTGAATTTCATTTTTGCCCTGAACCATGAATTTATAGACCCAGTCAAAATTTGGCCACATGTATGAAGATGCCCCATAACCCATTTTCTCTTTATTATTATTATTATTATTATTATTATTATTATTATTATTATTATTATTATTATTATTATTATTATCCCAGACACACAGGTAGATGTGCCAGGGTTGTGACCCTGGATGTACCTCTTTACAAAGTTTGGACACAGGTAACACTATATAAATCAATAAATCAAGAGAGAACCATTACTAAAGTTTAGCTGATTTGCTTAAGAGAAGAAAGTAAAAGATTAAATATACATTATACTGATGATAATTTTCTCTAGGGACAACTTTATTGAAACAAGTTTATGTAAGTTGTCCAATTTGTAAATGTTTCACCTTCGAAATACTTATAACCATTGCATTGTTTTACTAAATGATAGCTGTTTAAAGCTTGTTTACAATGTTGTTTATGAGAATTACAGTACTTGCACTCATAAATAAGATACTTTGCATGTAAAATTCAAAACATCATTTGCCTGTTGTCTATTGTATATACCAAACAACACCTTTTCTTTGGACAACTTATCATTTTGTGCACAAGTACATTTAATATCAGTGACACAGTGTCTGCCCAAACCAATTTTGTTAATTAAACATTCCTACAGATCAACAAAGCTATTTGATAAATCAGCATCTTATTGTAAATTGTTATTAAAATATTAACTTTTAAATGTGTTTATTTTATTTTAGCCAAGATAGAAAGAGAATTATGAAACATTTTATATGGTTTCATTGCATCTATAAGTTTTATGGTAGGTGTGAGTTCCACTCATTGCTTTAAATTGATGTGTTGCGAGATAAGTAAGGATGGATAGAAAAAAATAGTACAACAATTATTTGACAATTTTAATACTATACAATTTTTAAGAATTTGAATTAAAATTCTCTAAAAGTTTTAAAGAAGATATAGGTGCCTTAATGCAGAAAATATGGATTATATTGTATTAGCAATATGTCTTCAGGCTGTGGCACAGAAAACATTTTTATGTATGAAGCATTTATGTTGTTGATAATGAAATCAAGAGATGATGATAAATGGTTAAATAAGTTTTTTTGGCAAAACGGATTTTATATAACAGGGGTGGACAGCTTCCTATAGGGCACATGCCTGGTAAAATGATTTTTAAAGCTATGCCCTTTCATGTAAACAAGTGGATAAAACAGGTTAGTTTGTAGTTTGCCCACCACTGATAAAGATTATCCAGATAATATGATAAAATCCATGAGTCCAGAAAGATTATATAAATAATTGTGTTTAACTGTACACTGGAGCATGGTCTCAAGTTTACAGTATGTAATTCTCATTATGAGGCGTGGACATGACCCAAAATTCAATACAAGTTTCAGCTATCTGCCAATCATAAACAAACTTTCAAAACTGGCATCATTTGTTAATTGGTTGAAACAAAATCTCAAGTTCAGGCATGTTATGGTTTCAAGGACATGTTTGATTGGTCAACATCAGTAGATCATTAAGGACAATTGAGATTTCCTGATTATCAACAGTATTTGTGACATTTATGTTATATGTCAAAATGTTGAAATCTGAGCTCACTTAAATACTTTTAATTCTTCATGTACATTCAGTGAGGTTCAGGAAGTGGCCATAAGTAACTTTTGAGGACTTTAAAATTCCTGATGCCTGTAATAAAACACAAAATACAGTACTGGTTTAATTTAAAATCAATTCAGATTTTAGATCAAGGTAATTGGTAGGCATAAATAAGGGGTTCTATAAAAGAAATAAAATTGCATTCTTGTTTTCATCTTAACAGGGTTGGATAAAGGATGCATGATTGTGAAAATCTCTGAACGATTTAAAACTTTATGCAGCATATTTTGTCTGTAGAGATATAATCATGCAAGGGATAAGAATTCATTGCATTTTCATGAATCATGTTTTATTTCCAAGAAATGAAGAAATCAACTGTTTTGCTCATGTACAGTGTTACTGTTGCAGATAGTGAACTCACAGATTTCCTTAACAAAAAATGTCCAATCACAGTCTGAATGTTCTTGGTCATATTCATTAAAGAAATTGCACTCAAAGTTCAACCTACTTTGGTATTCTTTGTGTACCATCACTATTCAAAAAAGTAAAAAGTCCGTCCACAGTTTGAAAAATGCAACCAATAGATTATGCCTGGATTTATTCAGTAAGGAAAATGGCATCATGATGAATACATTATGAATAAAGGCAATTAGACTCTTATGCAGTGCAACATGACCACTATGGGACTGCGAAAAGTGTGAGGTAGTTATTAAAATACAAGTTGATTCTGGTGGAACTGAACTCTACAGCATTCTTATGGCAACAAGATCATATGTGTCAGGGAGACTTATTGTAGGTCTGCCATCACATAAGGGGATCTTAATCTACACCCTTTTGTACAGTTGACACAAAACTCCTTGCTAAACTTTCAAATAATTCTGTACTGAATGTATTGAAGTTTTAATTTTGGTTGTACTGGCATGTGTAAGCAAAATTCAGACATTCAGTGCTGTTTCAGAAGTTTTGGATAGTATTTAACTATGTTGTGTGAAATGCAGCTTTGCTACAGGGTTTTACTGGCAAGTGTACAAAATCACACAGCTTAAAACACAAAGTAGTTAGCTTAAAGGGGATTTCTTAGCCAAAATCCTATTTTATATTAGGACGACAGCATGATTACCCTCCATCAAGGCCCTCCATGTTATTCTAAACAAAATACGAAAACAACTTTGTTTAGGCAACGATGTCAATTTTATTATTGATTACCTGTAAAGGACCTGTTATTGAATCATCATCATCATACAAAATAGACTTTGGCTTAGATACATCCTATTTAAACTAACTACTGAGGTGTTTACTTACCTAGCTCGAGGATCTTATCTTTGAATCAAATCAGCATCATCATCGTATAAAATAGTATTTGGCTTAGATTCTCCCATTTATATCTACTGCTGAAGTTTTTACTTGAAATCACTAGTGATTTATATTTATATTTCACACAAAATTACTATTACTAACAGACAGGGTTTATCAATATGTCACATGTCTGACTTATTAATGCACTGTTGATAGCTTATTGGGATTTAGAAAACAAATTGATAATATACACAGCCAATTACCGAGATATGTTTAATATTCACACGAAATTTATAGGAAATCACTAGTGATATACTGTAATAACCAATCTATAAAATCTACCTTGCTAAAATCAGTACTATCAAGCTTTTTATATCCTACTGTAAATGTATTGATCAGAGTAGTATCGTTTATCTTCAAAATTACACAGACCAGATTTTATGATAACATCAATCTCAATTTCATGACAATTTGATCTTATTGCCATCATCTCAACATAACTAGAAAATCCATCTAATGCAGCTTTATAATTAACAAATCCTGTCACCTTATCTATCAAATTTCTTTTTAGCCCCTTAGTTCATTTCTTAACTTCATTATCAGCTATTTGCAGACTACATGTAACTATGCAATCCGATGAACTGTTATAATTTTCATGACAACGACTTGCTTAAATTTTCCCATTACCTTTCTATTATCAGCACAGTGAAATCTGCTGTTTTTGATAATCTGAAAGATCAAGCATCTTTTGGTTATCATAAAACTCTTAATAAATATCATCAGATTTTATCTTGTACATTAGTGAGTCAGTATCTGCAAATAACAGCTCTGCATCAGGCCACTTATCTTTAACGAAATCATAATGAAATTGGTACATTAGCCATTGTGATATTTCAAATACTGTCATACCGACATAAACTGGCTTATTTTCTTCAAGTTTGTCTAGATTTTCATTAAATATTTTTGTGCTACCAAAATCATCAGATGCTACAAATTTATTACGACGTTGTATGTCATTGATGATCTCAGTATTGACTCAGTTTCTAATGTTTTCCAAAGTCTTTCCGAAGGCATTTTATTCATGAGCATGAAAAAAAAATTAATTTTATTTTAGCAGCTGTTCATCATGTTGCGTTTGATTCTCTAGAACTCTTCATTCACGGTGATTGATTAAATTTTAGCACTCAATGAACTTTTCCTTGAACAAATTTGTGATCAACTGCTTGCTTAAGATTCTTTATAGAGTAAATTGTATCTCCATTTGTCAAGCAGATTTGGAAATAATATTTTAACAACAGATTTATCCTGCAAATAATTTCAGTGCTTTTCTGATAATAAACTGTAATTGATCAGCATTGATTCTGGACAAAATGGATAGTCATTATGTGCATCATGAAGTTCAAAAGGATAGTCGAGATAAACTTCAATAAAATAACATGATGCACTGTTACAGTTTTAATAGTTTCATAAGAAAAACTTTTTCACTGATCTACCTGAACCGACCAACTGGCATAGACTCCAACATGGAAAAGCCATATTTATTAGTTTTATCAAGATAGGCTATAAAACTTGATGTAGCTGTCTTATCATAGATGGGTACATATTTATTATTAGCCCTAGCATATTTTTTGTAATAATATTTATGACACCTCTGATTCCATATTCTATTAAGTCGAATATTTCTGTGTATGTTAATAGTTCTAGTTCTTTTTTTTTACTGTACTTGAATAATGCATCCCAACATAGTCTGGGTGCCGAATAGTACAAAGCTGGAATGAGCTCATAGTTATCGGCGCTGATATCTCTACAATTTTCAAACATATCTGCGAACAACAGCACATCTGTGATGAAATACAAATCATAATAATCTACTAATTTTTTTCAGCCAAACGAGTCCCATATCGATTGACCATAAGCATAATTATCATCACTAACACTCAAGGTTTAACCTAACAAAAAAAAAAACTTTCTTTCCACATTAGATCTTTCTCGACTTTAATAACATTTTCTCATCAGCACAAACGACCTTATTGGCTGCTCTGCAAGGAATATGCTGTTGTATTTTTTGTTGTTAAAGATTTATTAGAGTTATTTTCTGCCTCTTCCATGAATAAAAATAGACACAAGATCTGCATATATTAAAAAACTTTCATCTTGTGTCTGTAATTTATAATATCTTCTCGTGTTTACCAGGCACAGATATTCACTGATCCGTATTTAAAATGTCTATCAAGAACCAGCTGAGATTTCCAACCATATAAACACCTGGCACAGAAATGTTTATTTTATTTATGCTTGTTATACTGACATACGACTATTCCATTAAAGTTTTTTATCCACACAGAATGATTTTTATAAAACAGTAAATTCACTGGTTTTTTGGATGCTATATTGCTGATGTATCTAGGGTATATCTTTTGTGACTCGTCATCAACCCCAAATATATTAATACCTCTTAACAAGATTGCTCTGTTTTTCGAATTTTGGAATTTGATTCTCGCAGCGGGAAAGTCAATCCACCCAAAGTTTAGATTATTAACATAACCAGTATAATTTGATACTCGATAAGAATGATCTCATGCTGGAAATACTGCTGATAATATTTCCCATTGGAAACATTTGTTATCATTTTTTACATTAATGCAACAGTTTGAGTTTTTGATTTGATTAGCAGATCGAAATATGAGTTACCTTACATTGGAGTATATTTTCTAATTTGGAACAGTATTTTCGGGGTTTTTTGGGGGGTTTTTTCGATTTTTTTTTTGGTCAAATTTCCAGCCAGAACCAGATGAAATGTACTTATATATTTTCCTCCATATCTCCTAAATATATTATCTGACAGCGATATTAAATCTGTCCCAGTTAGAATTCGACTAGATTTTGACGTAACATAATGATCCGCAGTTTCCTCACACTGCTGAGCTGCAAACTGCCATCACGTAGACATCTGATTGACAAGCCTATCATCAGCTTTTTGTTGGGATTCCATAGATACATTTAGCTTAGTAAGCTTATTATAAAACTGAACTATAATCTTTAGATTTTTGTGTGTGACAGCCTCTGATTTAATTGTCGGCTGAAGCGGGTGATATACGTTTGTGGTAGATAAATTGGCTAGTAAACGTTTATTATTAAATCGCCAACTGTTATCTAACCCAGAAAGTACAGTTTCAAGTTTTCTAGGTTGATATCTTTGTGTTGAGAATAGACTTCTCTTTGAGATATTGGCAAGTTTCAACATGGCTAATACTACTATTTTATATTTCTGTAATTGGGAGTGAAAATTATTATAAAGTGATAGTATGAGGTACTAATACCGGTTATGTTGACCATTACTTATATTGCTTTGTTTATGAGGTATTTTATAGACTCATCAAAGTGGCTTAGTTGCTGTTCACATCAAAAGTATTAAAATCGTTAATCGACTTAAGAATTTAGATCTTGTTACTCAAAAAGAAAATAGTGGGCGAGGTAATGTTGGAAATCCTAAAAATTTCAAACATCTAAGACCAGTAGTATCAACTAAATTTGAAACAAAGGTCGTTTCCTTAAATTTCATCTGCATCAAAAAATTTTAATATTTATCTAAAAGTAATAAAATATGTTGCTGATGGCATCACTAAATTCGCCTTTTCAGCAACTAGTGGGGATATAACTGTTTCTTGATACGAATCACCTGCTACTCAAAATATTTGCTACCTTGTTATTTGTCAAGCAGAAATTGAAATATTTTAGGGGGTGTCGTATTCGACAAACATCTTTCCATGTCGAAGTATATGATGAAGTTCTATGCCGCTGAGCAAAATCAGATTATTTTTTATCTTTCAACTTAAAAGCCAGCTACCACGTTGTTGTCACCGCAGAACACACGTCTCGCAGCCTCTTCCAGTTGAAAGTGATTTACAATATTAGCTTGTGTAACACATTTGTTATTTCATAATTAACACAATACAACTGCAGTTTATTTACAGATCAGCTTTCAGAATATCTTTTAGATCTTCCCTTGTCAAACAGCAAAGAGCCCATTTCATAATAGTGTCCCTATCATATCTAACAAATAGTTGTTTATATTTATCAAGTTCTGATACCTCAGAATCTGTCAGTAATACATCAAACGCTGAGTAAGGATCGTATTTAACGATAAAATTCACATACTTTTCTGTTTTTGATTACTCATTAACAACATCATAGCGTCAAAAAAGAAGTTTATATTTAAGATTTTACCTGTGACGATTCTTCTTAATTCATCTGGTATTTTATGACAGTAATTTAGTTGAAAGTTTTTTGTATAAGATGTCTCAAAACAAATTTCTTGTTTACGAAAAGATTGTCAGAGTTTTACTATGATGTAAATCGTGATACAGAGCATCACAATTCTTCAAATTCCAATACTGACAACATGCAAAACATTATTATTGTTAAAAGTGTTAATACTGCAGTGCATCAGGACTCGACGAATTATTAACAGTCAGCATACAAAACATCAGGATTCGAAGAATCAGAGTGCAAATCATTCCGAGTTCGATCTAGAAAGGTATTTATTCCTCGTTGTTGAGTATGAATTTAACAATGAGCCAGGAAATACAAGATGAACAAATTCATATTGCAGCAAAACCACAGTATAATGTAAAATATCACCTTTCTAAAAAGATTGAAAAGTTTCATTTTATTGTCTCTGAACATCAGATATTATGGGAGTTGTTTAAACCATTTATGAATAGTGGACAGTTAGAAGTTGATGGCCGTCGAAAAAATAAAAAATTTGATTTTCTGTTGAAGTTTTAAATTGATGGTGGAGGTCCACTAACAACAACACGAAGAAAATAATTGATATCGTTGTGCAGGCCAGTGAAGTGCAAGTCTACCCTTTTGAAATTCGAAAAGATTTATAGTGACTGGTTTGTATCGTTCGGTCGCTAGCGATTTGATCAAAGATTTTTGAGTTCACTAGTTTGTATCCAGTTATTAAAACTATCACCGTAACCTTTACCTTGACCAAACTTTACTAATCTTCCCTTGTTATTACTCGTTTGATGATGAATATATCCGAATCAGTCTTTTGTACTTCCTGTTCGTAGAAACTGCCAATAAGTTCTTCTCCTGCTGATCCTTTCAGCATAACTGATATTATTGAAATTTTATCCACAACGAATATTTCCTCAGACAAATTCAGAGTGAATCCTTTTTCAAACATTTTTAAATTACTAAAATTCTAACTCTATCACCCACGCTAAACTTGTGTCTTTTCTACATTTTCTCGTTTGCCAGTGTTGGGTTATTAACTGCTTCGATGTGTAACAGTGCAAGTGTTTTATGTTTTGTGTTATTGTAATCTGATATAACCTTTTGCAAATCATCAACGTACCTGCTAATGATTTTGGCTGTTGTTTGTAGATTTCTTTTAGCGTGTGATTAAATCTTTCGACTTTGACACATTTCCCCTCATTTCCGATGATATATTTGATAATGTTATTTTATTCCATAAACTGCTTTGCTTATAACATTCTACTCGTGTTCAGTCCATACTTTATTAAGCTTTCTTTCTTTGCTGATTATAATATCTCTCAACGCATCAGTTATAGTTTTTCCTGTTTTATCTGTAACAGGTGAACTAAACTCGTATTTACTAAAATATTAACTACATTTATCAGATAACTTTTATTGTCATTGTGCTTAACTTTGACATCAGATATATCTATTACCCATGTGTTATCAAATGAAATTGCGATAACTTTTCCCGAGGAAATTTTTTAGGGTCTGTGAAGTTCATGTGCGAAAATGCTTTGAAATCTGCTATCATAAAGTACACTTTTGCCAGACTGTCCGAGTCCGAGTTTATATTTCGCTCCAATGATACCTTGGACTACTTTACGATTGATTCGCTCTCGCAGCCTGTGAAACAATCCGCCTTTTGGTGTCATATCACTTAGCTCATCAAGCATAATAGATTTATCGTTTTCGTTGTAACGGTAACATGTCATGACGCATTGCAATTACATCAACCTGATTGTACGGTTCCTTCCCGGGATGGGATTGTCATTTTGATCAAGTTTATCGAATGAATTCCAAGTACAAGTGTACTTTTGAAATGGCAGGGTCCGTATTTTACCAGGTTTTGGTAATTTACCAATTAACTTGTAAATATCTAAGCCGGATCCGATTATTGCAGCACTAACAATAAGTTACTACTTTATCCTGCTATAAACAAAGATCGTGGTCAGCTTCACATGTATACAAGCTTTGCATTGCATTTTTTGTCATAATTTAATCGTCTGCAGAAATAGCATTAGGAATTCTTTACATTCCTTGATCTCCATGTAATAGAGACTTACTTTTGAGAAACATGACCTTTTTCTTGACACATGCAGCACAAATACTTTACAGCATTAGTCGGTTATTTTTCGCAGTTTCCATGGTTTCGTTTGTTTATATTTTCCGATTTACTTCTGCATTTTCATCGTTATATTTACTTGTTATATTCGGCAAATGTGGATATGTGAGAAAGCTTGCCAGTAGCTTCTCGTGGGTCTTTCCAGTGATTTCCCGGTTTCTTCCTCCACCATTAATACTGGCCGCCATGAATAGCCTATCATGTGCTGAAAAATGGCGTTAAGCCCAACAACAACAACAACAACTTGTTATGCAAAATTGCAATTTTATCGTTTTCCAGACTTGGTTTAGGTGTGATTTGTAATATAAATTTCAGAAACTCACCATTTATCCAGGACATTTGTTTGGTAAAAATAACTATAATATCCACAACAGCAGTTCCAGCTGCCTGTAGTTGATTAGACCAATAATCGATTTTTTTAAAAAAATATACCATTGGGACACTCACGTTCTCAGCAATAGCACATACTATTTGATAATATCACTCGAAGGTAGCCCAAACGAATCAAAATAACTCTTAATAAAGCGTTACCCAATGCGTGTCAGATCAGTCGTTGAAATTTTGAAACTTTATTTTACAGCTTGCTGCAGCTGGCAGAAAGCGAAGTGATAATTCATCCTTAGAAAATACTCCTTGAAATTCGCTGACATCTTTCAATTTATCTAGAATCTGAAAGTTGTTTACTGGAGCTAACATTAGTTCTCTCCCACGTTCTCTTGCAAGCAGATTGGGAAGTAGACTTCCAGATATTCCTGCTAGCAACGGACCTATGAATCCACGTTGGCTCGCTTTCCGGTTCGTCTTTTGTTTAGTTGTTTTACGTTTCACTGCTGATTTACGTTTCTGAACACTTCGTTTTTGGGCGTATTTTTTAATTTATAATTGTTAGAAAAAATCACTAGATTACTGTTTGATACTGCTGTCACCGAACACTGCTTTTTTCAATGCTCCGGATATCGCCTTCGAGGCAGCAGCTATTTCCAGCGTGCCTAATACTAGCAATAATTTGGAAAATATCGTTTTTGCAATAATAGCCAGTGCAGGTCCCAGAAAACCACTGCTTATTTCTATTCTTTGAGAAATTGCAGTACTTTGCGCTCGTGATGAACTTAAAAGGTTTTTGCAGTCCTATTTTATTAATTTGCCTCTATGTTAACAGGTATGTTTAGCATGGGCTCGAATACAATAACGACTTATAATCCAGTAACCTCATTTGGTCTTACAAATTTATGTTGACGCTGAGATAAGTGCAGCATCAACAAGTATAGTTACTTCTGCAGATGCCAATTGTCTTTAAAAAATATGGAGGCATAATTACGGGTGCGATCGATATGACAGCCAATAATATATATCTTCCAAGTAGGTGTTTGTTTCTGCATTTGATTATGACAGTAAACAACATGTGTATAGTGTTATCCAATCATATGCCATTTGTGTTAGTACTAAATGACATATAAAAAAATAGTTTCGGTCACATTGCACGTCTAGCTGATGCTATAAATAATGTTGTTGTTGTTGTGCTTAACGCCATTTTTCAGCACACGATAGGCTATTCATGGCGGTCAGTATTAATGGTGGAGGAAGAAACCGGGAAATCACCGGAAAGAACCACCGACCCACGAGAAGCTAATGGCAAGCTTTCTCACATATCCACATTCGCCGAATCCTAGACTCGAACCCACGCAGACAGAGGTGAGATGGCAGTGATCCGTAACGGACAGCGCTTTAGACCACTCGGCCACTCGGGGCCCCGCTATAAATAATCGTTGGAGTTTTGCTGTATGTGTTGGGTTTAACATCCCTTTATCTGGCGGGTTAGAGTGATTCACAGAAGGATAAACATCTAATTTATGGATTCAAATAGTGTCAAGAAGCCGTAACAATATGGAAATTTCAACTTCAAGGTCGACTAAATGTTAATGTCGAAAGAATTTATAACTGGCGATTAAAAGATCGAACATGGACTACGCTGTTGATAGGACCGACTTTTCGTAATACTACTTCTCATCAATTTGCACTTGATCCAAGAGCAACCATTAAACAGTACATGTATTTCCGGATTTATGTTGTTAACGCAATGTCCTTACACAGGTCTCGCACACTGTTTCATATATATATATATATATATATATATATATATATATATATATATATATATATATATATATATATATATATATATATATATATATATATATATATATATATATATATATATATACTCTGGACGATTTCATGAGATTGTAATCAATAAAGAATGTTCATCCTCCATCGATAAGAGCCGCAAAATCTTTTATCTTTTTATAGTAAACCCACAACCGGAGATCGAGATATCCTATTTTGATCAGCTAAATACAGAACGTGCTGAGGAAGCAAAAGCGGTGAACATAATTTCTCGAATGAAAAAATGAAAAAGAAATAACCTTAGTGTCACTCGGTTTAAATGATAACAGCGATAACATTGCTGGAGTTTCGGGAATGAGAAATGATCGACTGAGAAACGCGGTCAGAGACTTTGATATAATTAGCAAATGCTGTCCTGAAAGTGAGTGCGTGGAAAGACTGTTAAAATTTAAAATATTTTTTGATAAATATACTGCTTGAGAAATATAATGAAAATGTCTTGACGATTGAGAGATCCAAACTTATAAAAATAAAATCTCATGGTATTAAGAAACGGGATAGTTTCATATTGAATTAATAATTGATTTCTATATACAAGAACAACACCAAAAAAGCCTTAAATACATTACAAATGTGTGCTCCGTAACCAAGCCATTCACCATACCGTGGCGATCGGCAACTGCAACTTTATATCATTTATTATATAAACACTTTTGATTGATCCCAACGAAGTGTACACACCCCGTTATAACGAAAGACATTCTTGTAGCTTGCTTGGTGCAATTTCAGTTTCAATTTTTTTTTTTTTTATTATTATTATTTTATCCAGGCACAATTTATTTTCTCTTATTGGGACAGTTTCGTCTTTTTAGCTGAAATATTTTTCTTTTCTTTTACTCAAGGAAACTATTTTGCTCCAAATGCTAGCAAGGATATAACAGTTTATTTTGGTATACCAATTTACAAAAGTTTTCGCTGTTACCAGTCTAATTGTTACCTTATCGCGTGGTTTCTTTTGACTAAGGGCCGTGTAACCCCCAATAAGTTTGTTCCCAAAATGTATCGGTCCTACAAAACACCGCAAAGACACGCAAGGACATGTATATATTGTGAATTACGTTAAATATTAAATCATGCATTCTCTGAAAAATTTTCTTTTTGTTATTTTCACAATGTTCTGAGTATTTAATTACGGTTAGTGTAATTTTATACAAATATATTTCTAAATAAAGGTTGAATTTTCTTCTTGTTTTAAATTCTACTCTCTTTCTCTCCTTTAGTTTGACAGTGATACATCCTTGTGTCAACTTTAACTTTATATTTAATTACGTTAAGTGTTGGGAGAAAAATGACAGGATCACGACGGGCAAATAATACATTGCAATTATTTACAACATTCGAAAATACGTAGTGTTGATACAAAACTTCTATCAAAAAATATAACATAATAATACAATGTTAGCTTTGTTTATGGTAATTATTTATTTTTTTTGGCTCAGTACAAGGATAGAAACCTTTTTAAACTTAGAACCAGTTAAGACATTGTCGGGCTCTGTGTGCCTTTTGAGATGCAGTGAATTTGGAATTTGTCTCCTAATTACCAGTCATTCATTGTGGTGTACCTTGTAAATCCAACATTTTTCTTTTGTAATTTATGCGGCAATAGTACCCACTTGTATTATCAGAACAGCGTATTTATACTGTTAATTATATATTATATTTAACAGTATAAATACGCTGTCTGAACAGAACAATAGTACCCACTTGTATTATCCCTTTATATGACTTTTTCAAGCTTTATATGCCTTTCTTATGAAACATCGAAAGGTTTGCTGCGTTTGTCAACTTGTTTCGATAATCAAATGTACAGTTTATTAAAATAACACATTTTTCAAATATGGTTTTTCGAAACATTATCATTATCTATAATTATGTTGAACTAGTCCTTCCGTTTGGTTATTGATAATTTACAATATACATTTGTCTAATATGACCTTGCACGACTGTCAGGCTTTGTGTGGCTTTTTTATGGATTTGTATGACTTTGTCAGGCTTTGCATAATCAGGACATATTCAAATATTGCGTTTTCTTTCGATACTCATTAAAATAGACAATTTATAAAATAATAAACATAAAATAATAAATAAAACATAAAACGATTTAGTCATTACCCAAATTCGAACTTTGTCGCCAAATTTTATTTGTTTTTTTTTTTTAATTCGGAATAATTATGTTGAAAACAAATCCTTCAGGTTGGTTAATTATTTCGTCAATACACTTGAAATATGAATTGTATGAATCGGTCAGGTTTTGTGAGGATTTGTGTGACTTTATCAGGCTTTGTGTAATTAGAATATATTGAAATCATTGCATTTTCTTTCGATAATAAGTTAAATGAACAATTTATAAGTAATAAACAATTTACATAGGATTCTGTCAGATTTTGTTATTACTTCGTAAGTTTTCTATTTGGAACTATATCGCCCAATTTTCGGTTATATAATTCTGCATAAATGTGTTCAAAACTAGTCTTTCGGATTGGTTAATTCATTCATTAATATAATTAACAGTATAAATAAGCTGTCTAATTTGACTTTGCATGGATTTGTAAGCTTTGTGCGGCTTTGTCGGGTTTGTCAGGCTTTATCAGGCTTTGTTAGGCTTAGCAGGATCCGTAGGACCCAGTTTCTTAAAAATCGTAATCTCAGAGACGTTTGCTAAATGTCGAGCATTTCGTTGTTAGGCATGGACTATTAGGATAAAAAGACGCTGTTAAAAAAAAAAATAGATAAGAGCACAGAGACTAAAATGCTAACAACAGCATATCTAGTTCTAACAGATTCTGACCGGCGATAAAGAAAACTATGATGTATATCTCATTAATGCTTCACTAAACACAGTGAGAAATTGAGTCTAAAATCGATCTATATGATGATATCGAACGAGGTATATTTTATTGATAGCTTGTCGAAATTACAACTGTAAAATCTAGTATTAATCAAGATTATGACATACATAATAGTTCATAAAGAATTTGCTAAAGTCCTGCATAAAAAAGATGAAAAATTACAGAAGCAAAATAAAAAATATGGAGTTAATTGCTGAATGAGAGAGAGAGAGAGAGAGAGAGAGAGAGAGAGAGAGAGAGAGAGAGAGAGAGAGAGAGAGAGAGAGAGAGAGAGAGAGAGAGAGAGATTCGCGGTCTATTAAGTTTTGCAACAGCTTATGAAATTCTCAGGCATCTAATACTTAAAAGAAAACAACAGCTATGTTGTAAGTTATATCAATGAAAAAGAAGGCGTATATCGTGATAGAGCCAATGATATTACTAAAATACCAACTAATTTTAACTCTTCATTTTCATCCTGTTTTAACAGATATCAGATGCGATGAAATCTCATCTGAAAAGTATGATAAACATAGTTTCTTGCCCATCATGTCAATAAAAAAATGTAGTACACTGCCTCCGAAAATAATTTTACTACGGCAATTGAAATAATTGCCGAAACAGTTTCATAATGACAAAAAATAATCGACTTCACATATAATTTGGTCTCCAAAGCAACGATAGAGACTTAACTGATCAAGTGCTATAAATATGACTTTGAAAAAAAAAAACTTAACTGTGTTAGACAAGCTATAATTTTTTTAGTAAAATAAAAAGCGCGATAAATTACATTCTTATGATATTAACAACAACTAGAATTATGTCAACTGGCGGAACCGCATTTCTATTATTGTTGATAGTGTCAGGGGTACGTATTGTATTATCAGCGATGAATAAAAAGATCGAATCAAAATACGAGTACAAAAATTAATAAAATCCTTAATCAACTTCGAGCTTATCTGCATAGCGAGAAATTTATAATGTTAGATCTGATACAAAAATGCAATTCAAAGACGGTTTACTTGAATATATCATACCGAAGAAAGTTGCGAAATACGAAACACGACACAGTAAATTTTGTGAATTAGCTAGTGATTTCATTTTAAACATAAGGATAATATGCTATGTAAATTTCAAAAATAAAGATAGTAAAATTTTGTGTTAAAGATGAAAAATAATGAAAAATATTACAGCAGAGTGTACTACCTTAGAGATGAAAAGAATTCTTTTCCAAAAATATGATTAATACGTTTTGACAATGAAAAGTACAGCACATATGGCAAAAACAGAAATTAAATAAAACTGTCTCTGGTTCTCACAGAAAATTCAGATTTTAGTAAGCTTACCTAAATTACAGACTCACTTTCGTTTGCTGTTGACAATCTTTATTTAATACCGCCTGTGCCGGATAAAACCCTGTAGAGGCCCCTAGGAAGTTGCAAATTATCTCCTAAGATTCAATCAGCTATCAACATCCAATCAATTCAATACTATTTTGATCTGTGGTTGCGGTGCCCCAAAAAGGTGTTATGTCCATAGGCCGCTACCTACTCTGCCTATTTGATAATCCGGCACTGAATATCACAGAATAAATACTCTAAGATCACAGCCCATGAAGAATTGAAAGTGTTGTGTCGATAAATCAAGTTTCACATAGAAATTTTAAAAGTTGTTAGAACCTGGCCCCCTCATTAGTATTAAGATTAATATGTACTTGTTTCGTCCGGGTAATTAAGGGTATATAATATAATAGCGATAGCTGACATTTAAAAAAAATATCTTGGCAATTGGCTGCGTGTGATTTAGATTTTCAACGTTGCTTTAACAAATTTTCAGTTATATTGCTACGATGTCTGCAGTGTGGCAGTTTATAGTGATGGCTGTGTAAAAAAAAAAAAAAATCGTCATAGCCTAACATTGTGAAATTAGACTATCGCAAATGATCTAAAATTTATAGGAGACCAACCTTAAAGCGCGTATTGTGAAATATACAATTTTCATTTTTTTTTTTGGCAAACCGTATTAATAATAATTTATACCCTATCGAGATGTTCCAAATATAACCATCTTGGATCCCCTTTTTCAGCTTTAGTAGAGTCCAAATTTCCCAAATCCTACATGCAACCCTGGTTCCAGGTCGGAACAACTATTCCAGGATATGTGGAATATTCTTCTCCATTGCTAGTCAATGGCTGAATTTTTGTTTTTAATTTGGATTATAAAACAGCCTGGTTTATTCAGATATATCCATTCTGTAACTTTGCCACATATCTGTTGTTTGCCACATCAAGGCATCAGTAACACCAGTTTCCAGAAACTCCCAAAATATATGTGCCTATTTCTAGTATTATTGATTCTCAAATTAGTCCACTCACACACACACACACACACACACACACACACACACACACTATAACAGTAGTAATTTGCATGAACTGGGTGAAACTTTTTGGAGGACTGAGGGACAGATTACTAACGATAAAATCGTTATTGTGTGTTCAACAGAATGAGCCCAATTTCTTGAAAAGTTTCTTCACCCAATTTTTTTAAAATATAAACTTCAAAGTTACACTTGCGGTAGAGAGCTCACTATCGAGTCTGTAGCTAATCAATTTAAGCTCAAGGTCATTGGACATGAAACTGCTTTCTTGGTTTTCCAATAACTCGATTTATATGGGACCCAGTTGCAAACTTCATAGACGTATTACACCTAGACAGTAGCTTCAACGAATCACTCGTGGGATCCAATAGGCCAAAAGGCTGGGATGTTGCACTGAAATTTAACATTACATGCAAGCACATACCTACTGCTGAATGGAATGGAGACAACAATTTAAACCATGAGATTGCTAGAGCTAGATGTCCACTGGATTTATGCTGAATTATTACATGTCAAGGTCGCTGTTATGGATTTTTATACCATTTTTAAGCACAAGTTTAAGGCAGGAAACAGTGTTCTTCCTTTTCACTACCTCTTGTGGATGAAATACAAGTTATGTCCCTTTACACACACACACACACACACACACACACACACACACACACACACTAAAATTTCTTGTATGGAGAAGACTTAAATTCCGCTACATCAATAAGATCATGCCAAAGCAGTCCCAGGAGCTTTATCAAGTATTCCTTCTCCATTAATTATGATCAAGAAATCTGCTGTGCTTACTGTATCTTCCCAAATCCAGAGTTGTACTCATAGTGGGTGAAGTCACCACCATCAGTGTAATTTGTGACTTGAAACTATCCGACAGTGTATCCCATAGAGGTGTAAAATTGATGTTCAAAATCCCTGGGATCCAAAATTGGAGGTCAAGTGAAAAATGTGGAGGTAAAGAATGTACTGATAAATTTTCATCTGACCTGTAATTTTTTCAGCTTTACATTCTCAACGTCTAAAATTTACAAATCAACAAACAGGCATAATAATCAATCAATTTACTGCCTATGTCATAAAATGTGTGCTTTTATCAACTTTTACTTCTTCCCAGAATACATTTATCGAAAACATAATAACAGACATTCCCTGCTGATATTCCAAATAACACATTTTTCACTGCAATATTACCGATTTCTTTGTTGCGAAATAATGCTTGGTTTGATAATGTGTTCTCCAGACACCTCATGGCAAACAAGGTTGGATTTTTTTAAATTCTTAGATCCTATCACAAAAGGATTATTGACCTTTGCAATCATGCAAACACAAGTCATGTGAACAATCCCAATGGATGTGATATTACTCTATTGTTCTTCAAAAACGTGCTCCAGTTACTCTGGAGCCGTGTTCTGCTTCTTTCTATTTCTTGGCTGGTGATTCTGAGTACTTGTTTTCATCTTAAATATCTTCTTGGTCAGAAAAGTTTGAGGTTCGTTTGTCTGGACCACTGAGAATTGTTATCATTGGTTACAATTCAACTATCAGTCAAACATGCACTATATAGTTTTATTGTATAGTACATGTATGGCTGAAAGTTATATTGTTATCAAAAATTTCCCCGTGGTCTGGATGGATTGTTGCTGGTTGTGATGGAAATCACATGAGCTCACAAGATTTGGGGAAGCTAGTCTGTAATAACAATGCCTATGTCTGAATTATACATCATGCAATACCACTTTCTATGTATTGGTGACTTGAACAAATCGAGATTGCAATGTGAATTCTTTGCATCAAAAATATGCTATGCGTAAATATATGTGCATCAGATAGTTCTAATGTGCATCTGACATACAAATGTGCATAAAAGGAAACATTGATCTGAACAAAATTTAAAATATTTGACATGAGAATGACCAGAAGATATAGAAACAAATACCTAAAAAAAATTTCTTATTACATGACCTTTATCATAATTTGCCCTTCACATACTTCTTTTTATGACATTTGGTTTTCTGTTCTTCCATATTATGAGTACTGTTGTTTCTAATTTGTTCTCTAATAAGGAGCTTGCACTCATTAGAATCGTTATGGGCATCTACCTAATACTCCAAAGAAATTCAATGACATAAATATGTCCACACACATGCAAAACTACACACATGGTTTGCCGAGATTTTGGATGAAAGAACAATTTTTAAATGTCTGAGTAGTATGCCACAGCCATTTGACTGGGATGTATTAATACATCAAAACAAACAAAAATTTGAAGCAACCAACAAGGCAGTTTTATGCATTTATTTTCCAGATATTTTTCATTACACATTGAAATGGTAATTAAAATTTAAGTTTATTTCATGCCACAAGTATATCAATGCACTGGCAACCATGAAAACCAGTAGATCTATTCTGGGTGTTCAATATGGAGAAATGGTTTCAACATCTGTATCAAATTTAAAAATATATTTGAACTTAAAGGTATGTCAGTACAATCCTGGCTATCTGGGTTCAACACTAATGCAGGTCCAGTGGCCTGAAGCCACCTGGTTTTCAGAAGGACCACCACTTTCCTAAAGCTGTGTGGACCGTCGGGTTTTCTATTTTAAATTGGATATTAAAATTCCATTCCATGTTATAGGATAGCATAAATCTTTCTTTTAATTATGAACATGTCAAACACAGCGAAAATCAAGTGAAACAAAACAAAGCAAAGATCATGTCTACGCCATTAAATCTAATTATTGTTGTTTTGGGCGCTTACCATAATTTGTCATTAGGGTGTTTACTTTGTTAATCATATAAGAACATAAAACATTTAGCCATCTGACTTTTTGTTGTTTCATGTTTGAAAAAGGAGGATATTTCTTGATTTCTTCATAATGTCTCTCCGCTGCCCCCACCCCAAAACTGACAAGAAACTCTAAATACATGTGTACGATAAAATCAAAAGAGAACAAAAATTCCAAGATACCTGGAAGCAGGAATTTCCATGGTTAGCTCACAACAAGAAGGACGAGATGACATGTTCAGTTTGTTCTGTGTATGATATGATTGGGACACCCATATACTATGTGAAATTATGTGGGTTGGACAAAGTTTGGACATGGGCAGCATTGTTGGAAATTTATCAGGGCTACTGCAGATTCTCTAAGAACCAGAAAAGGACCATATAATTTCCTCCAGTCAGTTTTTATCAGTTATTTGTGATGTCTCCACTGTTAATCTAACAATGTGGCAGAAATTGTACATGTTCTTTTGAATGCAAGGTAAAGTTATAAACATTGAATTTAGGCTATTAAACAAGAAATTTAAATTTAGATCCATTCCATTTATAATATTGTAAACACTTAAACCACCAATTGAAATTCAGATCTGTTCCAGGTAATTTAATTTTGTTAATTCAAATATTTAGTATTTCTTAGGTTTAAACTTGCTTAATTGGTATATAAAAATGTACCCAAGAAAGACAGTGAAACCATGTCATGTTATAGCAGGCCTTATGTCTGAAAATTCTGGGAATGAATGTATCAAACAAGATTGTTGCAATGGCAATGGATGGTGTGTCAGTGATGCTGATGCTAACGATGGTGAATATGATGTTAATAAATACCATACACAAGTTTTGTCAGCATTATAAAACAAAGCATATAAACTATTGATGAATATAATGTAAACTGTAATAAAATAACCTTGTGTGTGTGTTTTATTTTTTTGTATGGATTACATTTGTTCCCCAGAACTATAACTGTAAACAAGTATGACCTTCTGTAAATTCAAAAGCAGGAAGTCCTGTGGGCTTCCTACTTAAAAAAGTTTGTGTTGAACCATGGCTATATTTATGCAAATTAAAAAGATTGGAAAATGTAAATTTAAAAAAAAATATTTGCATCAAACACCACAAATCAGCCATGTAATATTAAATGGGTATGTAATACAAGTACACCATTTATTTATATATGTTAAGTGCCTGTGATCTGAATCATATAGGAAAACTGATAGCTTAACTAGATCATGTCTTTTATCTCAAGTCCCATTTTCACTAACCAGCTGGAATTTTCCTCCGGATAATTAGACTGCTTCATTTTTACTCAGTGAACATTACATTTTTCATAGAGCATGTATTAAGAAAATGATAGTAATAATATCTTGATTCCAAAAGTTGAGCAATTCCTGCACTAACTTTTTATTAATTACAAAGATTTTACTCAAACAATTAACCCAATAAATGTTCACACCAAAATCCATTAAGCGATCTGTTGTTGTTGGGATATAGTGTCATGTCTCAGTGCAAAATAAGCCAGTATAACTGGAGGAAAAACACCAACCCACAGGAAGCTACTGACAAACGTTCTCACATACCCATATATGCCAAGCCTGAGACTCGACCCCACACTGAGGTTAATGGCAGTGGTCAGTAAAGACCCATCAAGTAATGTATTGAAATCAGTATCTCATAGCATCCCTAAAATGTCATTCCTTAATTGCCAAAAATAATAACACAGCCATGACCAGCATAACAGTGTTATTTTTATCTCACCATCATTATGCAGTGAGACAATAAAAACTAAGATCTATAGGGCCCATAACTTTCCTATAAGCAGGTTCCTTTTTTTGGGTTAAACTAACAGAAGTATGGTTAAAGTTTACCCATGCCTATAAAAAAATAAATTTTCCATTTAAACATGCATGTTACCATGGGAAGGCAGTTAAAGAAAAAAATGTCACATAACACACTGGTAACTCTGATTCACATTAAAATACAGAATTTAGCAAACCAAACCCAAGATTTCCGTATTTATTTCTTACTAAGTTTTATCAATATATATTTTTCCATGAATGTAAATACATCTCTATTTTAAAATAAATTCCAATATTTTGATAACTATGAAAGGAAGCAAAGATAAAATACCATACTTGTCAAACTCCAAAATATAAGGAAAATCCACATAACTGACATGTCCACAAACAATGCACAATATCTTAAATTTATGGAAAATCTAAAAGTATTTTCATCCTGCCTTGAACACTGCCATTTAGAAGACTTAACAAACTCAAAAGACTCAAAATATGAAATTCAACTTAAGCTCAACTCACAAAATGTTGACATACTATCAAGTGTCAAAGGCCCAGATGATTTTCTTAGCTGCAGTCTGGGAATATAAATCTCATGATGGACAAATATCACAAGCATATCAGATTTGGTACAACTAGAGTTCCTCGTTCAACAGATTTATCATTATTACATACCAATTACATTTTATGTAGTTTATCTGGCATAGAATACAAACATTCAATCCACATTTCTATGCTGCACACCCAGATATGAAATAAAGTGTTTTCCCTGACAGTTTGTTAAGGTTCTTTTATACATAGGGCTGAAATTATAACAGTCCCAATTTATTTTTAACATCATTTACAAACGATAGCTTAAAATATTTGCAAAATGTATATATTTTTTTTACAGTCTTCATTCCAGAAACTGGATATTTGGAAAATGTGATAGTGGTATAGACACCATGGCAATTCACTCGGTTATTATGTACACATATCTGTCCCAAATCATCAATAGCATTCATTCTTGCAGTGATACAACCTAATGAAACAATTGACCTTAATCAGGTATAAACTGCTATCTTAAATTGGAAAAGCATTTACCTCTATTAGGATGTTCACAAATGTGTATTAACTTGGTATGGATAGGGTAAGGAAATTTTTTGACTTGTTCTATTCACGTTTTGGCCCATTTTCACCTCCCACACACTCTTATTTTGTCAAACATAAAATAATGTTTTCTTTAATTTATGTTTAAAATATTATTATTGGTAGGCAGATGGCCAAAACAATCAAATTTTCATCTTAAACTCGACGGAGTCCAGCTACCTCTTCATTCCATGTATTAAAATAATAAAAAATATCAAAGCATAAATTTAAGCTCGATCGAGGCATACAAATATAGATAATGATAATGGGAGCAACAGATGAACACCATGATTTGTCATGGTTTTATGAACCAGTTCTTAATTTTAGCTAAATTATAAGTCTTGTAAAATTCTTTGTACACATTTTATTATTCTGTTCTGGTGCAAGAACATTGCTTATAATTTTTATTGCATACTATAACACAAAACTTTGCCATGTTTACATAAGAAAAAAATTATCTTTACAAATGTTTAAGTGCAAAAAAAATATAATTTCTAAAACTTTATGAAATACTAAATGGTACAAAAAAATTAGACAATACAAGAACTAATTTCATAAATTCAAACAATTATATAGTAACAAAAAAGTCAAGAGAAGTTTGAGGTCATATTTTATTGTCAAAAAGCAATATTGCTCTGGGAAATAACTTGTAAAATATGTGTCTAAACATTGGCATTTTTTTAAATTTGTTATTAGTAAAATGAGATATCTATCCTAGGCTATATATTTATGGTAGCTTTTTGATGTATGGGCAGTATCCAGCCCACACGAATGATCTCTAAATGGAAAAATTACAAAGACATGACAGCATACTTATGAGGGAAATTAAATTATGATAAGGGAACTGGCAGGAAACTACATAAAAAATGAATAACTCTTCTTGCAGAACAAGAACAATTATTAAAAAAATGTCACTTCATTTACATGTATAAAAATTACATTTTCTAAAAATTACTGCACTACAGTATTATGGATTATTTTTACTGTTGTATACTTTCACAGATTTGCAGTAAAATTGAATATTTAAATATTTTGTGTCCACTTTTCATGGTTTATGGGACAAAGAATTAGTTTTGAAAATAAATAAAGATGAATCATCCATTGTTGTTGTTGTTGTAGGGTTTAACGCCATTTTTCAGCACAAGATAGGCTATACATGGCGGCCAGTATTAATGGTGGAGGAAGAACCCTGGAAAACCCCAGGAAGAACCACTATTGTAATAAGCTGAACATTTTCCTGTATTTAACATGGACAGCAGGAAATGGTGAAGTTGCTTTATCATGTGAAATTTATGACCACATTTGTTGTCAACCATGCTGTTTGAAATTTGGTTGTATTAAACAAAGCAAGGCAATATTAACTGAAAGCTGATGTATATTAGCTCAAAAAGGATAACAGTTTTGAAAAGCACAACTGTAATTATCTATACTCTAAAATGGAAAAATGAATGCGTAGTCACTTGACTTTTCCGACCAATCTTCAATAATTATGATTGATGGTCATAGAGACAGTTAAAACATGTTAATAGCACAAGGATCTGTTTGTGTGTTTATTATTATACAGAAGAACTGAACATGCAAAAAGTA
The DNA here is from genome assembly GCA_016746295.1 of Potamilus streckersoni. Taxonomy (NCBI): domain Eukaryota; kingdom Metazoa; phylum Mollusca; class Bivalvia; order Unionida; family Unionidae; genus Potamilus; species Potamilus streckersoni. The sequence continues at coordinate 627,261 of JAEAOA010002072.1, forward strand.
TCAACATATAAAAATTACCCATAATATGGTACATTATTTCGATCTCTTTAACACAGAATGTAATTAGATCCACCATAATATTAACTTTTAACTTCAAAGCATTATTTAGCAAAATTTAGGGAACAGGCTAAAATTTGCATTCTTAGCATCAATCAGGAACAACACCACCAACGACCTTGGAAAGAAAAAAAAAAATGCTCCAAACCAAGGAAGGTAACTTCAATTATGGGGAAATAACTCGTCATTCTCTTCTTTTTGGCAAAAGCAAATATTGGTTTCCAAGCCACTAGGAAATGTTTTTCACAGCTGGTTTCTTCAAAGGCAAGTTCTTTAGATACAGAAGTCATGTGACTGGATATAATAAATAGGATCAACATGCTACAACTAAGTATACCCATATGATTTACATTAGTATACACTGCTTATGTCCATTACTTTTCAATTTTAGCCGTGATTTAGGACGGTAATGCTCCAGGTAGGCCAGCTGCTTTGCATTGATAGCTCCTCGCCTCTTTCTATAAAAAAAGAAGAAAAAAACCCCATACAAAATACAACCGGGATACAAGTATTAGGCACTACAAAAAATTGTAGACTGTATCTGAAATACAAGTATCTGACAATTTCTTTTATACCAATGAAAACAATTGGTTTTAAATACCTACTGTAAATACTTAACAGATTACAATCATCATTACCCAAATATGAAAATAAAAAACCATGGCATTTTTTTACAAGCACCAAGTGTGGCCTTTGCTTTTGGCCAGGCATGTAACCTAAGTATGTTCTGCAGTGAAAAAGCACCAGCATATTATCAAAACATCATTTTAAAAAGCATTAAATCTTTAGGCTCACAAAAGCATCAATGGGTGTGACACTATTGTTAGTTGAAAACATACTGAACTGGTAACAGCAATAATGTGCCAGTAAATCGGAATCTATGCTGTTTGTTCTAATTGTGATTGCAATCAAACAATGCTGACTTTGACCTGACGGCACATTGTGTGATTGCATGTCTGGATCGATGTGGATTAAAAATGGATGCACATGACACAAACACAGGTTGACCTGGACAATTATCAAATAATCTTCATGTATGCATATATTTTCTTTTATCAACATTATTGCATACAAATACCATTCTTTCTCTGAACATTTAGTGATAGTATTTCTCATTTTTATCATTTATAATTACGAACACAACTTTTTGATATGCACCAACTAGCTGGGATTTTACTCACATGCTGTTAAACCACATATATACATAAAAACATTGCATCATATGTGAAACTGTACTAAAAATATTACTATTACTTAAGTGTAACATTTAACTGTTAAATTTAAGTTTAAAATGTTTAATTATTCCAACAAAGAACTAATAGCCAAGAAAACTAGTTTGCTTGTAAAAAGCATGCTAAAAATGCAAACATCATAGAATTGAGTCATCCATTTCACAATGTTTTGGCAGTTTAACTCTTAATGGCACTTTTAAATAGCTACATCTTTAATACTGAAAGGAATCCAGTGAGAAAAAATGACAAGTCTTCACCACCAGAGCAATGTCAAAATAGACAACCTGATAATAAATTTGTTTCTTAAATTGATGAACATTCCCATTTCCTTCTAACAGACACATCCATTCATGTAAAATACGCCACCAATAGTTGTGGCAGCATGTAGTGATTTACAGTAGTATACATGGTATGTAACTTTTTTTTAATAATTTTATTCCATAACCTACCAAAATCTACAACCAACACTATGGTATTTTATACTAACGTTCTAATTAGTTCAACTGCATCTTCAAATTTCATTCCACCTTCTATCAGTGCGAGGGCTACCAGGACAGGAGCTCTGTAAATGAAATCAAACCAATTGTCACTTGCTGTGCATTTTATGTTAAATTTCATGAATATGCAACAAAAATAATTTCCCATACAGATGAAAAAATGCAAATGATACAAGTTAATGATAGTCATTTGTATGTCACCAATGGACAAAAGAATGAAATTTATCATTCAGTTCTGTGAAGTATGCATACCAACTTTACTTGAAGTTGTCATGCTGTCCAATAAGCGAGTATTGTATTGCTAGGATATCAATTTACCAAAACTCATTAGCAATGGTGCTTTTTCACTCTATCAGTAATTCTGTATATCTATCATTTAATAGCCACTTTTGTATAAAGCTGTTGCTTTTACATGTCTCTGATGCAATGCTTCCAGTTTGTCATGCAGTGAATAACCTACAGTAAGTTCTAATTGATGGTTATTGTTTTACCCTGGAATAAGTGGGAGGTGGGAGTGTCAAGATTTCAAACCACACAAGTTAGTCAAATTTTGTGTTAATTTGTTGAAAGCAACTGGGTCAATATTTCTTTTTATCTCACAAATGAGAAATTAGCATATCTCTGGCTCTCAGATGAATTCTCAACTTTAAAAATAAAATTGCAAACTACTACTAATAATTTGTAACAACTTAAAATCAAAGTAACTTTTATAAGGTAAGTATAATTTTTTTATCAATTGTTCACCTCTTACATTGATATGCACCAGACATTGATTAATCACTTCACCTCGATTAACCATCACTAGAGATCTAATCTCTGTTAAATGTTATTCTTTGATAAGGATTTCTTGCATTTGTTTATAAAGCAAACAAATATTTATACTGATAAGATAGAGATTTGGCTGACAACAGCCACACAAAAAATAGGGAATATTCACACTTGATGAATTGAGATGTTTTTGCAATGAATTTGGTGATTAGATCTGAGATTTTTTTCTGGACAGCTAAGGATGTATTATCAACCCCATGTATTAGAAACAAGACAAATGAGATAATTTTTGTTAATATTCAATGTGAGTAATATCAATAGTAATGAACTTGATAAGTGACTATGTGAACACACACAAGTGAAAATACAATGACAAACATCTAGAAAGAAAAATGTACTACAAATAACAAGAAAAATTGTTAAATAAAAATTTTGTGAACACCATCTGACTTGCATACTGTGTTCCTGGAATTGAATCTTTATTAGCTGTAACCTATTCAACATCTGTGATTTTCACAACACAAATATAATACATGTAGAGCCACAGAAGAATAGTATTTTTTTATACATTGCATCTTTTTATTAAAAAAAAAAACAAAACAAAACAAAACTACATATGAAATATAAAGGTAATTTTGAATTTTACCTGTATTTGCACCTGCAAGTGCAAATGTGATAAATAGAGGATCACAATTGGATAATGATTAAATATGGAATTTATGAAACAAGTTGAATAATGTCCAGCTTTTTGCAAGCTTTGGTGAGCAAAAGCTGGACATTATTAAACGAGTTTCATAAATTTAATATTAAATCATTTTCCATTTGAGATTCTTTTAATCACAGTTTCTATTTAAGTGTAAATTATTTAGATATAAAGATGAACAAATAATTTGTTTATTCTAAGAGATGGTGCACTTTTCTTTGCTGTGCATGAAAAATAGTCCCAAACAATGTTGATTTGTTTGTTTGTTGTTGGGCTTAACGCCATTTTTCAGCACACGATAGGCTATTCATGGCGGCCAGTATTAATGGTGGAGGAAGAAACCGGAAAATCACCGGAAAGAACCACCGACCCACGAGAAGCTACTGGCAAGCTTTCTCACATAGCTACATTAGCCGAATCCTAGACTCGAACACACGCAAACAGAGGTGAGATGGCAGTGATCCGTAACGTACAGCGCTTTAGACCACTTGGGGGCCCCCCCAAACAATGCTGAACTAGTAAAAGTAGATGGTACTTTTTTTTTACAAACTATAAATCAAACAAAAAGCTTCTGGCAGAATAAACAGAACATTTTATTATGAAAAAAAATCATTTTTCCAAACAGAATGATCATTGCAATGTGATGCCAAACTGTTTAAAACTGTACACAGTAGGCCTACAGTACATGTTTACACAGTACACTTGCAAACATCACATTTTTGGTTTTTTGTGGCCAAAAGAAGTGAGTCAAGATTTTGTGATATGTTTTATTACATGTTACATATAACATCTACTCTACATATTTACCCTAAAATGTCACTTTCAGAACTAAACATTACATTGTTGCGATTTTCATGTGAAATAGGATTACTGGATGCAAAAAAACCCACATGTACTGCAATGCATTCGTGACCGGATATTTGCAGTATATGATTTGGAACAATAGACTATACAGAAGAGGTAAACAAATTTCTTTTTGAGTCGGATTTGCATCCATACATCTCTATAAAGATGCTGTGGTTGGATAAAGTTATATCAGTTAGGAGACCCATTTATGTCCAGATTCTTCTGTGAACCGAGGTGAGTTTATTTACTTCTGTAAGGTAACATTTAAACCATGCTTGTATATAAGGTGGATTCTTTATGTTACAGATATACCGCTCCCCGCCACCAAATAAGCAATACTCTTAGTTTTACTTCTTATCGTCTTTCTTGTCTTGTAGTTTTATGCCATTTTTCTTATGATGATATTGTTATAGGTGACATAACAAATCCCTGTGGGGACAACATATCCATATTAAGACAGCACAGATAATTTTTCCACAATTTCCTTTCCCTGAATTGAGTTAAAAAATGACAGCCAAAAATGTTCGTTCAAAACAAAATATTCCAAAAGGTGGGGTTAAAAATGTTTTCCCAGGATCTCAGCCAACTGATTAAGAGGATTGTGCACAACAATTTAACGTGCTCATTTGGATCAATCAGAATCACATAAACGGATATTTTAACATATGGTAATATCAAAAATATAAAACTGCATATACTATAGCAGAGGTCTCGCTAGTATTTTAAAACTTCAAGTCCAGGACTCCTAATTTGGTAAAAATATGTGTTCCACCAGCAAAAGTTGCAGTCCCTACTAAGCCAGGCATCACATACTTTTTTTTCATTTGGCTACTGTTGCACCCGAACTATCAGTTCTAGCAACTTTAGCACAGATCTGAATCTATATGAAATCTACATAAATTTACCATTTAACTCCAAAATATTTGTCTAAATTTGCAAATGGCATCTTGTCCAAGTCTCTTGATTTCGACTTCGCACTCAAAATTTATATAGCAAAAACTGGAAATGAAATCAGTAACAGTGACTGCACTGGGCTTCACCAGTGTTGCAAATTGTGATTTTGTTTTACATAATGGCTACAAAATATACCATCTGGCGATATTTTTTGGCGACAACATTTTTGGTTGATAAAAATGGTATATACATTCTCGAGTGAAATTCAAAAGGCACCATGATATTTAAGGGCAGAAATGTGAAATGACGGTTGGCCAAATGACAGCAATTTAAAAACAACAAAAGAAAACAAAAATTTTAAAAAGTTTTCCTGCATCTTCAATGAAAACTGATTACCTCTGAAGCATCAATATATACTAAAGAAATTTTTTTAAAAAAAATTGTCTCAATGTTCTACAATTATTTGATTTTGTTGTAGCAATAACAAACGAGTATTTGTTTGATCCTTCAAAGGGAGCCTTTACCGGCATCTTCAATAACACATGCATGCACCTTCATCAAAGCAAGCCTGCAACCTTTGATCAAAGAAGTCAGCAACAAACTAAAATAAAAGCATTGCTTCAGTTTTCATAGTGATTAGAATGTATTTATTTTGCCACAAAACTTTCCTCTTTGCAACAAAAACGTGCTTACAGAAAACTCCTGTGTGGGTGATCTTCTGTGCCCCCCCCCATGTCCAAATATATGCAATTAAGCGTTTCCAAGATCTCTGCTATAGGAAAACTATACCTCCCATGTGATAAATGCAAATATGACAAATGCGTCTTCATCAAGTTCAGACTTCAGTATTTTTTAAACTAGTTTTGTGTATATTATCATGTACAGTAATTAAAATACAGATAATTTAAAAGCCTGGTGCAATTTTCAATTTTTGTTTTCCAACAATTCAGTATTTAAAGATCTTGTTTAAAAATGTAAATGCTAGTTGTCAGTTGGAGAGTCTAGTGGGCCAATAGACATGGGTCATGCTGTTCCCTAAAAAACATTCATTGGAAAAGAACAGATCTAAATTTACTGGTGCATTATGTCAGATTTGGGTTCATTTTGTCTGCAGTAAAGCAAGAATACAACAGATTGCAGAAATCAGTGGGGCTCCCAGCGGCCGAGTGGTCTAAAGCGCAGTCCGTTATGGATCACTGCCATCTCACCTCTGTCTGCGTGTGTTCAAGCCTAGGATTCGGTGAATGTGGATATGTGAGAAAGCTTGCCAGTAGCTTCTTGTGGGTCAGTGGTTCTTTCCAGTGATTTCCCGGTTTCTTCCTCCACCATTAATACTGGCCGCCACGAATAGCCTATCGTGTGCTGAAAAATGGTGTTAGGCCCAACCACAACAAAAATCAGTAATTTGTTATTTATTTTCATCCTCTTCTTTCTCCTTCAGCCCTTTCTCCTCCTCCATTTGGAGTAGATCACACCACAACCCTTCCACACCATGGGGCTCTATAAAGGCTTCAAAATCTATTTCATCTAGTATCCTCTTTTGGAAATCGGATCAAATACAAGATCAATTAAGTGATTGATGCAAAGGTTTACAGATGGATGCATGGATGGTCATGATCTATCACAATACACCTAACAAAAAATATGTCTGTAATAAGATACTCGGCTGTTACCTTCCAAGTCCAGCCACACAATGAACGGCAACACAACAACCAGGCTCTTCTCGGAATCGTATCTTTAATAAATTAAGCCAGTCTTCTACAATGCTGGTTGGTGGAGGTGACCCATCATCAAATTGCCAGTCCTGTAACAAAACAAATTCATGATACAGTAACAGGATGTTTGATACATGATGTGTAATCTATTACTGCTTTTTGAATTAACAGATCTATTCAAACATTATTTTCTATGAAATGACCCTTTAATTAATTACAATTTCTGTGACTGAGTTTGGTTTAATTAAGTTCTGCTGTCCGAGACTTCTGACCATTGCAGCAGCAGCAGCCTTGGTTTTGGCAATGTGTCACATGGACAAAACTGACTACACATAATAAATCTATCTTCAATCAGCTACCCAACACTATGATGTATATGGTGGTAAGATACAAGAAGAATACCATGACAGGATTCTATATAATAACTTAACTATGGATTCATCACGAAGAGCCTGCTGAATATAATTTGCTCAGCACGGCCATGAACAAAGTGAATCAGCATCAAGGAACTGATGTTATGTGAATAGGCATTCAGGGGACATAACTTCTTTAAATGATGACATGGTATCCTAGGAACTGGATGTGTTTTGGATTTTTAACATGGCTTTAAACTAATTCCATCACATCACTTCGATGTCTGCAGTGGGCCAGTTTAAAGCAATGTTTAGCACTGGGGCATCATAGCACAGACAATGTAGCATCATGTCCCACCCAGTCAAATTATCCTGACATCACATCAACCAGTTCTATCACTAACCTCTTAATGCAGAGCACCAATCAAGACACCTGCTAGTACCATTTTTATAAGTCTTTGGTATGACTCAGCCAAGGGATTGAAATCATGAAAATGCTCTAATCACTAAAACACCAGAACAGGAAACTACGCTCATCCAAGGTCTTGACAAAGTAAAGCCAAATCACGAATTTGAATGGAAATCCACACTAAGTTAAGTTATGCTGCAGAGACCAAATCCTTACAACAGGCAAGAAATGGTCACAACTCCTATAATTAATGTTGTGGAATGCAGGATTTGTTCAAGATCTCATGAACATGAAGCTACATACAAAATTTACTTAACAGCACAACTTCTAACCAAACTCAAGATGGCAGATAATTGAAATGGGGAGGGGCTAACACCTGTATATGTCAAGGAAATGCTGGAAATTGAATTCACACATGAGCTCATTAATAAAAAGTTTCATGCCAAATTATATTTGAAAGAGTTAAACTGAGAAACGAAATGGTAATATGCCAACTAGAACCATAAGTCCTCTAACTAATCAGAGAAGGCTGAAAATCTAATTCCTAAGATCTCACCAATGTATAGAACAAAATACCAAATTTAGTTAAAAATAACAATTGAGTAAATTTCTTTGGCATAAACCAAATCAGTGATGGATATGCTTACTAAAGTAATCAGAAAATTTTGTCATATAAGCTAGTTGTCGTAACAACTGTATAAACTCTAGCAATTCATATCCAACTGCAAATAACCCAGCCAGATCTGCCCATGCATTTACCAATTGCTGATCTGGGTCTGTGAGATTTAATAAGTATATGGCATATAAAGATCAACATAAGATGAGTGGAAGATGTGATGCTGAAGATGTTGAGGATACTCCATAAAGTGCATCTGACATTTTGACAAGTAATCCATTAGGTACAGTGTCCCTATACTAAAGCAGATAAGGACTTGTGTTCTTAATGGATTACCTGTCAGAATGTAGAAGACTACCTATCCATCACCTGCCAGACCTCCTACCATAGAGTAGGCAACATTTTCAAGCTAAATAAGAAATGAAACTGAGAAAACTTTGAAAACTTTGGCACAAAAAAATAAATTCAAGACCAATCTTGACCTTTTCAAGGGCATCATTTCTATCATTGCTACATCAACCTGAAACTATTTAAACAACAAAGTTTTATAAAGTTTTCAGTCTTGGAGCAAAACTTCAATTATCTGGGCTTTTCGGAAGTTATTATATTTTAACCCCAGATAATAATGAAAAAATTGGAATACAGTTACATGAGGTTATTCTGCTCCTGATGGAAGACATACTGTTCTCACAATGAACATGTTCATTCAAAAGAAATAAATGTCATTTTAGCAAGTTTCATAAACTGGATGTCAAAAAAAAAAAACAAGTTTGTAATTTTTTTTTATCATCAAAACTCAATGCATTTTTGAAAGAATCCATGATGGGATATTTTAAGCCATGATTCTCAATGTGATAATAAGATATAAAAATAAATGTTTATGCCATCGATGAATCTGACCAAAAAACAAGTGCCTTAAAAGTGGTGACTTTCGCTTCATCTTATACTGTATTTTCATCACATACCAAATAAATATTAAATTTTTAATAAGGTACCCACTGCACTGATTAAAAATGATTAAACACAACAGGTAACCAAGATAGGATAAAATTTGGGGAGGTTGGATGGTTTCAACAGCACTTAGGGACACATTATTGGCTGTATCATACATAGAAAAAGTAAACAAAGTGCCTTTCCCAAGTACAGACCAAGGGAATCAACCAGGATAGGCTTAAATTGGCACTGGATCAGCAATCTATCTATTACAATTACCTCATCCTCTGCCAACTGAGCAAATGCAAAGAGACAGATGAATAAGGATAACACTCGTGGAGGAAAATAATAAGTTCATATACATTATAGGAAAGCTAAAACAGCCAAATATTTACTAATAATGAGCAGGCATGGGCATGCATCCTAAGTCCATGATCAAAATATGGCAACTTATGTACAACAAAGTCAATGCCTTGCTCTCTTGCCATGCTCTACATCTCACTATGCACTAATCCCCCCCTTACCTAAATGGCTCTTGGGCGTGACTAGATATCTAAATCAATGCCTAACCACAAACAACTACACAAATGTCAGACAAATTGTACATCAATACTGAGCTTCTGACATTTTACTCTGGGAGATGAAGTCCTGACCAGTGTTACCCTGGGAAGTAATGCAACTGGGATGCACCTGGGGGAACACATGACCTTTCACAATTGTTTTACATGAAGTCCACATGTATATTCTACAGTGTTGTATGTACCTGCAGTATTAATCATATTTGGTCATAACTTATTCTATAATGCAAATTGGTAAGGAATCAAAACCTCGCTCATATATATATATATATATATATATATATATATATATACACACACACATATAGATATTATTTATTATATATTAGAAGGAGTGTTTCAGATATGACCTAAACACAAAACCTAACATAAGATTTGAGAGAGACACATGGATAAGCATTATAAACTTTACACTTCCAGTAGTCATGGTGACCAGGCATAGACAATTTTTGTATCTTGCAAATCAATGAATAAGCTTGTACCATCTTAGTAGCATAAATGATTGAGCCCATCATACTTTAGCTATATACTCCTCACCATCATGTTTTATTTTAAAATGTCAACTTTTTTTATTCTATATATCCAAAAACATGCTTTTCCAGACAACAGAAAAGTGAGAAAATACTTGAATTTTGTTTTATTATGAAGTGCTGCATTTTAATAAGTGTATTTAAAGTGAAGATAAGAATGTAGTTTACAGATAAACAAAGCATTTATATAACAAAAGATTCATCAATATTTATACCAGTTTTGCAGTTAGATCATATTAAAAAAATTAGACATGTTCATGACAATCCTATTTATCCTTAAAATAACTAAAGCTACCTGTTTGGCTCACCACAGCAGATTTCCAACCTTTCTTATTTTAATTCAACCACCTTTACCCTCTCCTTTCAGAGCATGTCACGTGACTGGTAACCCACCCACCATTCACCTCATCTTTCAGGTCATTCTCCAGGGTGTTGAAACCGAATTCCTTGACATATAACTCTAAACTCATGTTTCTTTGTTGCATACCAGCACAGGGGAATTTAAGTCACTTCAAATAAAATAATTTAAGAAACCATCAACCAATGGTACTTCTATGGAAACAACAGGACTCCTTTTGTAAAAGTCTGATAGTATATAGAAACAACTCGTTTATTGCAAAATCACAACTGATGCTCATGATATCAAAACATTTCGTGATTTTTGTACCCAACCCCCATGATTTTGTGTATAAGGTTTTGTTTCAAAAACATTTTCAAAAACTTTCACTTTCATTTTATTGTTTGTATAAGTGTCTCCCTAGACCTACAACCCACCTCCTAGGATCACTGACCGCATATTTAGAAAATATATTTGATATATTCCTCTTGCATGAAGGTACCTCATAAGCTATTTAATATCATGTTGGGTGAAATTCCACCAAGCAGTTTTAGGGAGGTAGGATACACAGTATTTCCTGCTAAAGCATGGGGGTAAAGACAGATCCAAACATAAAAGGCAAAAGAGAATCAATGGGATCTCTATACACTATGACCTACAGTACCATATATACTAGACTATATATTAGCCCAATTGCAAATTACCATTACCCAGATCTCTGAACACATGTGCCAAAAGATCTGGGTCTATGTTTGCAGTTCGACTTATGCATACATGGTATCAATACTAATTCCATCTACAGCTTGACTAGATATAAAACAAAATTTTACTATCAATAGAAATATTCCTTTAGACTAGTCACCACAATAAACATTTATGCCCTTCCATTGGTCTGCACACATCTGAGGAGTTCCCCAATACAACATTCATTTAAGCTTCCTACAAAATATTAAAATTAACCTGAATGTGTATCCTGTATGACGGCCTTTACAGGATCATTCCTAGGGGCCCAGAGTGACCCAGTGGTCTAAGATCACTGCCATCTCACCCCTATCTGCATGAGTTGAGTTCAGACTGAATTTAGACTCAGCTAGGTAAGTGACAAAGCCTGCCAGTAGCTTCTTTTGGGTCAGTGGTTCTTCCCAGTGTTTTACAAGTTTCTTCCTCCACCATTAATATTGGCTGCCATGTATAGCCTATTTAGTGCTGAAAAATGGCATTAAACCCTATAACAACAACAACAGGATCACTCCATTAAACATTTCACAATTAAGACAATGCAGGCTGTGCTACAAGTATGATTCTAATTTAGACAAAATCAAAATCTTATTTTTTTATCAACTAAATCATGCATATGCAATATGGAAAACTTAACTTCAAATGATGGGAAAACACAGCAAAAGAGACCCTAAAATCAAGTCACAACCCAAGTACATGCAATGCTAAAAAAAAATCCCACTACTCAAACAGTGCAACTAAAGTCAAATAAAACATTTAGGAATTCCACTGACCTTAGGTATCTAACAATTTATTACCCTGTATAATGCATGCACACCAAGTTACCAAAACAATTTTCAACAAATGTGAGAAGTGAAAAAGTACAACTCATCTATTACATCAAGCAAATCCCATTCAAATTTAGAGTAAATAGAAATGCTACTTCCTGATCTTGATTTTGACCCCCAAGAGGGCAACTACAAAACCATTCATACTCCCAAGCAAATCTGACAAAAATCTCTTGAATGCAAACTGGAGTACAGTAAGTAGCAACAATTACATGTAATTATGTCTTTCTTATATATGATCCCCAGCTCTTATATATGATCCCCAGCTCGTATAAAATGCCAATTTATTGATATAAGCAGTAGTGTTTCCATCATCTCTTCAAGCCCTCAAGACTTGGCTATAATTAATTTAGAAAATATCCAATGCCCAACCCTGAAAGTATATACACTTACACAAAATTACAAGGGCAGTTAATCTGCCAATCAATATATGGATTTCTGGGACTGTCCTTAGCCCCTTCAAATCAGGCTCAACTGTTACAGCATAATCCATGTGACCAGAAGGTTGAAGATTTGAGTGTCACTATCAAATTTCTTTGCATATTTTTTAAGGTCAACAAATAAAGCTGGTCTGAAGGCCTTTTTCAGTCTGGTTACTTTTTTGAAAATTTGGTAAAATTATGGTAAGCTGTGTTCAAGATTTTAAGCCGTTTCTTATTTGAGCAACAATGGTGAAATCTGTTTGTTATTTTTAAAATTTGGTCATTTTCTGTTGAGCTATTTTTGAAAAGTTGTAAACAGCAATTCTGAACAGAGCATGCAAAATGGACAAAGGATCATACAGAACCATACACCCTGTACCACAAAACTTGAGGTGCATAGTATTAACTGTACACAGTGGTACATTTCCCTGGTTTTATGTACCATTTACTTTTTCACTGTACTGGTAAGATAGTTTCAATGAATATACTGAAAATCCTGAGTAATCTTGTTATGATTTTAATATTAACTGCATGCTTTCAATCTTACGGACAAAATAAATAAAAAAAAATATTTAGTTCTTCCCATTTTATTTGCTACAAATTTAGGGTACCTGATTACTACAAATATAATTATGTTTTTTTATCATTTATACAGTAGAACCTGTTATGAGTGACCTCTGCTTTTAGAAGAAAAAAAACCTGAAAACATACACTTGGTCTAACTTTTAGAGATACACTTGTTCTGACTTGTAGAAAAAGAAAACTGGAAACAAATACACCTGTTCTGACTTCAAGAAAAAGAACAAATAAATCTAGATGTGAATCAAGGCCATTATAATTTATTTCCCAATTTGAAATAAATGATCAGTCTCTAATTGGGAAAATAAAAAAACGTTTATATTTCATTTTCCATATAATGCAAGAAATCAGTTTTAATAATACTTAATATTGATGTGTTTTTTCTCATTACAAATTTCTTTTTCCCAAAGTAACATCTTGTTTAGATTTAAAGAGTATAGTTTTGTGACAGAATTTCCATTTGACAGTTAACATGCACTTTTTAACATAAGCACAACAATAAACTGGTTAGTAGAAACTGTTCTGACTGAACAATCTTGGCTTTAGCTTGAGGCTGAATTCAAAGTAAGAATGCCATTCTATGCCTAGCAACAGTATGTAGATTCACAAATGTGATGACTGAAAGTACCATATATGCTCACTTAACAGACAAGCCCAAATGCAAACTGCAAAGACCCAAACCTGACACCACAATGTACCAGCAGATCTGAGTCTGCAGCTAGTATGGAGTGATCAGTAGAACAAATGAAAAAAGGCAACAATCTACTGGCACAGTAGGCTATGGTAGGTTGTATACAGTAACTTATTTTCATTGAAATCTCTTTTATGGCAAGAATGGTCATTGTTTCCAGTGCCAGTGCATGTTTACACAAATACCTTTCACTCAGACCTGTAATGTCTTCCCTCAGGTATACAGTCATACTTTCAATGTAAAACTTACAAAGTATCTGGGGCCTCAAGTGGCTGAGTGGTCTAAAGGGCTATCCATTAGGATCACTGCCATCTCACCTCTGTCTGCCTAGGTTAGAGTCTAAAATTCCATGAATGTGGATATGTGAGAAAGCTTGCCAGTAGCTTCTTGTGGGTTGTTGGTTCTTTCCATGGATTTCCCTGTTTCTTCCCCCACCATTAATACTGGCCCCCATGTATAGCCTATTGTGCTGAAAAATGGTGTTAAGCCCCAGAACATTAACAAAGTATCTTTTTTTTAGGTCAATTACCACCATCATTGTAAGTGAATGTACAATGCACTATGCTATTGGTTAGAAAGAATTAGATAAGTGTACCCAAGATTATCTGAACCTTGGCTATTGATGATGGGTTAAGGACAATGTTTCTGTTTCTTTAGTGTGATGACTAGCAGAGGGAATACCATAAAATCTAAGTGTCCCATAAACCCTAATGTGTGTGCAGTAAAATCCAACTAAATTGAGTGGATTTCTACTAGACTTGAGGGAAGTCTACCAGTCTTAGTGGAGACACACTACTTATAGTGGACACTTGGTACCTTGACCTTATCCACCTCCATCAAAATGAGTCGGCAATCTGTAATCCAAAATGTGTGTGTACTGTACAGGTAAAATACATTATGAATGCAATATGTGTTATGCCATTTAAAAATGTATCTAATGAAAGTGAGTCTGCTTCCTCTAATTCTTTTAGAAATAAATGTATCCCTTTATATTTCTCAAAAATACCAATTATACACATAGACCATGCTGTAAAATCTTCTCTTGTAAAGTTGATGACTTTAGTCTTGATTTTAGTGTGAAATACTGTAAAATCTTAGTTGATTTTTTTATTATTCTACATGTTTCATCTGGCAACTTGAATTTTCTTTACATCATAACATGGTAACCAGCCTTCACTCCCAATATTGCATACAATCATATTCAAGTAAAATCAATAATAAAAAAGCATTTTTCTCCAGAATATGGACCCTGGCCTCTTCTTTTAATCAACTATGCAATCAAGATATTCATTTCAAACAAAATTACCATTTCTCCATCAAGGAGAGACAGTAAAAATCCTAAGGGAAAGGATATTGCTCATCCTACACCCATGCTGGCTGTGTTTCCAAGTTAGAATTCTATTTTAATTTCTTGCTGACATCTATGTGGGGTATTAAATTCATCATTAAAAACAAATATTTTAGTCTATTCAAATCTGAATTTCATGCAATTATCTAAAGGCTTATACAAGTTGAGAAGACAAAAAAGAACAATGTTTCTTAATGTATGTAGTTTGTTCTTTTTTTTTTTTACACATATAAGGCTTCAAGTACTAAGCCTAAACCAGCGCAATTATTTTATTACCTCTTAGAAAATTCTCAAAACGTGTTCAATTGACCTTAGATGTATTAGTGGATGATCACAGTAACAATACAAGTCTTTCTTTCATGGTGTCCATAATATATAAAATTCTATAAAATGAACAAAAATGATCTCCAAGGTGAGATCTGTCCACACACCTATAACGCTCTGCCATGTTTGATCGTCACATTGAAGTTCGTTAAATGGACAATTTTTCCAAAAACTTCATCTGAATAGAATATGTGAAAATATTCCGAAGCTTTTCTGGAGCCATCTAACACTCGGGTGTGCCCAATTCTGTCAGAAAACTGAAACGAATCCCTTTGGTTTTTGGGCTTCGGCCAAACAAAACCACGTGGTGCACACAATTCCTCTGGTTCAAAACCTTCAAAGTTTTCTTCATTGTCATCACTGTCACCCACAAGTGCATTCCATTGTCTCTCCAGACATCATCTCTCACTTTCATCCAAATTTACCAGGTCGAAATTATTCAAATCCTCCGATAACCTCCTCTGAAATTTGTTCAATCTCCGCCATTTTGGATACAAATTTCAGCATTCGGAAAACTTGTTAAAAGTTCGTACTTTGTTCGATATTTCTATCTGTATACAAGCTAAACTCATGAGATCATCCAAATATAACATCTATATTACAAGAAGGAAGTTATTAGAGGAATCCGGTACTATAGGTACTATAACGGTACTATAGGTACTATAACGTTAAGAAAGAACACTGCCCTAGACCGTGGGAGCTTACTTCCCCTGGACCGTGGGAGCTTACTTCCCCTGGACCGAATTTTCAGTCTGTAGTGATGAAAGGGTTAAGTAGTTATCATAAGGAAATGTGAAGGAGTAATCATCATCTCTTCAGTAAAATCAGGAAATCACACCTCTACTCTTATTTAAATGTACTAAATAACTACCAATGTCATCAAAATTATGGTTACATATGTGGAGATCACTTGACATGTTTTAGAACAAGACACATCAGGCAAAAACAGTTCAGACTTCTGTGGGAGTATCTAGTAAAACATTTTGCTGGCATTTACACAATTAGTTTTGGTCAGCTATTATATACCCCAAATTCCTCCAAGGGCAAATGAACAATGACACCATTTTAACACTGCAAATTTACCTTTCCCCCTGTGAAAACATGTGCACTGTATTGGAATTTTGTGTCTACTGTAAACAATGAAATTTGAGACCCAATGAACAAAGACGAAGATGAGTATCTGCATATATTATGCACACAAAATGAGTTGAAATGCATAAAGTGTTTTTTAATGAAATCAAATTATGCAAAACTTTTTAAATTTTAAGCATTTAGTCATGAGCTGTCAACTTATTTGTAAGCACACTCAGAGATCTATTATGGTGCATAGGATAATTATAAAAAGCTATCGCAACAAGCTCTATAGTTCAGTTCATGTTTAAAATGATAGCCTTCGGAGCTGTGAATAATTTTGCTTCAAATGACTAAAAATTATTTATGTTCTACTAATATAAGGAGTAATCATTAATTATTCACAAGTTCTGTATACTCTAGCTGAAATGTTCCCCATGTGCTTTGTGTTTGCTTCAATCAGGACTTTGCTTGTTGTGTTCCATTATACATGAAACAGTGTTAGTGTGCAGAAGGAAAAAGATCTCCGATTTATATTTTAACCCTTTCATCACAGCAGACCGCTTTACCGTTCCAACACTATGGATCTACTTTTCGGTCTGGGGCAGTGTTCTTCTTTAACATTATAGTACCCGACTAAATATCTTTCGGAATACCTCTAATAACTTCCATCTAGTAATGTAGATGTTATATTTGGATGATCTCGCGAGTTTAGCTTGTATACAACTAGAAATAACGAACAAAGTAGGAACTTTTAACGTGTTTTCTGAATGCTGAAATTTGTATCCAAAATGGCGGCGTTTGAGGGAATTTTATAGGAAGGTTTTCGGAGGATTTAAATAATTTTGACCTGGTAAATTTGGATGAAAAGGAGAGAAGACGAATGGAGAGAAAATGGAATGCACTTGTGGGTGACAGTGATGACGATGAAGAGGACTTTGAAGGTTTTGAACCAGAGGAACTGTACGTTCCACATGGTTTTTTTTTTTTGGACGAAGCCTGAAAACCAAAGAGATTTGTTTCAGTTTTTTGACAGAATTGGGCACACCCGAGAGTTAGATGGCTCCAGGAAAGCTTCGAATTTTTTTCACATATTCTATTCAGATGAAGTTTTTGGATAATAGGTGTGTGGACAGATCTCACCTTGGAGATCATTTTGGTTCATTTTATAGAATTTTATATATTATGGACACCATGAAAGAAAGACTTGTGTTGCTATTGTGATTATTCACTAGTACATCTAGGGTCAATTGAACCACAGGAGTCTGCAGTTTTATCAATAAAGCACAACAAAATTTTTGACTACATGAAATTACCATAACGGAATTATACAATAAATAAAGGAATGCAAGAGTGACCACAACCCTCCGATGGATTTGAATTTTCTCACAGTCTTTTATCCCTTTAGAATCCAAGACTGAAAAACTACACATATCCATTAAAAAAACAGTAACGTACCTTCTCATCACTCTCGGACAACCATTGCATGAATGCAATCTGGCAAATTAACCTTTATTTTCACGATTACGGTCACAAACACTGGGAATGTGAACCATGCCGGGAAATAGCCCATTTGTACTAGCTTCTATTCTGCAGTAAATATGCGGTAGAGTCTAATAATCGGTAGAGTCTAATAATCGTTCCGAACACGGCGCAGAATCTGTTTTCTTTTAATACTAGGGAAATTTAATAACGGAGTTTTGAATATGATGACGTCATCAACAGTTATTTGTACTATCAGAACTTTAACTACACATTTCTGTTATGGAAATTGATACAAAAATTATAAAATGTTGAAATCTGAAATAAAAAACAAGTTAAACATTTTATCTTGTAAAATTAATTTCATGACGTATTTCATGAGGTATTTAGCCCGTTGTACAAATGGGCCTGGTTCACATTCCCAGTGTTTGTGACCTAATGGTGAAAAAAAAGGTTAATTCATGGATGCATTCATGCAATGGTCTTTCGAGAGTGATGAGAAGGTACATTACTGTTTTTTTTAATGGATATGTGTAGTTTTTCAGTCTTCCTTCTATTCTAAAGGGATAAAAGATAAAAAGAGCATGAGAAAATTAGAATTCAGTGGAGGGTTGTGGTCACTCTTGCATTCCTTTATTTATTGTATAATACCCGTTAAGGTAATTTCATGTAGTCAAAAATTTTGTTGTGCTTTATTGATAAAACTGAACACTCCTGTGATTGAACAAGTTTTGAGAACTTTCTAAGTTTTCTAAGAGGTAATAAAATAATTACTTGTATTTTACCTGTTGTGTTACCTGTTTGTACCTACATTTTAACAGTTGTAATAGATATGAATATTTTTATTTAATTAGTCATAAAATCTGATTTTTAACCTTGATTTTGACACCTAATCCAGCCAGATATCTTTAACATTGGCAAAGTTATGTTGTTTCAAAGTCCACAAGTCCTTTTGCTTTACAACTCCAAAGTTACTTTGTGTTGAGGACTCTATGACTACAAAGTTACTTAGTGATGAAAGGGTTAATAAAAACAACTGATACTACATGAAAATGAAAATAATGAACTATCTAAAAAGGGTATAATTTATGTACCATTTAGGGATGCTTTTTATAACCTCTTCAAGAATGGGTTTTGAAAGAACAAGTTTTATGCCCCCACCCCCAACTATGATTTTTCAAAACAGGTGATGTATCACAGATCTCAACACAACATAATGTGTGCTTCGAGAATCTGGTCTCTCAAGGCATGCAGTGTTTTGCAGTCATGGTCCTTTTAGGTGTTTTACCATATTCTTTAATTCTGACCCTCATAAAAGAAAATAAAATGTATGGTTAGTTTAAGCCAACAAAAAATGGCAAATTTCTGATTGCACTAGCTTTAAAATTAGGGCAGGCCCTTTTTTAATTTTTTAAAAGGAAAAAAAATGTCTTAAATGCATTTTTTTAAAAAATTCATGTGGGGGAAAAGGGTATGGTTCACAATGAGAAACTGTGACAGTTGGCCAGCTGGTATCACACATTGGGAGAGGGAAGACCCTTATGTAGCCACTGGTGGATGTCTATATATCTATGGTTTCCTGTTAATGGACATAAGCTGATGTTATTAAATCTCCCATGTTTATTTCTGCCTACAATGATCAGATGACTAATTTCAGCTGATACTAAACTAATTACAACTGCTGATGATAGCTTTAGGGGGTAATAAAAATAAATACCTACAACAGGAGATGCAGTTTTAATTAACTCATAATTATTTTTCTGTTATTAAAAGCAACCCTGCCACCTTTATCCACATAGTAAACAAGTCTGAACTCTAAAATACCTCAAGCCAATGACATGGGGGAAAAAAACAACAAAAAAAAAAACACAAGCACAACAAACCTGACAAATAGTCATCATCCAATCATTTGTAGGTCAAATATGCAAGTTCAGAAAGTAAACCTTACACCAGAGACAGTGGGCAGCACATACCATAAACACACACTACCAACCTGTACCAGTGTGATGGGTTTATTAATGTGAAAAGGCAATAACAATAATTATTTGTACCAACCAGGTTTGGAGTTTGGGGATCCCAGGTGTGGTAATGTAAATTCAATGTACACTACATGTTCTGTGTAGAACATTTAAATCAACTGAATTATGCCTAACTTCTCCAAATCCAGAGTTTTGTTTTTATTTTCAACTGGCCAATAATGTTAGAATAGATTAAATATTTAAGCTTGTAAAAACTGTATGGATGGCAGAACTTCTTTACTTTCTTTTTTCAAGTGCAATTGTATCAGGTCTATATTCAGAATGTGTGATTGCAAATCTTGCTGCTTTCTAAACTAATCAAGCTGCAAAATTGTACAAATGTGCAAAATCCATGCATCATGTTTTCAAACCCTGCCTCAAATTCTTTAGTAAATTAAGCTGCATTTAGTATGAACCACATTTTTTCAAATGTCAGAGGATACACTATATATTCAGATATAGAACAGATCATGATGATTTGAACACCCACTGTTAAAAAGATTTTCAAGATGGACATTGTGGTGGCCAGTGACTATGTACAAAAAAGGCATCATTTAGGACCAGCTAGACCAAAGGTTCTCAAACTGTGGTATACCAAACACTAGTGGTCTGCAAACCCATTCAGGTTGTACACAAAAAAGTTAAATAACAAGCTTGTTGGTGTCAGGAAGTATCCATTTGAACAAAGGACCAAAGCTGTATTACTAGTTGTAGCCTGTATTCTATTAAGAGCTTGGTAAATAATGCCTCTGCATTTTTAAAATTTGTTCCACAATTTAGTTCTGCTGTAAAAAAAAAAAAAAGTTACCTTAGTATTGGAGTTAGCAAAATGAGCAAATTCAAGGCGTCTTTGTTTTACCAATATTAAAATCTATTCCACACAGCCTGCAATGGGGGTGAAGCTACCCTAGAATGGCACTGTACGGTGTTATTCATGTATTCATCTGAGTCGTTTTTTTCTCTTTCTAATCCATCTTTGAAATCATTTGAGAGATATTTTTGCTGGAACATTCACTTGACTAGAATAAATAAGACCTTTATGAACAATTCCTACATAATGCTTCTATACCTCACATTATTTTTAATGAATAGGTGAGCAAAGATTAAAAATTATAATCCAGTCTGTTATGTACTAAGCCAGACAGCTGCTATAAATAGAAAATGAGGTCTTCTTGGAAATAGTGCAGCTGCTATAAATAGAACATAACACTAATGCAAGTCACCCTAGTCTACAAAAAAGTGTACTTTAATGTCAAAGTTACTCAAAAGCTGTCTTTTTGTGAATAGTTTTGTGATTAGAGGAATGATAATAAAAATGAGAATACAAATTATTAAGATTTTGGGAGGGGGATATACAGAAAACACGCTTAATCTAAGTACATTTACATGTAAGGCATAATTTAGTGAAAAAAAGAGTAATGATTATGCCAAAAGTGTAATGGTTGGCATGTATGTGTTCAAAGTTTCATGGCAAACCTCTGATGCACCTGCAGCTGTAATACAGCTGTATTATGAAATCTGATCCAGGGGTCATGCTGCCAGTCAAGTGGGCAATGGGCAATTCGCCTTCTTCTGTTATGAAAGTGAAAATGACTTTGCCCTCTGACTATAGATTAAGACTTTGAGATGCCCCCTCGCTGTAGCCAGTGGCTACAGCAAGTTCTGGCACTGCTGTAAACCCAATGACAAATGTTGTGTTCATACCAATCTGCTTATGGAGACAAAGAAATTCTTGCACATTTACATGCAAGTTTTAACTGACCATTAACCCTTTTCCAGAGCAAGATATCACTGCTTGATTTCATGAAGTTGGGCCTACTGTGCTATGATGAAAAAGATGCCAAATTCTGTTTCGAAATTGAAACATCAATATAAAAAAAGTAATTTGCTTTTAAAAATATGATCAGTGAAGAGGTTTTATAATTTATATCCTATTTTTAATAAATGGAGATTTTAACAGCTGTATTTACGTATTTTCTGTATAAAATCAGTTTGAAACCGTAAATGAAATTTTAATGGCGGACATCGCTTAGTATTTCATAAATCCACTTCATTAAACTGTGAAAATACAACTATATATATATATATATATATATATATATATATATATATATATATAGATATATATATATATATAGTAATGAAGCAAATAATATTTAACCAATCCGTCTCATTATTACCAGTAGGTAGACAAACCATATGCAGAACATTTAATAGGTTTTTGTAATGAAGCAAGAAAGTGTGATGTTCCATACCCACCACCTTCTGGTCTAAAAATAGCACTTGCTCTGTGCAAGACCAATTCTTGGATTTTTGGTTAGGGGTAAAAAGTAGGGTCCAGTTTAGTTATATATCTGACTTTAGTGCTTCAGTGTGTTGTTTATGAATAGTTACATTAATGTTTTATCCGGAACAATGAAATCAAGACAAACAGGGTGGTTTGAAGTCACCTGTGCATTTATTCCTATGTACAGGTATTAGAGGGCTATTTCAAAGAATGCTAGAAATCTTTTTGACTGCAATTGCACTCAAAACTTAAGAAAAATAAAATAATTAAGGGGTAGTTTATTAAGCATTTTTACCAACTTGCATTTACAAGGCTCTAATCTTGTTACTTCTATCAGTGAAAATTAATTGCAATGTATAGCTTCATATGTGACTTTTAAGTCATACAGCCCAAAAAGAAACTGCATTTACTTCAATTCAAAAACACACATATTAGTATGAATAGAATGGGTATGAATTTTTATATGCGTACAAAATATATTGCTACTCATTAATATTTTTTAACTTGAAAATAAGGCATTGCTTAAAACTGTTAAAAGCATACCAAGAAATAGAGCCCATCATTAAAATATGATAATGTATCTCTCTGTACGTATATATATGTATGTATATATATACACGTATATATATACATACATATATATATATATACGTATATATATGTATGTATATACTATATATATATATATATATATATATATATATATATATATATATATATATATATATATATATATATATATATAGTGTTTATTGTTTCAGTCTCATTTCTCCCTGATTAATTCCCACTTCTCCCTGTTCTGACCAAAAGGAGAAGTCACTTCTCCCTAAAATTTAAGTATAGCTTGACCCCTGCTGATCCTGCTCTCATTTAACATTAATGCTAGGTCATTATCTACCAGCATTTTACTACAATATTTTCCATCTTTCTTATGAATAATTTTTAATATTAAGAATTCCCTGATTAAGTGACAACTGTGTATTTATATAAATTTTGGTTCATTTTGTAATTAAAAGTAAAAATAAATTAAATCTTCATGGCCATAGATGTGCCTTTAACCTGAAAAATACATTACACTGGTGGTTGACCAAGAGTTCACATTGTAGCCTGGAAGACTACTTCAAACCTTTTAATGTTTCAACTGCCAAATACTGTTTAAATTGGATGTTAATTAAAATTGAATAGTTTTTGTCATCTTTAGCATCTATGACCAATGCAGTGCCAAAAAACAAACATGGAAGAACAAGTACTAAAGAAAAGTACAAGTCATATATTGGGGGGGGTTCTGGGTGCAAAAAACATGTTACTAGGATCTAGATTAAGGGATAATAGACAAAATGGCTGTGGGGAAACCTGCAAATCCATGCTCACCAACATTAAACACCTTTTAGTGTACTACCAATTCATTACATTTTGTATAGGGTACAAATTTTTGCTACAGACCTTCAATTAGAGGACCAATGAAAAAAAATTGAGACAGATCTGCAGTATTTGTCTGAGCCTGGATTCCTACAATCCTTTTTTTTAAAATCTTGTTTGAAGATTTAATGGTAAATTAATTTAGTTGTGCAACAAATTCTGTCACTATTTATATCACCATCTTTAAATAAAGTCATCAGCATTTCAGGTATGATGTTTTATAAAATGCATGAGCCGTGAATAGCTTGCCTTGTGGTGCTGAGGAAAGTTGTTCACTCTCCTGAAATATTTATCACATCATCATTTAAAGGCAGATAAATTCATATAACAAAATGGTGGAATCTGTAAACATCAGTATTTGTGAAAAGCAACTGTCATGAAATCTGGAGAGATAAAAAAAAGAAAAATTCGCTCAGAAAATGTCAGCAAATTTTTGTTTTGAACAATAGATTGGGAAGAGCCCTGGATCACTCCTCTGGAAGCAATTTTAGGAGTGTTATAGTAAGCAAGAGTGGTCATGCTCCTCAGAATACAAGCCCTGATATTCATTATTATTATTATTATTATTATTATTATTATCATCCTCTCTGTCACAAGAAACTGCCTTACCCAATGAAGACCAAAGTAAATAAAGATGAGTCTCCTTGAAGTCTAACTAAATGTACCCAAGAGCTTATCTCCTTGAAGTCTAACTAAATGTATCCAAGAACTTATCTCCTTGATCTATATGCACCCAAGCTCATGTCCTGATAAAGTGTACACCCAGCATATGAGTGGTGGGAATAGAATCTAGGGTCCAAAAAATAATTCTAGAAGAATTACTTCACCATGAGGAATTATGATAATAAGATGATAATGAAATGTATATGAACATTTTTGAAACAACATCAAAAGCATAGATATTTGAACCCATATGGTGTTTGTTTTGTTGTTTTCCAATGACCCAACTTTTTGATACAATTATGGGCTCTTGGTTTGCTCTCTTTAACTTCGAGAATGAACTATGAAAACTTCTGGCTGGGACTTTATTCTGACAGACATCTGAGACAAAAAAAACTGGCTTGATCATACTGAATATTTAGGTTAATCAAGGCAAAGTTGAATATGACTGGCAGTCTGATATAAATGAAATTAATATGTATACTGTGCCTAAAGGAAATGACTGAACTACAATTAAGACCACAATCATGCAAACACTGACCTATCTTCTGTATCTATGGCAGAAGTAGTGGTTTTACCACTAGAGCATGAAGAATATGTGACAAAATACAGCAACAGATTGAACATGGATGTTAGTGAAGAATGGTTTCATGTCAGTAGAAATATTTTTTTTGTCTTTTCATTTCAGACAATTGGTCTGTATACATAAGCTCAATAGATCAATAAATGAATATCAGGCAGGAGTTGGTTATAGACCTACAGAAGTCATGGGTCCTATTATCATAAGTTGCATAGACTAATATTTGTCATCTCAAAAATGTGCCCGCAAATCAGGGTCTGTACAGTTTGTTAGGAGTAAGCTGTAGAACAACAGACTCTGATATGACAGAGCTTTATGATGGCAGATCTAGATCTGTTTGCATTCAGACCTAACTTATAAGCCAGTATATATGGTTTTGGTTCCAAATTACTTTGCATTCAGACCTAACTTATAAGCCAATATACATGGTTTTGGTTCCCAATTACTTTACATTCAGACCTAACTTATAAGCCAGTATATATGGTTTTGGTTCCAAATTACTTTAAATTTTAGTCAACAGAAAGGGTTGCAGAAAGTAGTTACAAGAAAGGGTTTAACGCCATTTTTTCAGCACAAGATAGGCTATACACGGTGGCCAGTATAAATGGTGGAGGAAGAACCCTGAAAAAAACACCAAGCTACTGGCAAGCTTTCTCATGTACCCACATTATGTAAGTAATGACCTAAGTAAGCATAGTCTTTCATAAATGTGATCAAAGATAGCATGACAACCAAGCAAAATGAGTACCAAGTGAATATAAAGCTTTGTTTAACTGATACAATTCATTATGGAGAAGTGAACTCCTGTATTCCTAGTGAACTTTAAATTCCTGAATTGTAGCTCAGATTTCCTCAACAATTCATGTTAGGGACCCTTGCATACATATACACATACATATACACTATAGGTGTAGTCTATGGCTGCACATGAGTTATTGAGGGATCTATCCTTTACATCAAGTTTAAACTTGAACATAACCAACTCTGCACAGAAAGAACTGTAATGTTCTGTATGGTTGTCTTTGATTTGAGTATACTTTGGGTTTGGGGTGGGATCCAAGTATAATTGTATACAAAAACTAATCATTTTAAGTTAATCTACAATGCTTGTCAATAAAAAGAAAGTGACAAAAGACTATTTTGCAGACCA
This sequence comes from Potamilus streckersoni, assembly GCA_016746295.1. NCBI lineage: Eukaryota > Metazoa > Mollusca > Bivalvia > Unionida > Unionidae > Potamilus > Potamilus streckersoni. Next base: position 653,325 of record JAEAOA010002072.1, read on the forward strand.
GCCATATTGAATAGAGACTATTTAAGTTGCATGAATTCAAGCTTTCTTAAAATTTATATAAATTTTCAAACACAGACATCACAAATTCTGGGGCAAAATAAAAAACCAGAATAGTAGGCACTAACATCACCCATCAGACTATCAATGCCCCAAGTTCCACATGGTCCCATTTCAAGGAGAGTTCAAGGATATTACACACATACATATACCCAACCATATCCTGGAACTTGTTTCAAAGCAGAGATAATAATAGCTGCATACAAATTACAAGTTGTTTACTCTAATGATTCTCATAGGCAAAGTATTGATGCATTATTATAAATGACCAGACTCCAGTCAACATTCTTTGTTGTGAAGTTTCTGTTTGCCTTATCTACTCTTACATTTCTGTCATAACACCAAACAAACTTGCACATAATGTTAAATTGTCTCTAATGCTTAGCATTATTTATTATTATTATTATTATTATTATTATTATTATTATCATTATTTTATTTAAAGAAGGTAACTCAATTAGCTAGGAACTAATCTAGCTTGAGACCCTCATGATTGTTTATGAAGGGGTTAAAATGCTGGAAATATATAAAATAATAAAAACTAGGTGACCCACATCTACTTCCCTCCATCACCTGACTAAAAACATCCCATAATTTTTCTGTCTTTGAAACACTGCCAGAGATACTCCAACTGTTACCATTGCCATTACATAAAAAAACAATTATAGATCACACAGTGTGCAAGGGAATTTGTATACTTGGTTAGTGGTAACACATAGCTGTGTCCTCATTCATTACATATTCATTCACAAACATGGCTTATTTATAATACAATACATTAACTTTCCCATCATGCTGTCAACAACAAATTCATATAATTTCTCTTAGCCACACCTTCCACCTAATTTCATCAGTCTACATATTAAAAATGCTTCATATCCACTCCATACAACTGGTGACCTTTATTCACAAGTCTACTAAACTTAACAATGCCTGTTAACAAGACAATTAATTCACTAAATGATATCCTATTGGTTGTACCCAAGTTGATATGATTACTTTGGAAATTTTGTTGCAGTAGATTTTATGGAAAAAACGGAATTTCAATATACATTGTTCTATAAAAATATTAAACATACATTTTAAAGATCATGTTCTTAACTGACCTTTGACCCTTGAGGGTTTTTTTTTTGTATAGTTCTGTAGCTGAAGATCCATCAGCACCAAAAAGCTAGAGAAAAGTGAAAAATACACTCTGCTTTTAAATTGGCTGTATTTACTTAATAGTGTTTTTGGTTTAATGCCATTTCTCAGTGAAATACAGGCAACACTGGCCAGCAGAATTGGAAAAGGATGAAACCCAGTAAAAATCATTTATGAACCACTGACACAATGGAAGCTACAGTGAGTTTTCTCACATACCAACATTAGCCAAGCCTGAGATACAAACTAGTAGGGCAGAGCTGACATCAGTGTTCAGTAAAAGCAAGTGCTTTAGACCACTCACCCACCTGAGGCCCTGATAAACAAATTGTATATAATAACTGACTACTGAAGTCTGAACTTTATTATAAGCATGAAATCACATACTTGCTGTTGTTTTCTCCTTCTGTTTTTAAAATAACAGTAAACCTGTCAAACAAAACTACTCTATCCTTTAGAGGTTCAACCATATATAGCACTGCACTGCACGCATGTTATTGCTTTTAGATATTCAAATTGTGAAACTTTGTAGCTCTAGACAGTATATTGTGCTTAATTTAAATTAAAAAAATAATTTTGTTTGCTACTTATGGGTGCAGATAAGCTAGTTATTATCCATGTCAATGTTTTATTTCATTACGGTAATGTACATGTCACAAATGCATGTACTCTGAAATCTTGTTTGTGTGCTTTGTGTTGGCCATCGATGTCCTCTTGTTTTGTTCACTCTTAGGTATTAAAATGTATATGACAGCACTTGAAATCTGGGCAGGTTTTTCAATGGCAACTATTACTAAAACTACATATACACCCTGTTCCTCCAAATAGTAGTTGTTATGTTTGCTGTGTGGCTTTGTAATGTCAGTGTCACATCATAAACATGGATCACTGTTTTGGTTCTAGAAGCAAAGTTCCATGTAACCCAAATAAATATCAGCTTGTGCCAGGGAAACTAAATTTATTTTTTCAGGAACTTAAGACTTAAAAAAACAAGAATTCATAACAACAAAAACTGACTTTTGTCTTGAACTTGACATTTGTAGGTACAAAACTGTCTTAGATTTTTATTTTAGGAGTCCCTTCAAGGGACTGATTACCTACCAATCGAAAAGAATTTTTGGCAAGTTAAGACAAGTTCTACCTTTTACATGTTAAGTATTCAAACCATCCAACATTTTTCTGCAACAGGATTTTCAAACTGACTGCTGTAGTGGACATACTTGATTTCAGGTATCATTATGATCTTTCAGGACCAAGAGGAATTCATTAGAAGTTTTCTGGTGCAAACCCCATTATGACTTGATTATTAGTTCTGAATGAGAAACAATTAAGAATTTCTGTCTCAGTGGCACTATTTATATAGAGCCATGAACAAATGTAACCATTTATCTCATTCAAGCACTTTTGGATGCCTCCACCCCATTCTCATGAAAGCACTAGTGAATACAAGCATGTTTGGCCACCTCTGCATCTTTGGCATGGATGCATGTTTAAATGCCTACATTAAAATCAGCCATTTCAAACTTGTTTTCACAGAAGACTTTCAGGGAAAACCATTACATTGTCTGCTATTTAAAGTAACTGGGTCAGATTCTCCACTCTCCAAAATGGAGGCTGCCGATTTCATTCAGCACTTTCTTGAATTAAGATGATTAGATTTACAACTATGAAGACTTCACTAAGTCAGATAAAAAGATCCAATGTCAATGTAGCCAGCACTGTCTTTTGGTAATACATCTAATTTGGATGACTTAATGATGTAGATTTTGAGGGGGGAAATGTGTCTGCTACAGTTGGTCACACTGCTTCAATTTTATAGATTTTAAAGCACATAAAAAATTCTTCCAAGAAAAGTAATTTATAAACAAAGTGTAGAAAAAAGTAAACTGGTTACACTTCATGCTGAATTTGACATACTACACTGCAATATATTTATAAGATTCAGGCTTTTACATATCTGGACATGTAGGTAACAGGTGATTTGCTTATAGGACACTGCTTTTAACTGCTTGAATTATGTATATTAACTGCTTTCACTGCTGACTAGACAGTCTACATGTAAAGAATTAATGGTCTAATTGTAGCAAAGCCTACTGGTCACTCTTTAGTCCTCTGGTCAATTCTTGACCTATGCTCAGCTGTTGCCCAGCTGTGAGAGATAGGAAAAAGCAGCATGTCTGGCCTGGGCAATGCCCTTAGTTTTTCCAAGCAAGAAAGAACCTTGGCATGAACTTAGGTGTAGAGCACATATCTAGTGGCAGAAGACAATGGATTTCATTGACAGCTACGTCAAATAATTATTGTCCCTCACCTTGCACCTCTTGGTGAGAAGGGTTTCAAGATTTGTGTGTGTGTGGTGTAGTCAATTTTTGTAAAAATGTGTTTTAGGATGATGATATTACAGTTATGACAGTTATGCAATTTGGTTAAATGGATTTATTGGGGGTATGTTTATCTTTGATGTGTTGGTCCAAAAAGATTATAAGGATACTGTTGAAATTATGTTTTTAAAACTAAAAGTTAAATGAACCAATAAAATTATTGAATAGACAATGCATTTTTGTTTTAATTGTGCATGTAGTTTTTTTGCTTTTTTTTTTGAGAGAGAGAGAGAGAATGTTGTGTAAATTGTAATATCCTATTTCAAGCTGAAAAGTATGGATTACATTAAAATTTGTCAGTACATTTTTGACCCCCACATGTTATTTGACCCCCAGTTCTGACAACAAGGGGTTTATTCTTCCCTCAATGTTACACCCCTGGGGGATACACTGTGATAAGATAAAGCTTAATAAAAGTGATGTGTAATGTTGATGGCATTAAAAGTTCTTTTTTTCACAGTAACCTTGTCCTCTGAATCATACAAAAATACACTTCTTTTCCATAAGCACAAGCATTCCATAAAGCTTTGCAACTGTTAATGATGCACAAACTATGAAATTCTTTCTGTCATAGTGTCCAAGACCTTGGACTTTTAAACTTTAAAACTGATACCATTATATCTTAATACAAGTACAACTTTGGCAACTGTAAATGGAAAATTCAAGTTATTGTGCTGAAACTATTTTTCTTTTATATACCTTAATATCTGGACTAAAAAAAATCAAAAGGTTTCTTCTTTTTCCCAATTGCAAGCCATCCTGCAAGTCTGGTAACTAACTGATGAAGAACTCTAGTTATGCTGAAATTTTTTCCCCTTCCAGTTAGTGATCCTGACCTTTAAACTTTTGACCCCAAAACTGATAGTCATATCATTTAATCCTAGTGCAAGTAATCCATCAGTTTAGAAACTAGACACTGGAGGATTCAATCCTCAGAGATACTGGACAGAAACCATTATTCTTTGCAGTCATCGACCTTGAACCATGCCATTGTGATCCTACTCTCAACAGGGTTCATCATCACTGGACATTCATGAGTTCTACAAGATCTTGCAAAGACAACCAACAATAGATGAACAACTCTAGTTATTGTGCTCAAATGAAATTGCTGAGATGCACAGCTGGGTTGAGAGATATAACATTCCATCATAATGCAGATGTAAAAAACCTTGTTATTCCTGACACAAAAGTAAATTTACTGCATACATCATGTATAGAGTATGCCATTTAGAGAGATGCATGTTAACTGAAGATCCGTATCAGGGGTCACACTACCAAGCAAAGTGGGCAAAAAGTCTCCTAAGAACAGTAAACTTCAACTTCTTCTGTTAGAAAATCGAAAATGACTTTGACCTCGATTATTTGGACATAAAATGGGTGTAGACTATGACTTTTTAGATGCTTCCTCACAGTAGCCAGTAAGTTCTGTCAATTATGTAATCTAAGGTGAAATTTTTCAATATATAATTAGTAATTTGCTTTTAAAAAATGTGACTAGTGAAGAGTGTTTTCTAATGTATTTCTTGTTTTTATAAATGGCTACTTTAACTACTGTATTTGTGTATTTTCACTACCATATACCACATCATGAAATTGTATTAGTAAATAATTGGGTAAATAGATTTAGGAAAATATATAACATAATGAAAACAAAGTTTAAATATTATGTCATATGAGATTTAGCCTAAATATTTAATAATTAAGGTCAAAAACACATGACAATCTCTGCCCTACCGTAATTATTTTTCATAAAATTACAAAATAGATATATAGTAATTCACTAAATACTATTTAACCAATTTACATTGTTAATACCAGTAGGTATACAAATAATTAAACCATAAATATGTGATGTGATTATGATTTTTAATGTAGCTTTAACAAGTTTTCAGTCATATCGATGTGATGTCTGCAGTGTGGCAGTTTATAGTGATGCTTAGCACTGGGGCATCATGCCGCAGACTTGTAACATGATGTCCCACCCAGTCACATTAATATGTAGTCCTATTAATGAATTTGTTGTAACAAAGCAAGAAAACGAATAGTTGTATTAAAAAAAACTTTTTTTTTAAAAAAATAGACGCACTCACTTGGTGTTTTAGTTTTGGGGAAAAACAGGTCCAGTTTATTTACTTTAGTGCTTCTGTGTGTTGTCTATGAATAGTTACAGTAATTTTTTTATTGGGAACAAGGAAATTAAGTTGAAGAGTATGTTTTGAAGTCTTTTGTACATTTATTCCTATACACATGAATTAGGGGTTGTTTCAAAGAAAACTAGGAATCTTTTTTGACTGCAATTTTGCATAAAAATTGTACAAAATAAAATAATTAAGTCCTAGTCTATTAAGCATTTTTACCAACTTGCAATTACAAGACTCTAATCTTGTTACTGATTCAGTTAAAATTAATTACAATGTAAAGCTTCTGCTGTAATTTTTAGTCATTTAACCCTTTCGTCACGTTAGACCGCTTAACCGTTCCAGGGGAACACTACATCCGTCAACACTATGGACAGACCTTTCGGTCTGGAACAGTGTTCTTCTTTAACATTATAGTACCCAACTAAATATCTTTTGGGGTACCTCTAATAACTTTCATCTGGTAATGTAGATGTTATATTTGGATGATCTCGTGAGTTTAGCTTGTATACAACTAGAAATAGCGAACGAAGTAGGAACTTTTAACGTGTTTTCCGAATGCTGAAATTTTTATCCAAAATAGCGGCGTTTGAGGGAATTTTATAGGTGAGTTTTCGGAGGATTTAAATAATTTTGACCTGGTAAATCTGGATGAAAATGAGAGAAGACATATGGAGAGAAAATGGAATGCACTTGTGGGTGACAGTGATGACGATGAAGAGGACTTTGAAGGTTTTGAACCAGAGGAATTTTACGTTCCACGAGATTTGTTTCAGTTTTCTGACAGAGTTGGGCACACCCAAGAGTTAGATGGCTCCAGGAAAGCTTTGGATTATTTTCAAATATTCTATTCAGATGAAGTTTTTGGAAAAATTGTCCGTTTAACGAACTTAAATGTGACGATCAAACGTGGTAGAGACGATAATAAGTGTGTTGACAGATCTCACCTTGGAGATCATTTTGGTTCATTTTATAGAATTTTATATATTATGGACACCATGAAAGAAAGACTAGTGTTGAGGACTCTATGCCTACAAAGATACTTAGTGATGAAAGGGTTAACCAATTTGCCTGTCTCTCAATCTAAAAATGTATACTACAAGTATGAATAGAATGGGTATGAATCTATAATAATTTTTATACATGTACAAAATAGGTTGATAATAAACATAACATATTTTTATACTTGAAAATAAGGCAGTTTTAAACAGTTAAAAGCTCACTGAGAAATGGAGCACATAATCTATCTCGAATTTCACATTTAGCTTCCACTTCTTCCTGTTCTGACCAAAAGAAGTGACTTCTCCCTACAATTTAAGTCTAGCTTGACCCCTGCCTATATAATACATTCTCTTTCCATACTATTAAATTTAAGCACACTCCTAAAGAATCATAGCAACCATAATGCAAATAGGTTTCTATAGCAACAGACCTCTACATGTATTAATCTGCAACTACAGTGACACTGCTTACTCCAATGTTTTTCCTATTTCAAGGATTGTTTCATTTTTTTAAGTAATGTGTGCTGCAGTAATCAATACTCCATTTATATATACATTCCCCATCAAGTACATGGAACAAAAACTGGACACTAACAACCTGGTTTTTAAACAAAATCTTGGCATCATCCATACTTGGTAAGCTTCTTTTGTGCCCTGCATATGGCGCACAACATGTGTCAAAGGAAAATACAACACTACAATACAAATTTCAAGCAATAAAACTGCTGAAGCAAAAGAGATTTTGTGTCTTTTTTTTTATAGCACTAGTACACCTTGTATTACAATTTTCCTCTGGTCTTTTACAATGTCCAAATATGGAGGCTGGGGTAAACAGTAAGTCATGCTCCTGGAATCCTCGCTGCAACACTAGTGTACATGCTAAATTGCGATGAAGTAATATTAGCCACAAAAACTAGCTACAAAATTGTTGAAGTTGTTGTTCTGGTGCTTAATGCCATATTTCACCACATGATAGGCTATACATGGAAATGGTAGATGAAATCGGAAAGAATCACCGACCCACAAGAAGATATTGGCAAGCTTTCTCACAATCACGGAATCTTAGACTCAACCCACACAGAGGTGAGATGTCAGTGATCCAAAATGGAGAGCACATTAGACCACTTGGCCATTCGGGGCTCCCTACAAAATTGTAAAACCTGGATCATCCTAGGGCAGAAAAATGTACTGGTATATATAGAAAATCCCAAAGTAGTATTAGAATGATTTTCCATTTAATAAATCTTAAGAATGATATAAATGTAAATATCCATATTGTGTATTCATTTGTTTTCCATTTTTCATTACATAGATAACCTTACTGAAGGCTGATACTCATGTCTACCTGCATATAACTTTCAGTACATTTGGTCTTTTAATAAAATGAAATTGTTGGAACATATGGTTTAGAAAAGGACCAGCACAATTTTCATGTTGCTGGTCCTGAGGATCTGTAGAATTTTTGAGTTGTTTCACACACTGCCGCTATGGCATCCACATTTGATGTAGTAGGCACCATTTTTAATCAGGACAAACTGTGATGATTAAAAGTATTTTGGTGAATGACCAGCCAATCACAAAGAGTAGCAACTGAATGATTTTAAGGTGGCTGATGTGGCAGTCAATCTAGAGATCCAAACTGCATAATTTTCATTCAGATCAAGCTAGACCTCGGGTTGTTTCTGTGGATGAAGTTTCATGACAACCATCCCAGTAGTTTAGGATTAGTAGTGGTTATAAAAACTTGTTCTGCCAGAAAAATAGTTAACAACCAATCCTACAAATTTTTCTGGACTATGACTTTTGCAGCAGAGCCATAAAAAATATAAATACACCACTCCCTCGATAACTCGAGAACCCACTTAGTCCAGCATGGCTCCTGATTTTTTTCAAAGAAAATATATTTTAAAATGTGTTGAAAGTGAAAAAAGTCGTGATAAGAAATGGTAAATTGGTAAATTAAACCTCGATATATATAGCTCATTTTTATCATCGAAAATGGTGATTATTGCCCATAAAGATAGATTCCATATTGTGAAATTTGCAATTTCTAATAAAATATCACATGTTAGGTTGTTGTTTTTTAAATAGAAAAATAGTTGTCTACACACTATAAATAAACAATGCTCAACGAAAAATTCTCGCAAATGCTAACATGGGGCAACAGAGAATGAAATAAATACCAATTAAATGTCTTGCTAGGTGAAATTCACATTCTAATCCTTTAATTTCGTTTTATATTATTCAAAACATACATATTCTCTTCTATGAAAACATGAAAAGAATCAGTCACATGAGTACTTCCGTGAGTACTTCCATGAAAACATAATTGAATGCCGGCTTTGTTTCGATCAACAGCTTGGAGAAATGTTTGTTGCAATAAAAGAATTAAAAAAGACCCGAGTTGTTTTATCACCTTGAATATTACTTTTGTATCAAATCAAACAAGGTAAGTACAATAAAATAAAGTTCGAAGGCATGCCAATAGGAGCAAATGTTCTTGTATTCATTACCCCTATCAAATTTCATTTTCCTTGACCAATCAAAAATATTTTCCCATTTTATGTATTAACATTATTAAAGTATATAATATCAGTAATGTATCCTAATCATTTGTAAATGTGATCATGGAGAGCAAAGGAATTAAAGGAAAGGCGAACTTAGTAACTGGAAAGCTGTTCATCATAGATGGTGTTTATAAGGACTAAGCACGATCAAAAATTTGCAATGAACTAAAAATTGCTGAGTCGACAGAGGTTGGCTTAAGAATTTGCCAAAACTTTGAAATTACATGATGTTGATTCAGAGGAAGGGATAAAACGAAAACGAGCACGGACTGCAAGCTATAACAACTTAGATATTGCTGTGTACGCATGGTTAACACAACGTGTCACAAACTGTAAGTGTTATCGTGTTCTAATTTAGGTTGTTTTAAATTTTTAGACCCATTAATTTCATTTTGGTAATGGTTAACCCTTGTGAATTTATTTTTTTCTTCCATTTTACTTCTACCGCAATAAATATCTACACCGTTCGATCGACATTGTTTTTTTCCGAAATGTGTCGATTTTTCGTATTTAAAAAAAAATGTCTACTTTGGATCAAACAATAAAACTAGAATGTATACCATTCATGGCAAAAATTAGTGACGTATTACACAACGTGGAGTCATACATGTGCTAAGGGAATGGAATTAACGTGGAATAATGATCAATATACTGCAAGTTATCCTGAAATTAATGTTACTGTGATGAAAAAATTAAACAAAGTACATCGATATGAAGAGATATTTATTAACTGTTAATCTTAACATGATTATTAATTGAGTATTCAACACTGTAACATGCCAAGCCTCCCCCACCCCCTTTTGCCTATACGTCGATTCCTTTGTTAGTTTTGTTGTTTGTTATAGGTCCTTCGATAACTCGCGCCCTCGTTTATATCGCAGTCGATGTTTTTGGACCCCGATGTCTGCGAGTTATCGAGAGAGTGGTGTAGTTCAAAGATCTAGTAAACGCTTAATTATGTGTATTTGGACAAAATTTTTTTATTTGGGTTGCAGAAAATTACCCACACGAGTCCTCCGTATGCACGTTTTTGTTGCAAGGAAGAAAAGTTTGCGGCAAAATAAATATGTTCTAATCACTATGAAAACTGAAGCAATGCTTTTATTTTAGTTTGTTGCTGACTTTTTTGATCAAAGATCGACGGCTTGCTTTGATGAAGTTACAGGTGTTATTAAAGGTACCGCTAAAGGCCTCCTTTTAAGGACCAAACAAATACCCATTTGTTATTGCAGCGGCAACATCAAATTTATTGTAGAACATTAACACAATTTTTTAAAAAATTTATTTAGTATATAACCTTGCTTCAGAGATAATCAGTTTTCATTGAAATTGCTGCAAAACTATTTTTTCTGGGTTTTTCCTATTGTTTATTTTTAAATTGCTGTTGTGTGGTTGACAGTAGTCATTTTAGGTTTCCCCCCTCAGAGGTGGTTGATTGTAGCTAGTCTGTTGGAGGCTAGTTTGATTATATTACAGCTTACAGTATCAAGGCCAGATATGGGCATAAGGGATTATGACCTAACAATTAACTGATTTGTTTATGTAACAATTGATTCCAGTGCATTTTTATATCCAAGTTTGCTGCTTCCTGTGATGGTGCCTTTGAATTTCTTCACTTCAAACTCAAGACTGTATATTTGTTTTTATTCAGCCAAAAATATGGCCAGATGGCATATTTTGTCACCAATATGTAAAACATAATTGCAATTTTCGACATTGGCAAATGTCAAAGCCCAGTGCAATCACTGTTATTGATTTCATTTCCAGTTGTTGCCATATAAATATTGCATGCTAATTCGAAATCATTAGACTTTGACAAAATGCTGTTTGCAAATTTAAACAAGTGTTTTGTAGTTAAACAGAAAAATGAAAATTCCAATGAGATTCAGAACTGTGCTAACAATGATGCAACCGAAGCCAAGTGTAAGAAAGTACATGATTTCCAGCTTAGTGGGGACTGCAACATTGCTGGTGGGACTCCTCTATTTTTACCAACTTAGGAGTCCTGTACTCCTATTTTTTAAAATCATAGCGAGACCTCTGTAGTTACAGTGCACACCAAGTTGACTGATTTTCAAAGTTTAAAAAGTAAAATGGTGATGTTTCATCACTGATTTTGAACAGAAATTGCCATCAACCAATCTAGAATTTTGAGACATTCATTATAAAAGATGTGCAAATCACAGTTCATATCTTTAATACAAAGAATCTTCTTCCAGCTCATACAGAACTATCTTAGCCTACACGATGCCTCTATGCCAATTCCACATGACTAAAAGCACTTGCTCAACACTTTATTTAATTGGCATTCATTCTGTTTCTTTCATGTCCAATTTATCTTGATCAGGAATTGTGATCCCATACTAAAAACATGTCAATGAATCCTCAATGTTTGGCAATATAAAAGAAAATCATCCAAGAGTACCTCAAAGAAAATGATGGTGTAAAATCAAAAACATATTTACTGGTATTCAAATAAGACAATCTCTTTTTAAGTGCTGCATGTTGAAACCATCCATTACTTGAGTGAAAAGTTTCAAAATTAACTGCTGCTGAAACCTTATTGAATGCCCAATAGGCACAATTTTCATTTAGTACCAACATTAGACATTTTTATAAGTTTTCTGATGAAAACCTCAAGTTGATAAGACCATTCATTCAGGAGAAAATGTGATTAAAGGACTTTCATGATGACCATGCTTGATATCAGATTTATGACCAACAAGACTTAAAAAAATGTCTTCCAGTGAAAAGTTCTTGTGATAAGGCCATCTATTCAAAGTACCAATTACAAATTTTTCAAGATGGCTAATGTAGCAACCATGATGGATGTCCAAGCACAAATATTTTTGTTAAGGACCAACTAGAACTTTGGAAATGTCAGTGACATTTGGATTATATGATTATGTTGAAATTCACTTTCAAATGAACAGTTATATATGGCATATATTGTTTTGAAGGAAAGACATTTACAGTTAGTGGCTTTGTTCAAGCACAGATTCACTAAATGTTCAGAATTCAAAAATTTGAAAAATCTTTAAAAACATCCAAGTAATTCTTATACACTAGTGGTTAGCTGACACATAAAAAGGAGTCAGCATTTTCTTTAAATTCTCAGCATGTATGACAGATGTTAGCAATGAATAACTCAAACTTGATTACTGCAGTACAGATTAAATATGTTTGCTCACAAATGCATAGATATGAATGTTGGTATAAATAATCCTTTCTTTTTTTGGTGTGTGTGTGAATAATAAATCAATTAAATAAGGTACCCACAAATATATTTTTTAAAACCCAAACTACAAAATTTGAATGAAAATGATGTGTTTCACATACTGTATGTTCATAGTTCTGTTAATTACTTAAATGTTTACAGAATTGTTTTATAAGAAACAATGGAAAATACAAGTTAACTTGCAGAGTCTTTAAATAATCATGAAAAAAAAGAAAAATTAGTATAATAATAATGAAATTGAAAAGAATAAAATGATAAATTAGAGTGTGGATAAAAATACTTTGGGTCTACTATATGCATGGTGAAAAGTTGCATACATGGTAACTTTGCTTCTTATTTTATCCAATTCATATTGCATAATTTATAAATCTACTTGGTCTGAAGGAAAGCTTATGAGATGCCCTCTTGTTTGCATTTTATTGTCCATCTGCTTGCAAGCACAAGTGTATTATTACTAATTCTCCTGTACTACTTGTATGATTCTCATGACACTTTACTCACATTTATCCTAATGGCCTCTTGTTTGCCTCTCATTATTCATCTGTCTGCAAGCTTAAGTTTATCACTATTTTATTCTCCTAGACTACTTGTAGGATTCACATGACACTTTACACAGGCATAATGCAAAAAAGACTGTACATACAAGAATATTTATTTCTACATTTCAAACAGTCACTATAAAATGGCAGTTGTAAAGATTTCTAAACTTGTTTGAAACAACCCCTGTACCTTGTACATAGGAGCAAATGCACATCTTTCAGATCATACTGTTTGTCCTGTATCTGTATTAGGACATCTCCCCTCCCAGACATTATCCCACCTGACTCCCCCCATCAGATTGGACTCCCCACCCCCAGTCATTCCCCCCTATCTTAAAGTTTATACAACTTTATTTATATATAGTAACATTTAGTTTTAATGTATACTCCCACCCCAAATCACCATTAGTACGATTGTTGTCAACTGAAATAAATGCATTATTAAACCTAAAATATCTACTTTTCTGACCTCTCTCTCTCTCTCTCTCTCTCTCTCTCTTACACACACACACACACTCACGGATCTTAAGGGTAGCTTGACACCACATTTGAACTGTGAACATAAATGCACACCTATTTTTAAGCATTGTTACTTAACAAAATTGTCTATTTTACAGTCAATTGCTAGTGCTTTTACTGAATGTAGAAAAGGAGGTTTCTTTGAAGTATGTTGATGAGGCTTGACTCTAAAATTTATTTATAGTGCATTTTGGTATATTTAAGATAAATAGATGGATTAGCCATCATTCAATTAATTGCAGTAGTTTCAGTACAGTACTCTGACAGATGTTGACATAAGCAGGTTATGATGTAACAACCAATGAGAATTGAAAATATAGTCACTGACTTAAGAATATTTAAAAGCAATTGCTTACAACATTACTACCATTTAACCCTTTCATCACTAAGTAACTTTATAGGCATAGAGTCCTCAACACTAAGTAACTTTGGAGTTGTAAAGCAAAATGACTTGTGGACTTTGAAACAACATAACTTTGCCAATGTTAAAGATATCTGGCTGTATTAGGTGTCAAAATCAAGGTTAAAAATCAAATGTTATGACTAATTTATTAAAATGTGCATATATATTACAACTGTTAAAATACAGGTGCAAACAGGTAACACAACAGGTAAAATACAATCATTTTATTACCTCTTAAAAAACTTAGAAAGTTCTCAAAACTTGTTCAATTGACCCTAGATGCACTAGTGAATAATCACAGTAGCAACACAAGTCTTTCTTTCATTGTGTCTATAATATATATATAATTCTATAAAATGAACCAAAATGATCTCCAAGGTGAGATCTGTCCACACACCTATATCGCCTCTGCCATGTTTGATCGTCGCACTGAAGTTCGTTAAACGGACTATTTTTCCAAAAACTTCATCTGAATATTTGAAAATATTCAGAAGCTTTCATGGAGCCATCTAACACTAGAAAGTTACTTAGTGATGAAAGTGTTAAGCACAGTTCTGAATCTCATTGAAATCTTCATTATTTTTCCATTTAACCCCAAAAATTTGCAGATGTCATTTTTGACCAAATCTCTTGATTTCAAGATAGCTTGCAATATTTATCTGGCAAACAACCAGAAATAAAATAAAAAACTGGTCGAGCTGGGTTTCGCCAATGTCGCAAATTGCAATTTTGTTTTACATAATGGCAATAAAATATACCATCTGGCGATATTTTTGGCTGATAAAAACGGTATATACAGTCTTGGATTTGGAGTGAAGAAATTCCAAGGCAACAAAAACAGGAAGCTGCAAACTTGGAAATAAAAAAGTACTGGGATCAATTGTTGCATAAATAAATCCTTATTTCATATCGACAAACCACCCAAAAAGTGCATAGTTATATCATAATTTGCTGATATCTGGCCTTGATACTGTAAACTGTAATATAATTAAAATAGCCATGCAACTGACTAGCTACAATTGACAACCTGAGGGCAGGAACGTGAAATGACTACAGTCGACCACAGGATGACAATTTATATTAAAAAAAATAAAAAACAGAAAAGTTTTGCTGCAATTTCAGTAAAATATATATTTTTGGCATAATCTGCGTCATTTTGCAAAGTTCTCTGAGAAAGATAACATAATCCAAAACTTTATATTTTCTTTCAATCAAGCCACTGAAGATGGAAGACGGAATTGGCAACCAGCCATGATTAAGATTTAAGCCACTGCTACATCCAGGCTTCGTACAAATGAAAGTTCAAAATATATGACTGCAGTGGCCAGTTCTGGAAAAATTTCAGTTTTGGCACAAACTTAGTGAGAAATAGTCTTTTTTAAAAAAATTTTCCATTTTTTTTAAATTAAATTCTGTAAAACAAAATTTATTAATTACATTTTGGTTTCATGAATATAAAGGCTTTTCAAGAGACAATGTTTTGAATTTTGAAGGTGTTTTCAAGGCTATGAGGGAACAATTCATTTTTCAAGGATTTTCAAGACTTTTAAGGTCTTCCTACAGACCCAGAAAAAGACAGACTCAACATTTTAGTTTTGATTCTTGAGATTTTTATTTTGACTCCCGAGATTTTGGAGTCAAGAGTCAACTGACTCTTCAGTGTGGAAATCTATTGAGAACCCTGGATTAGCACTACAAAAAGAAAATGTCACATCTCACATGCAATAAAGCCAACGTTCAACATTCCTAAGCATGACAAAAGGTTGTGGATACATACCAGGACCCTGATTCCCTTTCCTTCTAATCTGTCTGTCTTGTATGTGGGCTCACAAACTCGAACTACATCCTTTGCGCCATGTTTATTTAGCTCCTGAAATAGTAAGAATAACTTAAAAAAGGCGACATATTCACTGCCACATCTCACATTAAATATCTGCATTGATATGTACTTGACAACACTTCAGACATGTGAAAAGAAAACGAATTTCATGTTTTTCCATTTCATTTGTGGGTGTCAATTTTCATGGTTTCATTTTTGTTGTTGTTCTGGGGCTTAATGTCATTTGTCAGCACACGATAGGCTATACATGGTGGCCAGTATTAATGGTGGAGGAAGAAACCGGGAAATCCATGGAAAGAACCACTGACCATTGGCAAGTTTTCTCACATATCCACATTCGCAGAATCTTTGACTCAAACCCATGCAGTAGTGGGATGTTAGTGATCCATAACAGAGACTTCTTTAGACCACACGGCCACTCGGGGTCCTCTTGGCTTCATAAAGAAAAAAAACTGGGTACTTGCTTTTGTGATTTTGGTGGCTAAAAAATTGCATACTTGTAGGTGTTGAATTTTGTTGATTAACTGCAACAATTAGCCCAACTAAGGTAAAAAGGTGATAATTTCAAAAGAAACAAACATGTTACTACCTGTCCATCGTTCAATGCAATTACCATGTAGTGTTGTTGTAGAGTTTAATGCCATTTTTCAGCACAAGATAGGCTATACATGTCGGCCAGTAATAATGGTGGAGGAAGTACCCTGGAAAACCCCAGGAAAAACCACAGACTCACGAGAAGCTACTGGCAGGCTTTCTCATTTACCCACATTAGCCGAGTCTGACACAGATAGAGGTGAGATGGCAGTGATCCATAACGGTCATTGCTTTAGACCACTTGGAGCCCCAAGCAAGTAGTGTAAACATTCTAATATGTTCAGAGCCCATCAAAGTCCAAAGATGCTAACTAACTGAAAAACAATGGAATAACTTCTAATATGTTCAGAGCCCATCAAAGTCCAAAGATGCTAACTAACTGAAAAACAATGGAATAACTTTTAAGTTTGAACCTGCTTCATGTATGAACCAAAAAAAACATCAAAAACTTCAATAATCCCTTCCATTAATCCAGCTCATTCAACCTGAATGACTAATTGCAGATCACAGGAATTGTGTTAAATATTAGCCCTAATTATACATGGATTTGCAGTGTTAGAAACTAACTTTTATTTTAAAAAATATAGTCAAGCAGACTTACAGGACAAAAGACACTAGTCCTCAGCAAAATCCATTAGTCCTCAAAATACATGTACCTAACACAACAACAGAGATGTATATACATTATAAATTATACAGATTTGCTATCAGTTTGTCCCAAATCATAATCTTTAACCACTGATTCTAAATAGTTCTCCATATACTGTGGTCTTCTTTGTCTCGTCCACAAGCTTCCATAAATATATAGCTGGCACTGGATCATAATCAGCAATTTCTTTACTTAAAAATTGAATTGTTAACAAGTCATTTAATACATGGCTGCACAATCAGCAATGCCAATTGGATTTAATCATTTTCGATTCACTGAATTCCCGCTCTGTATCTGCAGACCAGGCTTGAAGGGTCATCATAATATCCACAAGTGCAAGAATGTTAGTGTGAACTTGAAATCTCTTGTTAACATCACACCACTTCAAGTTCTCTACCTGACATCCACAAGCATAAATTAAACTTTTCAAAAGTTACCTCCCCTATTCAACCTTGTCTGGATAGAAGCCTGCCATTGTCATTACTGGGAAAAAAATGTTCCAGCAGAGTACTAACATCCTCATCACCAAATTCAATATGATTTGAGTTTCTTGGCCATAAATTAAAATATGCAAATTGTGTGGCTTTCAATACATCACATTGCTGTTTGTCAAATAGGGCATTCAAGTGTTCTGCTAAACTATTGATCATGTCCTCTCTAGCTTGAAGTGATAACTGCACTGATGTTGGGGAACTTTGTTCTCTTAGTACAAAACCATGAAATTCTTTTATATGCCCATTACCAATAACCTGCAGAAACCTTTTAAACTAAGTCCATCTCATAATTTCAAATGTTCCAATATGCCACTAGTTGCAAGAACTCTCAGGTACACTTCAGACACAAAACAAGATTGATTTAGAAGAAACAAGGACAACTCGGTCAAGTGGGCACAATTAACAAGATGCAGATCTAGCAACATGTTCAGATAGCCAGCTGCTTTCCAAGTAGCTTCAGGTCTTCTAGGTGAAGGCTGATCAGTCTTAGTCGATGTTTGGAGTTGACAGACTATTGCTGGATATGATTTCCACAAATTGTCCAAAGCCTTTCAAAAAGGGGGCAAACCATCTAGTTCCACCAACACGAATAGAGACTATCTTGGCGATTCTAAGCACCTTACCTGCACATAACAAAACACATCTATTTAACACATTAACCCTGAACCAAACTGCTAGGCATTCCCCTACAGTATAAGTGCAGAGAGATCACCTAGAGCAGTGTTAGCCTTACCAGTGCCTCCCTGAGACTTGTTTAGAGTACCTGGCTTACATATTTTTACTGAGGGAGCTACTTGCAATAAATGTTATTTTCTTATTTATGTTCCTTTAATTAAGCTAAAATATGGCACAGCAGTTCTCAATAAAATTATGTACATAATGGTATAAATTTCATGCCACATGCAGAAAAAAAAAATGATGCATAAAGATAAATATTTTCTTACCAATCTGTTTCTCTTGTCCTGAATAATTCATAAAAACCCATTATGAATTCACACGGAATGATTAACACCATCAACACAAGAAATTCATTCCATTTTATGTATATCAACTTGCCATCTTTCTTACAAACTTAACCTTGTGTGAATACTCTGTCTGAGTCTGTCAAGTAAAAGTCTACTCCCTGCAGCCGATTCTCAAAATTTTCAATATTTTCTGATTTAAATATTTCCACTATTTTTGCCCACATTAAAGTCACATTTTTCTATCTTTGTTCAGCAATGTTCACTCTATCTATGTAAGCTAAACTTTTATTGGTTAAACTGGCTGCATAATTAAGAAACGGCTTGAAATCAATCAATGGTTTGAGCCGATTCAACTGGTCATGCAGGATACAAGCCTAAACAAATACTGCTACTCAAAATCGTTGACCAGGATACAAGCTAGGTAAACTTGGGAGATGTGGGTGATAAAAGTATGAGGAGTTATCGAGGCAGCGTGGGTAAATGTATTAAAGGGCTATTCCAATAAAAATATTAAAGTCCTGTTAACAGCTCCTCAACTTTTGCATGGATAGGCTTTTTGCAATGGCAGCTTTGTAACCTAATTCCAAACAATGAGCATGGGAATGTATTCCTAGAAAATATTTCTGCAATTCTTTAAATCTAGCAAAAACACCATTGTTTTATCCAATATTGACAGCAGCTCCATCAGAACCAAACCAAACAAGTTTACTTTTGTAGTCGGGCATTGAAATGATGTAAATGCATCATCATGCATATATGCCCACTCATGGCAGTTCTCACATAAACAACTTGTTCACGGATCACTTTATCAGTGGAACCCACCAGTGATAATACCAATAAATGGTGCTGAATAAATCTTTTTTTCATATTTCTTGCACACTGTGCAATAAATTCTGAAAACACTTGTGCCTTTTTGTCATTTTAATGTCTGACCAACATCAATTATCTTTTTGGCATCCAATTGGACCATCCACACATAATCACTAAACGGCTCAATTTTAGTAGGGCGTGTACATTCCTTAACAAAACCGACATTCTTCCAACAACTTCTTTGTTTATCGTCATGATGATTTTACTTGACTCTCCTTTTGGGTTTCAATAATTCCTGACTCGTGGTCATGCATTTCTGATGGATTTGTTATTTGGTTTCATGGTATGCTATTGTTTCCAACTGTAAATTGGAACGTCCAACTATACATGAGCTTTTTCTTCATCTTCCATTTTTGAATGCTCTCTGCCGACGATTCAAAACATGGTATTTACTTCAGGTTTAAAGTTAAGCCATGGCCAATCGCATTTCCACTTCTCTAGAAAAGTTTGGTTCCTACTTTCTTTATCATATTGTTTGTCTCATTCCCATTTGTCATCGTTATTGTCAGTCTTCTGAACTGGATTTTCCACACCATGTACAAATAACCACAGTGTTCTCTTGGTCAGTGAGATAATAATGCTTTGCACACCATTTGTAATGCTTAATATAAGAAGTATTGGTGAGCTGGATTTACATAAATGAGTTACAAGTTCAGTAGCTAAAACTAGCACGTCATTTGCCTGCATTTCTATTATGGAATTTAAAAAAAATACAAAAAAGCCAACTTTAAATAATTACATGCATTCGTTTTTTTTTTTTAGTCAGGCCGACGTGTATTGGAACATATTTATTAGTCCATTAGGAAAACTATTAGTCGCGGACTAATGGATGTCCATTAGTTTCGAAGCCTGATTTTAGAATGTTGGACTGGTTAACTGACTGCTTTGAATACCAGCAGACTTCATTTATATGATGTTCATCAGTGGTTTGGCACAAAAATCAGTGAAGAATGAGCTTCAATTCTCTGTTGTAATTAGTGTAAATACCTAGTATCTCAATAGTAATTATACTTGATTAGTAGTTCTGGTATATTACAGTTGTGTTGTTCATTGGGGTTAAGATTCCATGGAAAAAAAACCCCAAGGCATGCTTCTCACTAAGATTAAATTTTTTGTCAGTAGTTTCACCTAAACGAAGAATCGATCAGAATGAGTATTAAAAATAATATACAATTACAATCTATTCTTTCTTTTCTTTTTAGTAATGCTAATGTTTAATACCTTGTGCTTGTTCTTGTTTCCATAGTCACAATATATTGATTTAGTGAATTATAGCCATCTTATACCATATAGGTGCATGAGCATTTAAACAATATAATTTTGTTTAAAGAATTCAAATAAAACTTAAAAGCTAATATTTTATGATCTTAACACAGAAATCACACTGATTAGATGGTTTTGTTGACCTCTAGGAATGACCATGAAAGGGGCTTGTATTCTTAATGTGTGTCT
This sequence comes from Potamilus streckersoni, assembly GCA_016746295.1. Classification (NCBI taxonomy): domain Eukaryota; kingdom Metazoa; phylum Mollusca; class Bivalvia; order Unionida; family Unionidae; genus Potamilus; species Potamilus streckersoni. Next base: position 674,175 of record JAEAOA010002072.1, read on the forward strand.
AATATACTGTGGTCTTTAAGTTCTTGTCTCAGGGAATTAAGGAAATTCATGAAAATTGCTTCCTGATGAAAATTAGCAATAATACTGTATTCAACAACAAAAGCTAAAATCAATGTAAATCCTTCTCAAGAATGGCAGTTAGTAAATTACTGTCTGAAATGGAACTATCTTGGCACCTAAACTTGGCTTATGAATTTTTGTCAACATCAAACATTTTAATAACATGCAAAAAGACATTGATTATTTGCAGCAAACCATCTTTTATTATACAATTAGTCCTAGAAATTGATTAAAATATGTATAGGTACAAACACATGTAAATTTACACAGCCAAGTGAGCTAACTGATGTATGCCCACTGTAGACAACAATGTTCAGAAAATGAAAACCTGAAATTATTTAAATGGCATAAAACCAAATTATGTAATCTACATAAGCACATATAAGCCAAGTTAGTTATTTTTATTTTATTCAGCGAACCAAAGTTAAAACTTTGAAATCATGGTAGATTTAAACAAACTATTAATTAAACTAGGCTGGTGCTTAGAAACTTCCAAAACACTTTAAACATTCGTCGTTTCAGCCCTGAAAATTAGCACCAGACTGTGGATCTGGTGCCAATGGTTTGGTAAGGTCAACAAAACCAAAAACTCCTTATGAAAAGCTCAAAATACAGAAGGGTAATGAAAAGTTTGGATTACTAGTAATTTTTCTGGAGTTGTTTAAGTTGTGTGAAAAATATAGGCAAAGGGGAACACTGCCTTACCTCTACAAATTTGTCTATTGTGGCATCTGTTGGTCGATCCATAATCAGGAATCTCATGTCCCTGTATTCAATCACAGCTGGTTCTGGTCGTCTGGTCTTCATGTTGGTTGACATCCGAGTTGAACACAAAAATAAACCACTGTACTTCAATTCAGTTCCGTTAAATCCAGTAGGAACAATAAAATGTTAGAGCTCAATTTGCTGCCGTTAAATTTTCAAAGCAAAACTGAAAGAAATTTTTTCAACAATGATGGATTATCTCAATACAGAAATATATTTTCCACTCTTGATAGTAAGCTCTTTTGAATTCTTTCAGAATATAAATTAAAATGAACAGCTAAAGCTCTGTTTTTGCAAAAATATATATAGATATACTGAACAAGAAAAAAGACGAAAATATCTATTTAGTTGGAAACAATTATGTAGCACGAAAAAATCTCACATAGGAAGCAACCACAACAGATTTCACCATACGAATAAGGAACTGATGACCATTCACTAGGTCAAACTACAGAGGTATGAAAGACAGTGGGCTTCACATCTACTATGAATAAAATCCAGTGAAATTACTCAATTCAGTAAATTTCTCAAAGATCCAGTATATAATCAGTGATGATGACAACAGCTTGCACAATGGTATGGAAGAAAAGCACCTTTATATTTCTGATGATCTGGTTTTCTTTAATCAGAGAATGGCCAGTATTTTTCATTAAATATTCTGCTTGTTTCGGGCACGCAAAACAACGTAACTGCCACTTGATCACACCAGTCTATATGTGTTGTGCCTGGCAATAATCTCCACTGTTGGTGACAAACTCCATAAATGTGTGTCCAAGTTCACCAAAGAACTGCAAATACACAAAAATGAATGTTAAATCACGGGGACCAACATATTGTTAAATCACGAGGACCAACATATCATAAAAATAAAGATTAATATTTGGAATATTTACATTTATAAAATTCTGCATCATCTGATAACATGCAGAATTTATAATGCAATAACTGTTTTCTGCTTCCTACTAGTCAAAGTACCATAATACATAATCTGATGACAGTCATCAGCAAGAAAAGTGCCGATTAAAATAAAACTTTTAAACTCTTTAACATATTTTGGACCATCACCTACCAAGGTAGATCTCCACCCAACAATGCCATAGTTGGTACATTTTTTAAATCTTTGTATGCAACACTAATATGCTTCTGTGCTGTAGGCTAATCTTCAATCTTAGAAAATAGCTGGTCAGCATCATTTCTACGAATTTTAAAGCTTTCATGCCATGATGCCATCAATCTCATTTTTTCTGATACTTTGAAATTTGGTCAAAATCAGTCAAGTGATTTTTTTTAAAAAATTGCTTTAAGGTTTTGTTTTTAGCAATGACAGCTATATTTTAAGTTGGATAGTATCATTTGAATAAATTTCTAAGTGCTTTCATACTTGGATTATATCACACTTTTAGTCAAATTCTGTTGGTTTTATTTTAAGAAATTGAATATCCTAATCATGAATGTAAAATGCTACTAATGACAGACAACATGATATCGATGAAGACCCATATGGTCACATGGACTTACAGTAAGCTAAAAACTAGGAGGCCAAAGTGGACCTGATATTACTCACCTGCATCATCTGTAAATTTGAATGCCACTAACTGTATGTTATCTATCAAATTTATTTAAATTCTTCTGAGCTGCCTGTCTTTGATAATCATTTCAAAGCTTAACTTAACTGTGGCCATACATTTTGGCAGATAAGCATCATTTGAAAACAGTTGAAAGAACCTCAAGCTATGTTATGTGTAATGTCGCAAAATTTTGTATGGGACAATTCTGCAGTACATTCTTTCATGGTCAGTGTGACCTGTAACCATGACTGATGTATGGGCTACGATTGCAATAAACTGGCAGCTTGTGATCGACAAACTCAGTTCTTTTGAGGCAAAAGTAAATTTTAATTAGAGACCATTCAATTATGTTCTAGCAAATGTTAATATAAGGTCATGTAGCAAGAAATGACAAATGATATTTTCCAGAACAGTTATTAATAAAGGCAGTCCAGAGAGAATTATTCTGACTTTGATGGGAGTGTTTAAATTTTGGTGGTAGGAAAAAGCTAATCCTGGATGGCTCAGCTTAATGAGGGGCCATGTTACCCAGATTAAATATCAGGTGTATGTGACAAGACTTAGACAAAATGCTGTTTGCAAATTTGGATAAGTATTTTGGGGTTAAATGGCAAATTGATGAAGACTGTGAATGAGATTCAGAAGAGTAGTGAAGTTGCTAGAACTGGCAGTTAGGAACAATAGTCATATGTTCAAGAATGAGCAAGATGCCTGGCTTAGTATTTGGAATAAGACATTTCTTTGGATTGACATAATTCAGTCTCACTGATGAAAAAAACAAGAGCTATATGTTAGTGGTGTAAAGAATTTGGAAAATTAAAGTCAAATGCAACCACTGGTTCTTCTCATCTGGACAATTAGCCATTTCAAGTATGCTGAATGTGCTTCTAGAAGGGGACTGCAACTTTTGCTGGTGGGACGGACTCCTATTCTTGCCAAAATAAATGTCCTAGACTCCTAGTATTAAAATTCTAGGAAAACCTCTGACCAGATACTCACTTTAAAGTTTGGTCAAATCATGTCCAATGGTTCTTAAAAAGTCACTGAAAGGTTATTTTTAAAAAAAAATCTTTTAGCAATGGTAGCTGCATTTTATATCATGTACATCTACAGAGCACTCAACTTTTGGCCATGATTGTAGATTGTAATTGTCATCTTATAAAAAACCTATTGCACGCCTTTTTTTGTCCAAGATTGAATTCAGCCTACATCTCATTAATTCATTTAACAAAATATCCATGTAAAAATATCAATACACAACTAATGAACAATGGTACTTAAATATTAATACATCTGCTTCATTGTTGCATACTTGTGATGTGATCCATGTTTTACCAATCTGTGGGGTATTTTTTAAATAGTGGCTACATATACATATAAAATGCTTTCACCAAATATATGTTACTCTTTATATAACAATAACAATGCTTTCAAGATGGCTACTAAGGCAGCCATATTAAAAGCCAGTACAGTACCATTTTTATTTGGCCCAACATGGCATTGTATGAAGTCTTCAGGTGAAAATACCATGTGAATATGACTTTCAGTTAATTTTAATGTAGTATTGGCTGCTATTTTTTTAACAATACAAGTTCCTTGTAAGCTACCGCAATTAAATCATTTAGCAATGTCAGAATCACTAAACATAATTTTAAAAGCCTTTGAAAATGTATCAAGTTTGCTTATAGGCAGATTGAGTTCAGTAATAATATCTACTAGCATAACTTCAGCTCTAATTATATAAGACTTAGGCATAGACAATAAAGTCACACTAGATCCAGCCTATAATATTTAAAAAAAAATCCAACAATTTTTTAAAGTTAACTTCTTTTTCAAGGTCAGAATACTTTTTTGAGAAACCCATCTTTGAGTATATTGAATATTCCTCCAGACTTTATTAAAAATGCCCAATTACAGATGTTGCAGAAAGCGTTTGTGTCTACATTTTCTTCTGGATTGAAGAATTCATACCCATCAGCATATTCTTTACAAATAAATTGAGCGTTCTTTTGATGTTAAGTTTTGAATCCCTTTCTTCGATATCAAAATGCTTTTTAGAAGCCATGAATTTCTGTCCAGAATCAAGAAACAATAAAAGAATCTTTGAATGCTGACTTTTGTATAACAACGAACACTAAACCCATATTTCCGGGATGCAAAGGCAAACTTGGATATTTTTGCATGACTAATATGCAAAATTCAGGACATTAGGCATCTCTGCAAATGTACACAATACAGTTCGATCTTGATCTGTCTCTTTCACACATCAATAATGTACATTACACTGAGCTAATCTCTAAAAAAACTGCATAGAATCCATTTAGATACAATAGAGTGTGATGGCAGAACTAATTATCTTAATTCTATACATGCTCTACCAACCCTAAAAAAAAAATGGAGGAGAAATGAAAAGGTAAGCTATACAGTACTCACTTGCAAACTGGTTCAAGTACAAACTACATACGAAGATCTTTCATCTGAGTAATAATTAGAACAAACACAAACCCTAATTGGCTGGCACACAATGTAACAGCAGCTCTGGGTCCAAGTCATCTTCAGCCTGGACTCAAAAGGATATACATGTGAAGCCATTTCTAACTATATCTTCTGCATGTGGTACTTTCAAATGTAAACATGTACATCCACAGTATAACAAAGTATATGGGATCACTATGAAATACTTTTGCTGAAATTATTGCTCTCTAATCATTTAGTAAACAAGTATTGCATTGGTCAGAATTGAATTTCACACATGCAGTACAATACTGCCCAAGGTTTTAATGCACTTACAAAGTTTATGGCATAAAAAACAAAAATTATTATTATTATTATTATTATTATTATTATTATTATTATTATTGCCCAGTTATTTAACCACATCATCATCAGCAACATGCAGAGCCTGCAGTTCACCAGGGAACTTTATCAATGGACAGTTGTTCACAATGTGTGACATGGTCTAAAGAGCTCCACAGCAACAGGAAGAGTTAGTGGCTTGGCCCCATCCCACAAGGTTGACTGTACAATGACCCTGTCCTGTCTGAAAGCAGTTCAATGTGGTCCACAGATGACACTGGAGGTTGAAGCCTGGAAGGCAGACAGATGGCTCAGTTATGAGGAAGTGGTTTACAACATATGATGAAGACCACTCCACACTCCATTGGAAATAGCTGTCATATCATCTGGCAACAGACCTAACCAGATTGGGCATCTTTAAGTCAATCGGACTGCTGAATGTGAGGTGATGGATGTCCATCATCTACAGTAAAGTTTCTCACTGGCACAGACCTTAGCTAACACTTTTGTGGTTGCCTCCAAGTGATACAGATGTGGAGGAAGAATACTGAATACTGGCAGCCATTGTAATGGAGTAGGATGTAGTGTTCCAGAGATTATGGCATTGTTGTGTTGAGGTGGACATCAATTAACTTAGTATGGCATGATGAGCCCAGACAGGAGAGCATTACTCCTGTCAAATGACAGGAAGAGTGCTGATGTCTTGAGTGTCTGAGCACTAGCACTCCATGTTCAGCCAACCAGTTTGCGGAGTAGGTTGTTTCTAGTGCTAAGTTTTGCTGAAGTTTTTTTTAGGTGGTTGCAGAATGTAGAATCTTTTGTCACTAAATATTTTCTGATTTAACAGTCAATGTGTGTTATGTCTAGTGTTGTTCTAATTAACGATTATAATTAAATCATCAGTTGCTTGTGCGAACTAAAAAAATAATTGTGAAACTCCATAATCGATTGTGTGTTAACCCTTTCCCTCATAGAGTGTATGACTTTTTGCCCTTCAATATGCATGTAATAAAGTTACCCAGTTCAGTCCTCTATGCATAGACCTATTAAGCAGTAAAGTGTATGTTACTTTTAAAAACAATTTTAATCATTTTACGTTTTTGGTACATATATATTATGTATGGAAAGATTTAAGAGTAAAATATGATTATAGCTGTATAATTATTTTTAACAAAGGAATTTTGTATGTGCTTTACATTCTTGAGAGAACTCCTTCACTATCAAATTAGTGAAGCCGTGTGATTAGGGGCAATTTTTCATACTCAAAGTTTACAAGTTCTTTGTCTACGTCTACATCACTAAATTAGTTGAATTTGATAATTTATATAAAGTAATGGCTTCCTACATCAGTCTCAGAGCCTTTACCAAAGATATTGAAGCTTTCATAATTGTGATTCTACTCAAGCAAGTACTGAATGATATCAGAGACCGCCATTTTGTGGAATAGAGAATTGTATATGGCCTACATACTTCAAATAGCAGATTTTGACAAGAGCATCAACAGTGACCACATGATCTGACATAATGATCATTCTCATCAATGAATGTATATCTAAAAGGGGTTTTTCCTGGTGCTACAATAACAATGGCTGCTCTTTACAGAGTTACCAAAAGGTGCTTATATGGACATCAGGTAAAGTCCAAAAGGCACCTGTATGGTACATTGGTAGTGTGTTAAAAGGTGCTTATATTCAGTAAAGGGTTAAGGGACACTACTATTTAGTTGCATGCAAAGCACAAAGGTTAGTAAAATCCCAGCCACTAAAGTTGTTCTGAATTATTAATTCCTTTCACAACTACAAATACAAAAGCAAAGGATGTGGAAGTACAGGTATGTGGAAAATTTCATAACTAAGAACATAGTCATAATAACATCATTAAGCTGTAAAATTGAGTTAATAAACACATTTAGATGATTTGTTTAATTTTAAATGTAAAATCCTTTTTAGTATTAGTAAACAATGACAAACATGAAAACAATCTCCTTCTCTACCTTAAATGATAGACAGACACATCACATATGTTGAAAAGGATTTTGTGTGCATGTGTGACTTGGATTTTTAATGTAGATGTCCCACCCATTCACTTTATATTCACACCAGGTTGACCATTCCTAATACTAACCTCTTCACACTGGGCACCAAGCTAGGCAGCTGTTAGTACCATTTCTTAAGTCTTTGGTATGACTCTGCCAGGACTTGAACCTGTGACTTCCTGTATCCAAGGAAGATGCTCTAACCACTTGGCCACTGGTGTGGTCACACAATAGAATATGACTTATCAGCCATAAAAAGTTTTGTTCATTTAAAAAACTTGAAGAGCAAAAAAAAAAAAAAAAGAAGACAAAACAACTGAAAAATCTAATATTATTATGAGGTTAAAGTATACATGTCAATAAAAGGGATTACTACTGTACATTTATTAACATCTTGAACACTTGATCAAAGATACAACTGTATAACAAACAAAAATTAAAATTTGCTCTTAGTAACTGATTATCACTAGTTATGTCTCTGATAGTTTCCATGACTATTACATCAGTATTGTAGCCAGTAAATTGAAAGCTTCAGTCTCAACCCCCCCTCTTTTATCAACTATTTAATATCAGCATAATGTCCTGTACAGGGTGCCAGCCTATGTTCAAGCATCCTAGTATAGTTGCATTTTTTTTTATGACATCAGCAACAATTTACACATAGCAAACTTATCTTCTACTGTAATATACTTGCAATATACAGTTGTTTGTATAGAGGAATGTAGAGAAATACCAGACACATCATGGTACCTAGCCTATGTATTATTGGTAAAAAAGGAATGTTTTCCTCTCAGCTATTTCTGGTACATGATTGAGGTTTTACCAGTGTATCTATATTGCAGTATGGCAGTATGCCATGTGGTCTAATTTCTACTTGGCCATTTTAGTCTGAATTTTTGCCTGTTTCAACTTTCACTAAGAAAAATAGCACAAAAAAAATCCCAAAAATATGTGTAAAGCACACTTCCATTAAGAAAATGGTTGAATTGTGTGCATTATATCCTGCCTGACACATTAAGAACCAAACATCTAGAATATAAGGTCTTAAGTCTGGTACAAACTGATGCCAAATAAATAGGCAAAATCATGGTCTATCAACACCTCTGATTGAGTTCTCCACACAAAATAGAAAATCAATAAGCATGCAATTTGCTGGGATTGTAACTAAGATATGAAGTCTGTGGGTGGGATGCCAAACCTGATGGTCCAAATTTATAAACATCCTATTAGATAGACTATGAGAAGAAAATATGCAAATTAAGCGGACACCTAAGTAAAATTCTTTTGCCTTTAGACTTTCATTTACTTGCTAAATAGGTGACAATGGCATTTCCATATGTACTAAACAGTTTTTCCCCCAGGGTTGAAAGACAGTAAAAAAATCCCCTTGGTGTCAGAATGGAGGGGGATGTCAGACTGAGTAAAAATCAAACTTTGGTATCAAAACTAGGGGTTAAATTAAAATGTTGGGGGTCCCTGAAGCACAAATAAGGGTAAAAGGGAAACAGACTAAATCTCTAGTTCCTGGATGTCAGCTTGTAAGATTAATTTAATCAGAGTAGACACAGTGATGCAAATCAAAATAATGTAGCTTAGATTTAGCCACATGCTGTTTTCCCATTCAATGCTAACTTCAGAGAGTATTAAAACAGATTAAAGTTAAAAGAACCATCATTTCTTATTAGAAGTTTTGTATTGTTTTGCACTTCCACAGATTCTCCCAATATACTGTATTATAAGATGACTTTCCCAAATGACTGTATGAATATTTTGTATATACCCAACCTACTGACCACACATGTTGATATCCAATCCTATTCACCCACCACTGTGCATATTGATATCCAACCCTACTGACCACAATGAATGTCAAAAACAATCCTACTGATCACACTGCTGTTGTTGTTGGGTTTAACACCATTTTTCAGCACATGATAGGCTATTCATGGCGGCTAGTATTAATGGTGGATGAAGAAACTGGGAAATCACCAGAATGAACCACTGACCCACGAGAAGCTATTGGCAAGTTTTCTCACATATCCCAGGGTTGCTGCAGACTTAACAAAAACAAATTCCATGACTTTTCCAAAACTTTTCCAGGGCCATTTCATAAAACTCAAGGACCACGCTATTTTGCATTGTCAAGTAAATGAACATAAAGAATGACATCTTTCAATCTAAATTAACAAATATCTACAAATATTTTTAAAATGTACATTTTAAATTTACCTGGGCTAGCACACTTTGACTTTATGTTGTAATTGATGTCATAATCCAATGATCAATGTAATATTTGTATGTGTTCCTATTTACAATATTTACAAAACACATTACTTTTCAGTTGCTTTCTTTTATTTAGTGAACTACACCGAAAATCATGTAATACTTCCATTAAGGGAACTTACTCTGTTATATGAATTGAAACCATTTATCGATTGCAATCTTACCATTTTTTATAATCGGTTCACAGTGCTCTATGAAATTTGTAGCAATTAATTTCTTCAACTCCATTGTCACATATTCCATGACTTTTCCAAAACTTTGCAAGGTTTTGACAAACTCCATAGTTTTTCAAGGCCCTTGAAATTTATTTTTTAAATTCCAAAACTTTTCCAGGATTCCATGACCTGCAGGAACCCGGATATCCACATTTGCTGAATCCTAGACTTAAACCCTCAAAGACAGGTGAGATGGCAGTGATCTGTAATGGACAGTGCTTTAGACCACTCTGCCACTAGGGGCCCCTATTGATCACATTGCATGAACCCTATTGACCACCCATGCTAATAACCCAATTGACCACACAATATCCAACCCTATAGACCATTGTGAATATTAATACTCAATCCAAATGACCACACATCAGTGCCAATATCCAACTATGTTGACCACAATGGTGTTACCCAACCCAACTGACCATACTGCATGCCAAAACCTAACCCTATTGACCACACATGCTGCTATCCAAACATAGTGACCATACTAATACCTATCCTACTGACCACACAGCATGCTAATACCCAGCTCTATTGACCACTTGAGTGGCAACACTTGTTGAAGTATAATGACCAAACTGCATTTCATACCTAACCTACTGACCAATCATACTGATACTCACTATATTGACCCCCAGATCTATTGATTACTTATGTATTTTGTACTTGAAATTGATGCTAGCATATTCCTACTTACTAACCTGATATCTAGTAAACTGGAAGCTGAAAAAAAATGAACTAAAAATGTCCACTGGTTGCCCTTGATAAATCAGAATGAACTAGTCCAAATAACACTAAATTTAGCCAGTCAAGAAACTGGAAAAACAAATTTTGCCAGAGGCAATACCTGCTTCTGAAATTGCAATGAATAAATTACAAAATATAAAATATATCAAGTTGTTAGCACATTTTCTTTTGTTTCATTTTACAATGAAACAAATTACCTTTGTTGTCTGAGAAAGTGGAAATGATCATGCAGAGCTAGCAGCTTTTTGATAGGTGCCCATCTGATTTAAGGCCAAGCAAAATACTCTATAACCCAAAATACACTGATCATACAACAAAATCAGGGGAATTGAAAGTAGCAATATCAAGAAATAAATAGCCATCATAACCAGCAAGGAAGGGCTAGGAAATTATTTTTCATTACAAATTAAACCCTATGCAAAGTACAAGGCTGTAGACTGCCACCTAAAGGAACATGGTGCTCTGATAGGAATAAAAACAAATCAACATTGCATATAATTTCAAATTTAATAACACAAGTTCACACAATTGGAAACAGAAACACAGAAGAACAAAGGCAATAATGGTTTTCATTATATGGGGAAAATTTTAATGGTGAAGCAATCAATTATAACCAGTTTCATTCACATTCTGCCCATGGAAAAAAAAAAATCCCTCTCAATTTATTTCCATGAGCAACGTAACAGCCCAAACCACTTGACTAAAAGCATAATTTACTTTATTTGGTAAGAATCTCCTCAGTCACTAAATAGATACCAGTCAAATAACCTTGGGAGTAGAGATGGTGTGTGAGTATGTATGTGTGTGTGTATATATATATATATATATATATATATATATATATATATATATATATATATATATATATATATATATATATATATATATATGTAAAGAGAGAGAGAGAATGTGTGTCAAAATAGTTTGAAAAAAAATTTCTTTCTCCAACAACATTATATTAATTGAAAAAAATATTTATCCCACAAGACATACCCCTCCCATAGTAAAATAGACCACTGTACTATGACTGGGTAAATGCCTGTGCTTAACCATAACTACAAAATCTGAATAGATCACATTCAAAGTGGATTTTTTCAAGAGAGGGTGAGGCCTAGGATGAACTGAGCTAGTTTGTGCCCGATGGTAGATTAGCTAAACAGGTACAATACATGTACCTTATTCCTGAATGGTCCTTCCCTTTCATAACAAATAGGTGTAAGCCTATGGTAGCTATCAAATGAAGACCACCATGCAAGACATTCTTTAAGGAAGTAATTCTGACTGCCTAGTCTGAGGATATATACCTGATAGGTTTTGAAGACTAGACATTTCTTTATTACCAATGCAAAGCTGTGCTACCTTACAGTAGTTGATAATGAATTCCATATATTGTAAACCAAACAGTGTTACAGGGATGTGATGTTTGTTTATTGAAACTGCTTCAAAGGTCACCTGTATTAAACAATCACTTGTCTTCAAGGACAGCTTATGTTTTGGGTTGTTTTTTTTAAAGTCAATCACATCAAATTATAGCATACTTATTCCTTAATAATGCTCATTTAGAAGGCTTTTGGCTTCTTAAACTTTTGGTAATCCAATTTCCCACTTCAAACTTAACCTTTGGTGGTACTACATAGTTCCTTTCATGTGGTGATGTTGATACATGTATCTACCTACTTACCTACACTTTTCAAACATCATGTACATTCTTCATGGTAATCTCCAAGACTAAAACAACAATCAGTAATTTGGCACAATGGCTCTAATTATAACCACGAAAATGCACTAATAAGGTTAAACTGTACAAGACTGATTCTTGAACAGAAAAAAAATAAATAAGGTTAAACTGTACAAGACTGATTCTTGAACAGAAAAAAATAAATAAGGTTAAACTGTACAAGACTGATTCTTGAACAGAAAAAAAAATAAATAAGGTTAAACTGTACAAGACTGATTCTTGAACAGAAAAAAATAAGGTTAAACTGTACAAGACTGATTCTTGAACAGAAAAAAAAAGGTTAAACTGTACAAGACTGATTCTTGAACAGAAAAAAAATAAATAACTGTACAAGACTGATTCTTGAACAGAAAAAAAATAAATAAGGTTAAACTGTACAAGACTGATTCTTGAACAGAAAAAAATAAATAAGGTTAAACTGTGCAAGACTGATTCTTGAACAGAAAAAAAAAATAAGGTTAAACTGTACAAGACTGATTCTTGAACAGAAAAAAATAAGGTTAAACTGTACAAGACTGATTCTTGAATAGAAAAAAATAATCAACTGATACTGCACTTTGTGTGATATAAATTTTTAATGTAGCTTTAACAATTTTAACAATGAATCATGGTGGTGGTGGTGATTTGCATTAAGCATTATACTACAGTATACAACTTAAATTTTGGGGGAAAAAAGGCTAATTAGACCTTTTTTTAACTTTCTCATCCCCGTTTTTCTTTAAGAACAACAAAACATTAAGATGTTTGGTCATTTGGCTAAATGAATAAAGTCAGTGATGAATATGTAGAATATAACAATTTGAAGTTTTTCAAACCATGAATAACATGCAGATTTGTTGTACAGTTTGCCAAATGCTGGATTGCATTTATTCAAGATTGAGAGTAAACAAACAGTAATAACATTACTTTTTTATATCAAATTGTTCTCTTTTATTCAGATCAATACTTCATAAAGAATGTTTCCTCTTTAAACAAACTAGGAGTGAAGGCATTTGCTCCAAAACACTTTACTTGAGCAGTGTATGATTATTAGATCAAAAGATACATTTTTCCTTTCTATGCATTACCCTAACAACTATGGCAAGACAAAATCTAGAGCAAAAAGCCATAAAGAAACTGGATAAAGAAACTGGACAAATTTAAAATGGACTCCAGTTGCCTCATCACTAAATAACCTGATTTGTGGTCCTGTAATCTAAAGCAACAAACCAAACCAAACCAAACTGTCAGATTGTCAAGGAGTGAATAAAGGTATACCACTTTAAGAAAGATATCCTGCTTAATTATTAAATACCTACTTTTAAAACCAGTTCTGACTAAACAGTGTAGTTCTCCTTGATTGATGACAGTCCTGCACCACTTAAACATTGTACTTAAAAATGTAAACCACTATGAGCTTACCTTAAGAGAATGTTTTATTACTTGTAGCTACACCTAACTCTCAAGTCCACAGTGATTCTCTGAATCTTATCTAAATAACATTATTGATCACAAAGTATAGTTTACTTGGGCTTTAAGGAGAATCTTAAATGGATTTTGTACAGCTTACAATATATGCTAGATTGTTATTATGTCCAACTGCAAATAATATAAATATTGCATAATGCTTCTCTAGATCTTGGTATGTGTTGGTTTGTTCTATCCTTACCTCAAACAAACCTCAAAGACCTAGATCTGCTGGCACATTATTTGCACTTTGCAGCATGAGTTGGAATTGACATGCAAGTGGAAATAAGTGACATAATTGTGATCACAATGTACATTTCTTTCACATACATACTTGTTTTAATTAATAAAGTCTGCAGACATTTTGTTAAAATACAAAAAACACCAAAGTACTATGGGGAATAGATTTAAAAAAAAAAAACATGCAGCAATATAATCTGTGAATAAAATCATGCATTCAGTGTTCAAATCCTTTTCTCAAACATGCTAAGAAAGTGAAAAGTTAATACATCAAAGGAATAGTTTTATCACTGTCACATGATCAATGTTCATGCTGAAAACAGTGGCCCCTCTATAAAGCCCTGAACATGACGATGTACCTCTTAAAATGCAGATTTTCATCACTGTGACTTTATTCATTTAGCCAAAGTTAAGTTCTGGCATATGATACAAAGCAGTGGAACTGGGCACTATATTAACTAAGTCTTCTTGAAATGCATGTTGGATGCCTAGTTACACTGGATCAAGGATAATTAAGGAGCAGATAAAGCAGTGAAAGCTATCCTGCAGTCACCCATTTCCATATGGAAGATTCCATACATATACTTCAAACATTGTATTATTCAGAATATTTATCACGTATATGTGATAAGAAAACTTTAATACATCAAAACCAATTAACGAGTGGCATTCTTCATAGAGAACAACTCTGAGAGATGATGCTGTTTTGTGCTAAATACTTAAGGGATTCCCATACCTTGACCATAACTCATACCATGCCAGTGTCCACTCATAGTGAAAAAAATTCTTGTCTCATATGTTCATCCCACCCCACCCCCATGATTATGAACTATTTTGACATGCACTGCTTGAATAAACTATACAATGATTTACCACAGAGAAAGGGGTTCCTCTCCATTACGGATTACTGTCATCTCAACTCTGAATGAGTTCAAGTCTTAAGATTCAGCAAATGTGGATATGTGAGAAAGCTTGCCAGTAGCTTCTTGTGGGTCGGTGGTTCTTTCCGCAGATTTCCTGGTTTCTTCCTCCACCATTAATACTGGCTGCCATGAATAGCCTATCATGTGCTGAAAAATGGCGTTAAACCCCACAACAACCACCACAGAGAAAATATTGGGCTGTTAAGGCATATGGTTTAAACATAAAAGTTGACATGAGTTTTACATGCTTTCCATTTATCTGGTCTTTTTAATACCCTTCAAAGAATCTACCTGATTTGCACAGAAGCACCTTTTGAAGCCTATATACTGTTCTCATGAAAGCACCTTGCTGTGTGCCTGTGTCTGCATAAAATATTTTTTTAATCTGGGCTGATCTGTTATGGTCTTGACAATTATGTCTGGTTGTAATTATCAATGTTGCAAGACTGATTAAACAATTTTTCTTTCATCTAAACAAAATGCCACCTGTTTTTTAAAGGCAGCAATCTTGCCACTTGACTCATTTGTGGAAGTCTGGTACCCTATTGTTTTTATTTTACTCTAAAAGAGAAAAGCCAAAAGACTTCAATATGTAGGCTGACTTAATCTGAACAATAGCACATTGCTGCCATTAGGATTTGTGAACTTGGCAATTATTTTCAGCAGTAATAGCCACTAATTATAAAAGTGAACAAGCTCAACATCTTACTAAGGAAAGCCATAAAGGCCATCAAACCATTTTCCTGCAGACTTGAATTTTGTACATTAATACTGCCACTGTTTAATAATTGTATTCTTAACAATTATCAGAGTGATTAAAAGGGACATCTCATTATAACTAGGCATTAATGCTAATTGGTTTATGTGTACTTACACTTATCTTTCCCTATAGAATAAAATTTGAATTTCTACTCAAGCTTTATTGGATAAATGTGGCTTTTTATAAGAGGCAAATGATGTAAAATTAACTTTGGTGGCATATGTGCTTTAGTCAACAATTCTGTCAGTAACTAAAACCTGACATTGGAAAAGAGAAATCAGATTACTTTACATGTTATGAATATGTGATGTGATGAGATTATGATTTTTAACATAGCATTAACAATTTTTCAGTCATATCTCTACATGTCTGCAGTGTGGCAGTTTATAGTGATGTCTATCACTGGGACATCATGCCACAGACATGTAGCATGATGTCCCACCAAGTCACACTATCCTGACACAGGCGACGACCAGTCCAACACAAACCTCTTAATGTTATGAATAAAATACTGGTTCTGGATACATATTACAAAATGAAATGAGGCCACTTGTGAGAGGTAAATTTGATATTTTTGCACTAATATGCTGACTGCTGATTGCATTAGTGGTGTGGCCTTTGGTGAGGGGTACTTTTGAACTCAAACGTGTTGGTGATGAAGGATTCTGGCCTTAAGGATCGGGTGGCTGCTGGTCATGCAGACCGTTCAAGTGGGGGGACTACTATATGCATAATTTAATTTGGATATGTTGATTAACATGAAAAGGCTTGATCAAGTTTGATATTACTCCTGTTCTCTATTATATTCTTTATCAATCTGCCATATTACAAATAGCTTCAAAAATCACCTCAATGACAATGAATAAAAATGAGTGAGCAATGAAACCTCATAATTTTTACATCATTTGCAGTTAACCCTTTCATCACTACAGACCGAAAAATCGGTCATGGGGAAGTAAGTCCGCCAACACTATGGACCGAGTACTCGGTCTAGGGCAGTGTTCTTCTTTAACATTATAGTACCCGACTAAATAACTTTTAGGGTACCTCTAATAACTTCCTTCTTGTAATGTAGATGTTATATTTGGATGTTCTCATGAGTTTAGCTTGTATACAACTAGAAATATCGAACAAAGTACAAACTTTTAACGTGCTTTCCAAATGCTGAAATTTTTATCCAAAATGGCGGCGTTTGAACAAATTTCAGTGGAGATAATCAGAGGATTTGAATAATTTCGATCTTTTTTAATTTGGATGAAAATGAGAGAAGATGTCTGGAGAGACAATGGAATGCTCTTGTGGGTGACAGTGATGACGATGAAGAAAACTTTGAAGGTTTTGAACCAGAGAAATTGTACGCACCACGTGGTTTGGTTTTTTTGGACGAAGCTGGAAACCAAACAAAGAGATTTGTTTTAGTTTTCTGACAGAATTGGGCACACCAGAGTGTTAGATGGCTCCAGGAAAGTTTCAGAATATTTTCACATATTCTATTCAGATGAAGTTTTTGGAAAAATTGTCCATTTAACGAACTTCAATGTGACGATTAAATGTGGCAGAGCGTTATAGGTGTGTGGACAGATCTCACCTTGGAGATTATTTTGGTTCATTTTATAGAATTTTATATATTATGGACACCATGAAAGAAAGACTTTTGTTACTACTGTGATTAGTCACTAGTACATCTGGGATCAATTGAACACGTTTTGAAAACTTTCTAAGTTTTCTAAGAGGTAATAAAAAAAATTTCTTGTATTGTACCTGTTGTCTTACGTGTTTGTACCTGCATTTTAACAGTTGTAACAGATATGCACAATTTAATGAATTAGTCATAAAATTTGATTTTTAACCTTGATTTTGACACCTAATCCAGCCAGATATCTTTAACATTGACAAAGTTATTTTGTTTCAAAGTCCACAAGTCATTTTGCTTTACAACTCCAAAGCTACATAGTGTTGAGGACTCCATGCCTACAAAGTTACTTAGTGATGAAAGGGTTAAATGTTGGAATTTATTGTGATTAAGCAGTTTTATGGTTACTCATCTGTAAACTAATACTCTATAGCATATATTTTGCCTTGTTTCTTTCACAAAATGCTGCCAAACTCACCTGATGATCAAAAATTATAGTTGGATACCAATTTTTCTCTTCGAATATTTGCAAAAATTTCACATTCAATTGTTTTCTTCTTCATTTCTGCTAAAGTACCGATAAACTATTGCACATCATGCTATATATAATAAAAAGTAACTGATATGTAAGAAATGCCACATAAAATCTGAATAGTTGTCTACTCTTTATTATCAGAGCAAATTAAACATAAAATAAAATTATAATGTCAAACAGGACCTGGAACATCAGTATGTTGTTATGGCTTGTGATGTGTATCATACCTATTATTTCTAGATGATTTCATGGACCTGTAAGTGGGTGTATGTTTATACACAAATCAGAGGTCCAGTGGTGAAAATGTAAATTCTCAGCTGCCAAGTAACACATTTTTCTTTACCTTCATTTTTTGGTTCAGCCTACACAAAGCTAGCCATTATCAGCTAATTTCAGTACTTAGTGGCTTCCATACAGGACTATGTCACCTGCTCCAACCTAGCTGGATGGTATGAATCAGCTGAAAAGAATTCCATTCGACCATTTACAGCCAACTATCCCTTTCAAGAGGTCATCTACAGAAATGTAAACAAACCAGTCAAACTTTATCAATGAAATTTTTAATGGAGGTACTCCAGGTGAATATAAGCCTTACAATACCTATGATATGCTTGCTGAACACTGGAAATCAGCCAACATCTAACAACCACAATAGGTAGAGGTTTCAAAAGTCTAACATCATATATTAAACTTCAATCAAAGGATATTTTAAAGTATGCTTATAACGGTGAAAAAATTAATTCACAATCAGTCCTGCAAAGGTATGAAGAAAGCATGAAAATAATAAATGATACAGGACCCAATGTATACAGTGTCAAGTGAATGAAGAGACAGATAAATATTCCAGTAATAGCCTGCTCACCTAAGACTTCCCTACAGTTATGAACTTGTTCACCTCCTCACACTGAGTACAGAGATAACAAGTGTAAAAATAACTTTATACCAATTGTTCCCAAAATAGTGCACAAAGGTACCCTTAAGTATGCAAGTATTTATTTTTTTAAACTGTGATTGAAGGTTTAATTTTTTTAAAAATCTGGAGGAAACTCATTCTGTACACTGATCATAGTAATTTATACTGCTTTATACTAGTCATTTCAACAATTTTCTTTTCCTTTTATCTCAAGAATTTATTTTTTGCTTTAACTAATGTAAGGGATATTTCCTACAAATCAAAACAATAATTTTTTTTCATGCTATCTGGGGATCAGAATTATTATATTTTTTTTTAAATCCCACACCCCACCACAAAAATCAATGAAAGTCACTCGCTTATAATTAAATTTCCCACCAAATACAAGAATAACTTGAATTCTATCAAACAATCCATTTACACTGGCGATGCCATTTTTTTTCAGTGCATGAATACCTTAAAACTAAGAATTAACATCCATAATATACATACAACCAATTACAACTGCCAGCAGTCTCATGAAATTAGTACACATCAATGCTAGCACTGCAATGATACAATGCCCCCATAGTCAAGGTAAAGGAACATTAAGTTATAATTTATTTTAACAACTATTCTCTACAAATGGCCAAAGTAATACAAGAAGGCTATGCCAAATTAAATCACATTTCTTAAGTGGACAGAAATGTTAAAAGAATTTCCAAAGCACCCAATTAATCAGATTGGTGGAAACCATAAGGAAAAACAAAATTAATGAAATAATACTGGCAAGAGTTTCAAATTTCCAATCACAATGCAGGCTGAACCTGATGTCAATGAGAAATGAACAATCATAACACTCCATGCACCTTCTACCAGCTGTCATTTAATAGCTCAATTTGTTAACTTTGCAATGGACATCTACTAATTAATTGGATGACACTGATTGATCTATTATGTAGTTTAGTTTATGTGTGCCATCTTCATGGTTCCCATTCCTTTTCAAAAGATAAATTTCCAGTCATTTCCAGGGTTTGTCCAGGATGAAATTCTTTTTCAAGGTTCAGATGACCATTACTGAATGATATTAAAGAACAATTTAACCTATAAAACATGCATTTTCTAAATCTAAAGATGTACCTCTTAAAGACTTCCACACCATCTTAGCAAAAAATGATCATGTACAAAACCATAAAATGTATTACAAAATAAGTTTGACTACATTCCTATAAATTGGCATGCAAAGTCACTTCAATGTACAGAATAAAAATTCAGAATTTACTTTGCTGACCTGCATTATGTTGCTATGTTGAACACGAATTAGTTTTGTTTCCTTTCAAACCTTTAATTATAAACAATTCTAAAGCAATATATATTCATGCTTGACAAAGTAAATTCTTCATATCATAGTAAAAAACACAATAAATGCAATATCAGAATATTATCTTATAATGAACAAAGTTTTACTCTCAATTAATCTGTGCCAATAAAACCCAAACAATTTTTTCAACCAACATAAGCTCCTTAAGAGGTTTTGTTTAAAAATCCATTATTTAATAATCATTTACAAACAGAATGATTTAAAAATTTTGACAAAAGACCTTCAAAATTATATTTTGTTGTATAACTCTTTACCTCATACAAGTGCCTTCGGACGCCTCTACCTGATTCGACTTTGTATGCCTCTACACCATTCTCATAGAAGCACCTTTTGATGCTTACTGTAAATATCAGCCATTTGAGTGGATTTTTATAGCACAAACCTTTGGGGAAAACCCCCTATTAGATTATACATTCATTGGTGAGAATGACCATTACATCAGATCACATGGTCACTTTTTATTCTCTGGTTGAAATCTGCTACTTAAAGTAACTGGGTCTATTCTCCACTCTCCAAAATAAAGGTTTCGGATTTTGATTAGTACTACTTATTAGAGTTTTCAAGATTAGAATCACAACTATGAAAGCTTCAATAACTTTGGTAAAGGCTATGATACTGATGTAGGAAGCCATTAGTTTTTTATAAACTATCAAATTCAGCTGATTTAGTGATGTAGATGCTGACAAAACACTTGTAAATTTTGGTCATGCAGCATCCCTGACTTGACAGTAATCAAGTTCTCTCAAGATTTTAAAGCACATATGAAAAATAATTATACAGCTAAAACGATCAGATTTAACTCTCAAATCTTTCCATGATATATGTATACAAAAAAACTAAAAATTGTTAAAATTGCTGTTAAACATAACATACACTTCATTGCTCAACAGACATATGACTATGGAGTAGACTAGGTCACAGGCGTTCTATTTATAGCGCACTGCACTGTTCAACTTTGCTACAGGCATATTGAAGGTCTAAAAAGCCATATACTCTATGAAGTAAAGAGATAAAAAAGGACTGAATTTTTGTAAATCATGTCTACTTGCAATTTCATATAGCATAATCCAAACTGGCATCCCTACAGGGACAGGTAATGTTGTTTAATATATATTACAAGGGATCACATTTGTCCTTTTCTCCTGTGTCCTATTTAACCCGTTACCTCATTCAGCACCTTTGGACAACTCTACCGATTTGTATGTAAGCATGTTTTGATGCCTCTCCAGAATTCTTATATCAGCCATTTTGAGCAGCTTTTCATACCACCGCCTTTGGGGAAACCCCCTATTAGGTACTACATTCCCTGGTATGAATGACCATTATGTCTGATCACATAGTTGTTATTTATGCTCTGGTCAAAATCTGCTGTTTAAAATAACTGGGTCCTATTCACCAATTTCCAAAATGAAGGTTACCGATTTTGTTCAGTACTTAAGAAAGTTTTCATGAATAGAATCACAACTATGAAAGCTATAATAATTTAGATTAAGGCTCTGATACTGATGCAGGAAACCATTAGTTTTTATAAATTATCAAATTCAGCTGATTTAGTGATGTAGACACAAAAAACTTGTAAATTTCAGAGATCTTTTAACAAAACATAAGTTAGTAATATGCAGTCATCCAAGATTCTGATTCATCAACTTCAATAATGAACAACCTGCTTGATAATGACTACCAGTGCATAATGTTCTTTGACCCAATAAATATGTGAAAATCCATTTATTTAAAAATATGTATACATTAACATTTATATACACAGTGCTCCTTCTTTATGATGCTGTTCTTGTGGGCCAGAAGAATGCTCCTTCTTTATGCGGCTGTTCATGTGGACCATATGAGTGTTCCTTTATGATGCTGTTCAAGTGGACCATAACAGTGCTCCTTCTTTATGATGCCATTCATGCAGACCATAAGAGTAACCTGTATTATAAATAGGGCCACATTATACTGAGGTATTTTCCATGGAGACCCATAGCATAAATAGGTTAACATTATACTGAGGTATTTTACACTATGCATTTTTCAGCAAGGAGACGCATATTAAAAATGGACTCAAAATGTGCAAGATCAATATTATAAACTGGGCCACATTATATTAATTCTGAGACAGGGAGACCCATATTAGAAATGGGACATCATAATACTAAAGTATCTTCAAACAAGGAGACTATATTATAAAAGGGGCCACATTAGAATTGGGTGTCAAACATGGAGGTTAATAATATACACTGTGCCACATTAGTTTTCAAGTAGGAAGACCCATATTAAAAATGTGACATCATAATACCCAGGTATCTTCACAAGGAAACTATTACACATGTGGGCACACTGTAAATGGGTACTGTACATCAAAATTGAGTACTGTTAAACCTGGATATTAATATTATAAACTCGGCCATATTGTGCAGAAGTATTCTTAAACAAGGAGACCCATATTATAAATATCACCATATTAAACAGGTATTTTGAAACAGATCAATAAATGGCCATTATTTTCAAATGGGACTTGTATAAATGAGGCTAACATATACCAAAGTAATTTCAAACAAAGAGAAATATCTTTAAAAATTTTGCCACATTATACTTCAGTAGTCAGGGCATCCGATAATGCACAAATGTATGTCACTGATGCAAAATTAAAAATGATGCAATTAAATCCCAGCCTAAGAGTTCCATAGGATGCAATAAACATTGCTGACCAAGTTGATTTCCAGATTACAGAAAAGGTTTAGGTTTCTCAAAACAGAAGTCTCAAGGATTTTCTACACCATCTGATGAGGTCATGTTCATTAATTATGTATGGTGTTCATTTCCGAGAGTGGCCGACTAAGTCTAGTGCACATGTTTTCGAAAGTTGGTTGTGAAAAGGATTCAAATTAAATTAGAAAATAAACATATGATAATAAATATTACTACTATTTGTTGCTTTCACATCGAGACTTAGACAAAATATCATTACTCCTTTTTCCCAACAAAGTATTATTTTCTCCAGTATATGGATTATGCTGCTTTGGTATAAATAAATAAAAAAATCGGTAAAAAGTTGTGTGCATCATTTTAAGTAACATCTCTTAAATTCCGGTCATATAAATGTCAGGATCTGCTTTAAAAACATCACCGCTGCGAAAGAATTTCCTTCATCACTTTGAACTTAGCCACAGTTTCATCATATTCTTAAATAAAATTAGAAAGCTTACTAGTCTTTTTTTTTTTAATAGAAAATAGGCACCAAATTATAAGACGCTTTATGTTTTGATATATGGATAAAAAATATGGATAAATCGAGAGTTTTACAAACTTTTAAAAAAGAATATGAAATCAATGAAATACAGCACATGGATGCTCATTGCATAGCTTAAAATTAAATTCACATCATCCAGATAATTAATCCATATTATCCTGTTTACCAATTTCAACTGCAGTGCCTGATTCCTGAGAACCAATTCTAAATATGTTGTGGTAAAACATTATACCACAGAAGTAGCAGAAATTGTGATGACCTTCACCATGTTTACTAAAGATGTTGTAACATTGTTATTCATACAATACTATGTATCTTTGAGAAGGTAATAAAATTGGCAACACAGTGATCTATGTTTTGCTATCATTTACCAATGTACATGTTCACAACTGTACTTTGAAATATGACTTGAAAAAAAAATTAGAAAACTTACTATGATGTTCAGTGAATCTTGAAGAGGAATGAAATGCTCCAAAATAGTATGTGAATAAAATAAAGATAATTCTACTTCTAGTATTTCGAGTCCAAATTTTTTGAGAACCTGGTTCAGTTATAATAATTTTACTCAAATTGGACAACAAAACACCTGTAGCAATTTGTTTACTTCACATTCTTGAATATGTATTTCAGCATAGTTTCTTCTGAAAACTTTTCACACATTAATCCTAGAAATATTTCAGATAAAGGTAATCAGTGCAATTTTTGTCTAAAGTTTGAAGTCCACTTCTTCTGTGTTGAACAATTGCCCCTTACAATTTAAATCGTGGCTGCAACCGAAGCAAAAAATCATCCTGGACCCATTTCTCCTGAAAGCTTCATTCTCCGAATTACTGTCAAAAAGTGCATGAAGCCATGCACCATCTCTTTCATCAACCTAATTCCATTCTAACCCATCATTTAAGTCAATATTATCATCAAAATCATCCAAAACATCAACTTCAATGTCACTACTCTTGAGATGAACATCTACGTTTACATGAGTTGTCATCTATCATTTTATTTATCAATTTTCAAGCCAACACTTTTATTTCAACTTTAAGCACTTGCCAATGCCACGACCATATTTCAATGGATGCACTTTTAAACACCATGGTCTGATACAAACAGAAGTGCATTTCAATGCTTGCAGTAACAATAGGACATGTAACAAATGTTTGATAATTAAAAATTTTTTGATGATTCTGTAATACAGATGTAAACAAACCTGCAGATTTTGAGTTTGAGAAAGGTCACCTGTCAATGGTCACAGCTACTTGATGATGAATGATTCTCACATTTTAGTAACAAATAATTATAAACCCTTCAAGATGAGTTACATCTATTGACAGCAAAAATGCATTAAATTATTTTAAAAAGTCATGCTTAACATAAAATTAATTTTCCTACATTAATACTGGATATATTTCATAGCACGGTACCAAAAATGTAATATAATAACCTACTCATCAATTAAGATGATTATTCGATATTTTTTTCAACATAAAATTGTTTTATTCAAATACTTTTTACATAAAATTGTTTGGCAAGTCCCTCATCCCCATGTTTTTTTCGGTCTTTGTCTGGTGCCCTGTTTTGTTCAATGATAATTTCTGTGTGTGTGTGTGTGTGTGTGTGTGTGTGTGTGTTAATGCACAAAATCTAGTTTCAGCCTATTCAGACCCTGTTGTGATCTTGACAATTACGGCTGGTTGTAATCCTCAATAGTGCCAACTACAAATCTGATAAAACAATTTTTCTTCATTAACCCTTTCCCTCTTAGAGTGTATGGCTTTTTAGCCCTTTGATATGCATGTAGCAAAGCTACACAGTGCAGTCCACTACGCATGGGCCTGTTAAGCAGTGAAGTGCATGTTATGTTTAACAATTTGAACCATTTATATTTTTGGTACACATATATTATGCGTGGAAAGATTTAAGAGTAAAATAAGGTCATTATAGCTGTATTATTTTTTTTAACAAAAGAATTTTGTATGTACTTTAAAATCTTGAGAGAACTAGTTCACTATCAAATCAGTGAAGCATCGTCATTAACAGCATCGTCATTAACAGCATCGGCAAATTTCCATACTCAAAATTTACAAGTTCTTTGTGTCTACATCATAAAATCAGTGTAATTTGATAATTTATGAAAATTAAGGGTTTTCTACCTCAGTCTCAGAGCCTTTTCCAAGTTACTGAAACTTTCATTGTTGTGATTTTACTGGTTCAATTACTGAATATCAGAGACAGACATTTTGTTGAATGGAGAATAGGACCCAGTTACAACCTACTTACTTTATATAGCATATTGCAACCAGAGCATCAACAGTGACCACCTGATCTGACTTAATGGCCATTCTCACCAATGAATGTAGCATATAACAGGTCCCCCCCCCCCATCTGAAGGCTACAAAAAACCCTGCTCAAAATAGCTGTTGTTTACTGCATTGCCAAAAGGTGCTTAGCATGACCTGAGTAAATTGCTAAAAGGGCTTACATTAGGTAAAGGGTTAAGCAAAATGCCATCTGTTTTTAAAAGCATTGATCTTGTCATGTGATTCATTAGTCACAGTCGGGTACTCTACTGTATTTACATTTCTTTAGACTAAGAGGAACCAAAATGGTTTTGATACATATGCAGATTTGACCAGACAAATAGCACCGTGCAGCCATTGGGATTTATCTTGACAATTGTTTTTAGTAAAAATAACCACAAATTAAGAACTGAACAAGCTTAACATCTATGGCTAACAAACCATTTTCCCAAAGACTTGTGTATTGTACATGAAATGACCACTTTTCAACTGTTACTATTGTTCAATAATTGTAATCTTAACAATTCTTTAAGTGACAAACTTGGACATCTCAGGATAACACAGCAGCAAGGCTAATAGAATAACATGTACTTACCTTTTCATATGGATTAAAATTTGAGTCTTTCTTGGCTTTATGGAATAAATGTGGCTTCTGGTGTGGCATATATTATATATAATGTTAACCATAGTGGTACATTCCTTTAGTCAATACTTCTTTCAGTAACCTGACATGGGGGAAACAGAAATCAGATTATGTTAATGTTAGGTCATGATTAAAATACTGGTTCTAGATACATATTACAAAATAAACTGCAGCCGTTTGTGATGGGTATATTTTATATTTTTGCACTAATATGCTGGCCGATGGTTGCAGCTGGTTGCTGGTTGTGTTAGCAAACCTGCCAACATAAACGAGTCCATCTCAGTAATGCAGTTGGAAAGACTGAACAGTTTTCAGTAAGGTGTAACAAAATATCAATAACTGCTATTGTAAAGCTGGAAAATGTAAATAAAAGTTTGACGCTGTGACAAAAAACATGATGTTTAACTGAAAAAGTTTGTTGTAAAATATGCATCAACTAGAATAAATAGGAAATTTTTATTACCAAATTCCTACAGAATGGATCAGTACCTCGCATTATTTTTAACAAAGAGTATGTGAGCAAAGATTAAAAATTAGAAAACCAGTCTGTTCTGTCCTAAGCAAGACATCTGCTATAAATAGAAAAATAGGTCTTTTAAATAGGGCAGCTGCTATAAATAGAACATAACACATTAAGGTTGCTGCTAGTCTACAGGCAAGTGTACATTTATGTCATAAATACATAGAATCCATCTTTTTTCTAGAATATGCTCTGTTCGATTATGTTAATAAAAATGAGAAAATTATTAATTTTTGGGTGGGAGAGGTATATACCGAAAAAGCTTTATCCAAATACATTTACCCATAAGGCATAATTCAGTGAAAAAAGCGTAATGATTACTCCAAAATATAATGGTTGTCATGTATGAAAAGGCTTGCCCATTAACTGTTAAGCAGTGATGTGTATGTTACCTTGAACAGTAATTTTAACCATTTTATATCTTTGGTACACATATTATCTATGGAAATATTTAAGAGTTAAATCCGATTATAGCCAAATGTTTCACAAAAGAAATTTTTATGTGCTTTGAAATCTTGAGAACCCATTCATCAATAAGTCAGTGAAGTTGCATGACCAACAGTAGCTATTTCTCATACTCAAAATTTACAAGCTCATTGAATCTACCTCACTAAATCAGCTGAGTATTATAATTTATAAAACTAAACATCAATAACACACCTTTTGTAAAGTTACAGAAGCTTTCATAGTTGTAAATCTAATGTAAAATCTTAAGTACTGAACCTGGACAATGGATAATATGACCCAGTTACTTTAAATAGTAGACATCAACTAGAGCATAAACAGTGACCATGTGATCTGAGGTAATGGTCATTCATACCAATAAATGTAATATCTAATAGGGGGTTTTCCCACAAGGTGGAGCTACAAATTACTACTCAAAATGGCTGATGTTGACAGCAGGCGTTGAAAAGTGCTTCCATGAGAATGGTGTAGAGACATCAAAAGGTGCTTACATGTAAACTGGGTAGGTGTGTCCAAAAGTACTTCAATGAGAAAGGCGCTTGCACAGGCATAGAGAACTAGAACACAAATTTCACTTGATAAAAACATTTTTAATTTGTATTTAGTTATTAAAGTACTGCCTCCACTATACACTCAGTAGTAGTGAAACTGAACAATGATGGTAGTAGCTAAAGGATTAAACATGCACCAAATATGTTTATAATATAGAGAAAATTTTCTGCTTGAAAATAAAGTTTACCTTAAGACCAATTTAAGATGCAAATATGCATACAGGGAAATAGATGGTATAATTAAATTAAGAAGATGAAAACAACACACACATACACACACACAGATATTTCAAAATAATGAGTACATTAAAATAACCATCAAGTAAATTATAGTTGACTGCCTGCAGGAGATTAATTGATTGGGGAATCACAGAGTATAAATTTAATAACACTAAACACAGGCAGGTAAATACCAAGTCTATCCATGAGAAAATAGGACAGCTTTATCTGGTGATATCCTTAGGTTACCATCCCACGCTTTTATCAAGTTGTCTCTCAACAACCAAAGCCTGGTCATTAATGCTGTTTAACCTAACAATGAACACAGCCATACTTCCTCAAACAGAAATGACTAGTGTTACAGGACACTATACCAACTTTTATCCCCCCCCCAACTTATTCCACTGGTGACATATATACTCACTTATAAGTTGAGCCCGATTGCAAACTTCATGTAACCAGATCAGGAGTCCTAAAATGCACTGGCAGATTGGGATCTGTGCAATCAGTAGAATGAACAACACAGATCCTGATCTGCAAGCTCATTATGTGCTGATCAGGATATTTGCTGTTTTTATCCAGAATCAAATTGTAAGCAAGTATACATGATAAGTCACATTTGTTGCTGGTGTCTGATCAAAGTACAGGCACTTGCTAATATAAGCCATTTTTGCAAAGTCTAAGAATACAAATTTCATTCAATCTAGAATATGCCACAAGTAAAAAAAAAAAACCAAAGCTCAGTTAAAGATCCTGTATAAATCTGCCAGTTTTGTAAGCTTTTGGGTGTAATTTTCAGCTGGGCATTGCTGGCCAAACTAATTAAAATGTTATACTTCTGTAACTAGTCCAGCCTTAAAGAATGTTTTGGCCAAAAAATCCAATATAAATGACAGTCATAGTATGTCACAGAACAATAGCCACAATGACTTACAAAAACAAGAGACTTGCACTGGAGTAAGGCCAACATAAAGAACAGCAACTATTAGTTTCCGTGGATCACTCTTACTATAATATTTGCATACCCACCTATTTGTTTCCTGTACAGATTTAAAAAAAAAAAAACAGCACAAAACTCAGTAATTTCATTCATCAATTTAAAATTGTTAACCTGTCACCTGGTCTCTAACACTGATCTTATTGGTGACAGTAGGTGAAGGTGTGTGCAAACTAAAGTGTTTCCCTTTTACCTACATTTGTTTGACAGAGAGCCCCCAAATTTTTATCTGACTCCTAGTTCTGACACCAAATGGTTTTTGACTCTATTGGACCACTAGGGGAAATTACTGTTTTGTGCAACCAGCCATTTTAGTACTATACAAGTTGATAATGTTCAGTCTAAAATTCAATCAGGTACTGAAGAAAAGTAGCTTCATTTCTAATTTATAGAGCAATTCTATTTTTCCCTACTTAGCAAAAAATCTTATGACCATCCTAATTTTATTTCATCCAAAGGAAACTACACAATATTAAACACACTTAAGCCACTTGCCATTTTTCCATTTATTTCAGAAAATAACAGACAAAGCACAATTAAACTGCCATTACCTTTTCACTGTCTACTAATATGTCTTCAAATTAACTGCAAGTTATATCAAACAAATGCAAACTATTCACATTAATGAAAGAGAATATATTTATTATTGAGGAATAGTGACAAGGTCTATTTCAAAGGCATAAAATTAGGTCATGCAACCGCTGTGGACATCTGGGCATGAAGGCAGGAAAATGATGGACTTGTACTAGAAAAGAGACAGATGGTAGACTGCCAAGTATGATCTCAAGAAATAACACAAAGCCACTCCACCATCCACTTCTCTGGAAGACTTTCCATTTGAGACCAATCTCTGGATAAAAGAGGGAAATGATCTTTTTCATTCTTACAATTTATGTTTATTAGGTGGGGGCTTGGGGGAGGGGATCCACCTAATACCAGTTGCACAGAAATTTTGTGATGCCCATTCTGATATAAAATTACACCTCACTTGTTGTTGGGCTAAACACCATATTTCAGCACATGATAGGCTATTCATGGCGGCCAGTATTAATGGTGGAGGAAGAAACTGGGAAATCACTGGAAAGAACCACCGACCCACAAGAAGCTACTGGCAAGCTTTCTCATATATCCACATTCACCGAATCCTAGACTAGAACACAGCAGACAGAGGTAAGATGGCAGTGATCTATAATGGACAGTGCTTTAGACCACTTCACCACCCAGGGCCCCACATCTCTCTTATGTAATTAGATATTTATACTATGAACCCTTTAAGTTCTACTAGCCTGCAATATGGTTGATCCTAGGTTATAAATGAACTAAGCCAACTTCAAAGAATGCATTCCATCAAGACCTGTTCAAACTTGTGGTCAAGCTGTTTAACTGCAGACATTTATCCACCTGGAGTATAAAACCCAAAATGCACAAAGTTCAATCACATGACAAAATTACTGCAATACCATCACCCTCCAATATTCACCTCTGCAACATTTAATGTGAAGCAGAATTTCCATAAATGCTATATTTAGTGGGAATTATTAATTTTATACTATTTGCTTATAAGGATTCCAAATAACACTGTACTTACTTATTTCTATTTTAAGCACCTTAAATCTATTTAAAAGAGCAACATATTCACAACAAATGGCATTAAAACTAAATGCCTGATTAGAAAGGGAAACTTCCCCAATAATGGTTTCACCTTGGCAGTCAGCCGGAGATCAAAATCTCCTCAGTGCATGTTAGGATCTGCTACAGGTAACACCATATTTAATAATTACAAATACTATTTATGTACAAGATACATAACTATACTACCATCTAAAATAGTTGAATTTGGCAATACAAGTACCAACAATGATCTATTAACTTTCCTTCAGGTAAGCATTTATTAATGCTGACATGTAGGACTGAGCCACTTGTATGAATCTGATCAAAATAAATGGAAAGCACACTTCCATTACTTAGAATGTATGTATGGATACGCCATGAACATATCTTGATAGTTCATGTTTATTTCCATTAAAGAGAAACAATAATCAGACCTGAAAAGTTTCTCCATCAAAAATGATCATCATCATCATCAGAGCTTACTGACCATAATTAATGTTCTTACAGAGCAGCAATTAATTCTGATGGAGCATGGGATCAATTTTCATCCTGATATTGATATATAAATTGGCAGATAATGTAATTACTACACACTGGGTTGACATTTTGTCAACACCCGACAATCCATGCTTTCCTACAAGTTTTAATCATTCCTTGACACACCATAGTATGGGGTGTATTGGAATCAGCAGTTATGAAACCCCAAACAACCATGCTACATCATGGTTTCCCTGAACATTTTTCTGGGCAGTTAAGAGATATGTACAAACATACATTCTTCTTAACTGAAACTTGCACACAAGTATGTCTTTTTTTAATAATAAAAAAAAGATCTTTGTATATGTATAAAAATAATAAGCTTTGACCCTTGAATCTCTTTCACAAAAATATCATAAAGAACTATAGAACAGTGATCTGTGGAAGGTCAGTTGTCATATTTGCTAAGCTCCAGCTATTAAGTTATATAAAAGCTATAATCTACCAGTCTTGGAAATATTACAGGGACAATGTGTTTGATGTCTAAAGATTACCATGGGGTTACAGGGGTCAAGCTAGACTTAAATTTTAGGGAGAAGGGACTTCTCCTTTTGATATATTATATAAGCATATAAAATTATATATTCAGACCCATTCTTAGTATATGTGTGTTTGAATTGAAGTAAATGCAGTGTATTTTGACTGTATGACTTAAAAAGCACATCTGAAGCTATACATTGTAATTAATTTTCACTGATAGCATTTACAATATTATAATCTTGTAACTGCATGTTGGTAAAAGTACTTAATAAACAACCACTTAATTATATTTTTTTTCTTAAGATTTGTGTACAATTGCAGTTAAAAAGATTTCTAGCATTCTTTGAACCAGTCCCTAATACATATACATAGGAATAAATGCACAAGTGGCTACAAACTATATAGTTCTCCTGATTTCATTGTTCCTTAAAACATTACTGTAACTATTCATAGACAACACACTGAAGCACTTAAGTCTATATATAACTAAACTGGACCCATTTTTCCCCAACCGAACATCCAAGAATTCGTCTTCCACAGAGTGCGAGTGCATCATTTCTAGATGGAGGGCTTTTCTCTAACTACACCCTTTCTTGCTTAGTTACAAAAATCCATTAAAAGTCCTACATATTTATGATTTGTTTCCATATTGGTAATAACGGCATGCATTGGTTAAATATTATTTACTTTATTACTATATATATTTTTCGTACTTTCAGTTTAATGAAGTGGTATATTGTATAACCATGATGTCTGCCATTAAAAACTCATAGTTTGAAACTGATTTTATACAGAAAATACGCAAATATGGCTGTTAACCCTTTCATCACTAAGTAACTTTGTAGGCATAGAGTCCTCAACACTAAGTAACTTTGGAGTTGTAAAGCAAAATGACCTGTGGACTTTGAAACAACATAACTTTGCCAATGTTAAAGATATCTGGTTGGATTATGTGCCAAAATCAAGGATAAAAATCATATTTTATGACTAATTCAAAAAAATATGCATATCTATTACAACTGTTAAAATGCAGGTACAAACAGGTAACACAACAGGTAAAATACAAGTAATTATTTTATTACCTCTTAGAAAACTTAGAAAGTTCTCAAAATGTGTTCAATTGACCCTAGATGTACTAGTGAATAATCACAGTAGTAACACAAGTCTTTCTTTCATGGTGTCCATAATATATAAAATTCTATAAAATGAACCAAAATGATCTCCAAGGTGAAATCTGTCCACACACCTATATCACCTCTGCCATGTTTGATCGTTTAATCGTCACATTGAAGTTCGTTAAACGGACAATTTTTCCAAAAACTTCATCTGAATAGAATATTTGAAAATATTCTAAAGCTTTCCTGGAGCCATCTAACACTCGAGTGTGCCCAACTCTGTCAGAAAACTGAAACAAATCTTAGTGATTAAAGAAAGGGTTAATGGTCAGTTAGCTATTAAAACTAACTTGCATGTGAATGTGCAGGAATTTCTTGGTATGGTAAGCTGATTGGTATCAATACCATGTAAATACATTTGGTCTTGGGTTACAACAGTGTCAGAATTTATGGGCTACAGCAAGGGGGCATCTGAAAGTCATAATCTACAATCATTTTGCATCTGAAAAATCTGGGCAAAGTCATTTTCTCTTTCCTAACAGAAGAAGGCGAAGTTTACGTTTCTATGGTGACTTTTTCACTTACTTTGCCTGGTAGCATGACCCCTGGGTTAGTGTTGTACTTTTATCCAAGGTTACCTGACAAGCCAGAGACCAGAAACTTGAATTGGCAAAGGCAATAGATCACATGACTTAACAAAGGCTTGCCATTACCAAACCGGTGGGCTAAAAGGTTAGTTTAGGTTCAAAAGGGAGCCTGCATGCTAAGTGGGTGTGTTCTTATCCATCCTCAAGTTGACTGTACCATTGTCTGCCAAGTTTGATTGGATCAGTTCACTGCAATGTCCAATCAAAACTTAGTGTGTGATTGCAATTAAAACCCCAAATGAAACTTCCCCAACTCATAAATGATAATCTAGTATTCACCTGGAGGGATTGCAGATCAATAGGGTTTATTTAGTCCAAGGAAGAAGACACTCAAAATTTGGGGGTCAAAACTAGGAGGTAGAATTTAAGGAAAGAAAGTTTTGAATAGGATATTAAGTTATTTACTGGATTTTTGCAGAACATTAAAGCATATAATTTTAATTTTCTGTAGTATGTATTCTTAATTACCAGGATCATTTAGTATGTAAAATTAACCTTTGTAGTGTTTCATTTACATGCAAACTTGAGAAATGGGCTTGAGCCTACATAAAACATTATTAGATGCAAGGCGAAATTATTAGATTATTGGCTTGTGTTCACAATTAATTTTTTAATTCACTATTAAGTTACTTTGTAGTAAACCAGCACATTTATTAATGTATTATGTTGGAATTATATGTACTTGAATTGTTAATTTGGAAACATGGTTGATGTAAGATTAGTTAATACAGATATATGCATAAATCGAGCAAGGATATTAGTATTTGCATACTTGGTGTGAGTTGTAAGGTAAAGATATGTCTAATTATTGTGATATTGTTAGTAAATGGGATTAGGAATATGTACTGATGTATCAGAATTTATTGATACATGTATAAGAAGTATTTGATACCATGTTATAGTACAACATTTGTAAACCAAAGGACTTTAATTGCAGTTATCTGATGATATGCAGTGTGTAGTGTGAGATGAGAGGGCTAAGGAAAAGACTATCATCTTTTGTGTTTTAGGAAACAGAGAACTTCTATTGGGTTCCAAGGCTTCAAGAGTTGAAGGTGCATAGCTGCCAACTATCCAGGCTTGCAATTAGTGAAAACAGGGATAAAAATTAGCGAACTTCGACATGAATTCATGGAATGATAATCGAATCTGGGAATATTTATTGGAACAAATGTTTAGCATGGGATCCAGCTGATAAAGGTAGATTGTGTTCAACAAGGAAACTCAAATGTTTCAGCACTAGTAGCTAGCAGGTCATCAGTCAATGATTTAAAATATTCCAGAGCTTTTTAGTTTTGCTGTATAAAAGAAGTTACCTTAGTATTGGAGTTAGGAAAGCGAGCTAATTCAAGGCATCTTTGTTTTACACTATGACCAATATTAAAATCCTTTCCACACAGCTAGCAATGGGTGTGAAGCTACCCTAGAATGGCACTATATTGTGTTATTCATGTAGTCTTTTTTTCCATTTTTTTTCTTTTTTCTAATTCATCTGTAAATTCATTTGAGAAACATTTTTGCTATAATATAAACATCGACTAGAATAAATAGGATGAATATTACCACCAAATTCCTACAGAATGGTTCTTTATCTCACCTTTTTTTTTTAAAAGATGGAATATGTGAGCAAAGATTAAAAGTTAGAAAACCAGTCTGTTATGTCCTAAGCCAGACACCCATCGGTGTTGTTTTATGCAATCAGTTGACCAGTGAATAATGTTCATTCCCTACAAATATAACCCCCTATTTATTGCTGTAGTCAGAAAACAGCTGAAAATTACAGAGTTTTTCAAACAATAATAAAGTAATACAAATCATGGATATGAAAATTTAACAGTGTGAAATTTATACAGACACCGTTATTTAACCTTTGGGGGTACTGTTTCATTATTCATTACATACTATTTTTTATTAATTTTTTTTCCCCATTGTATTCAGTCGTATACAGATCTGTGACAAAATTACTGAATATTTTAAATGTGTGTGCAGATATTTTCAATGGAAATATTTGTACTGTGGATTCAATGTATATGATGAGATTCATGGATGAGTACACTGTCTTGATACTCTATTCATGCTATAGATTAAACATATATATATATATATATATATATATATATATATATATATATAGAAACCTTACTGTATATGCACTAATGTGTGGTTTTCTGAATAAAGTAATTTATTAATATATATGTAATCTGTTATCACTGCAGGTGTTTTTCTCATTTAATATACATTGATTTAATAAAATGTAACTGCCAATGAAGCACATTTTTGCACCAGATTTTATTACCCACCCACCCCCAATAACCCTGCAAATTTGTTGGCAACATACATGATTGATTATAACACGGTTGGGTGGGGTTGGGTGGTTGTTCTGTGGTTCATAACAAGTTTGGATGGCCCCAAACTACTGGGTTATAGTTGAATCACACTGTGTGTGAGTGTGTATATATATATATATATATATATATATATATATATATATATATATATATATATATATATATATATATATATATATATATATATATCACTTTCTGCTTTACTCTCACTTCTCCCGGTTTAGCTTCCACTTCTTGTAATGATCAAAGGAGAATTCACTTCTCTCTAAAATTTAAGTCTATCATGACCATTGAATGCATTATGCATATATATATATATATATATATATATATATATATATATATATATATATATATATATATATATGCACATCTAGAACTTCTCTGACAAGGGTAACACTATGCAAGCAAAAGTGCTGTAACAGCCATGTGATACTAGTATAAGAGACTGAAATCAATCAATTTTACATCTGCGGAGTAATTCATTTACAAATATATCCATCTTCTACATTATAAAAGCTAAATATTCTCCTATTTGTATCATCCTGCCAAATTTAAAATGCAAAGCATGAAATATATAACAAAGGGTCAAAACTTTGTCATTTCATTCATTCACAACTTCTAACCTGTCACCAAGTTTTTTCTGGACTTTTTTTTTAAAGTTTCAAACCAAACTAAACATGTAGATTAAAAATATAGAACTTTCAGTTGTTACTGTTATGGGGTTTAATCCATCTTACAGCACAAGATTGGCTATATATGGAATTTAAAAAGCATGGAAAAATCCTAGAAAAAACCCACATACAAAGAGGCAAGAACCCAAACATTGTTAATATGGCAGTGATCTGGAACAGATTTGATTACTTGGCACCCTTCTGTGTTAGTAAAGAAACTACTGTTTGGTATCAAATGTAGAAGATGGCAGTTTGGTTAGAAATTGTAACTTGATAAATGAACTCAATATGGTTTGTGACTATTTATATCCATGTTGCTTTTCATTTATAAAACTGAAACTCAGTACTGTGGTGTAAACAGGGTTAAAATAATACTGAAGCAACAACAAAAGACAAGATTTTTTTTCAGCTGAAAGTGAAACCAACAACCAAACTTAAAAGATACTGTCTTAACCTGCCTATGTATTAGAATGTCATGCCATTCAAGATAACTGCTTCTCATACATTTGTAACCTACAAATACTGTGACAGTAGCCTTTAACACTGAAACTTGACAATTATACTGTAGGCTAACAATACACAAGGTGGTGTTAGAAAATATGGTCAAAAAACATTAAGATGTAACATGTTATTTGTTTTTGGCCTGATTAAATTCTTGACGCTCAAATGTAATCTGGTCCAAAATATTACTATGCAGAAGTGTACACTGGCACATGATTGTATAATCAGCCGATGCAAGTCCAACCGAGATTGCCAAAGTTCTGACTCACCACTGCACTTAGAGACCACCTTATTAAACAACGTTCGACAAGCAATTGTAATTCGTCAGTCATTATATATATATATATATATATATATATATATATATATATATATATATATATATGTGTGTGTCATATCACGTAGACAGTTATCTCCCTCTATATTTCACTAACCATAAAATGATAGGATGTGTTGACTGCGTTTCACAACTCTTTGAAATTAATGAATGAATGGCGCAAATTTCATCGCATAAAAACATGTGTTGGCTTTCAAAGAAAACAAAAATTAAACACAATGTTTAAATATCTAATAGTAAAGCTTCTTACCAGTATATTTCTGCACATTTATCTCAGTTGAGGGCGATTACTTCCTCCAGCTACGAGAAAATCCAGTTTTGTCTTGTGGTGAAATGTTTCACCAAGCATGCAGTAAAGTAACATGGCGGCCTAGTCCGTGACGTCAACAGGAATGCGCAATTGTCAAAGTCACGTGAGGTACCTGTGCGTGTGGGGGGGTCGTGATCAGTAATGCCAGGCAATGTCCTCGAACAAGAAATAACACATCGTACGAAAGGATACACTACATCTTACGAAATGGTACACAGACATTAAAATGAGGTTTTACTCTGACGGTTAAAAGCTTAAGTGCTGGTAACATAGCTTGGACATTTTGAAAAAAAAAAAAAAAAGACAAAACAAGACATTTCACGAATATCTTGGTCTCAGACAAAAAGAAAGAAAAAAGAAAAAGAAAAGAAAAGATGTTTCGTCTTGTTTGAGGGTTAACATAATTTCTCAACACGGTAGAATATAACTTGCGGTCAGTATATTTGATGGAGGAATAAAATGGGTAAACCAACGATCCACGGGAAGTTACTAGCAAGTTTTCCCACGAATCCGAATGAGGTCAGAATATAAAAATAATAAAAAGAAAAAAGAATAATAAATGCGCCACCAACTCAGTATTTATAGTAATAGTAGCGGCGGTAGTAGTAGTACCATAACTGGAGAATAAGAACTTTTACAGTATTTAAAAACTGTACGTTTTTTTTTTTTTAGTTTTTGTGTTTTTATTTTTGCTGGGGGAATTATTCGAGAGATGGAAAAAAAAATGTCACTGAAAGAAGACCAAGATTATATGTGATTATGTCATGAAAATATGATAAATGAAGGTCGAATTCAGCAGGAAATGAATGTGAGTGGTGAAAACTATGTAGATAATAATGAGAGTAGTATATGAGGATACCGTAGCGACAAGTTGACCTAAATACGCGCAAGTAGTACTACAATTCTAGGGATTGACGTATACATACATACATACATACATACATACATACATACATACATACATACATACATACATACATACATACACACACACACACACACACACACACACACACACATACATACATACATACATACATACATACATACATACATACATACATACATACATACATACATACATACATACTACATACATACATACATACATCAGTAGTGACGCCTATAGCATGAATGGATGTTATCATTAAAATATGGCCTCCGGCACTTTGGCGCCAAGATTTTTGGCGCGAAATGGTACAACCGTGCCTTTATAGCGTCAATGGGAATTTTGTATTAGCACACCCTGGGTCTGTATAGCGTCAAGAGAAATGGTCCAGGTGACATGACATCCCGGTACTGAACACTTGTCAACAGTGTAGCAATGTGCAAGTACTGTGACGTCAAGCGTTCGTCGTGTTAGTGAATGTAGTGAAATGTATGTTTTATAACTTATACAGGCAATTTGTTATTGAAAAGTATAATCTTTTCGAGGTATGAAAAGTGGCCCTGAAAAGGACTTCTTTTTTTTTTTCTTTTAATGTCTGCATTTCTTCCACCATTGGCCAACTTTCTCTAAAATTCCTCTCTTCTTTTTTCACTTCTTCGTATGGCATCCAGTCTGGATGTCCCATATCTCTAAACATTTTTTGTATCTTCATCCGATTCTCATTCAGTTTTTCAAAGTCTTTTTACTTCTTTTGGTTTTCTTTCTCCTTTCTTTCTTTTGCCCAGGTCTCCTTAATTTTCTTGACCTCTTCTTCCAGTATTTGTTTGATATTGTCTTCGCCTTTCTTCATGTTATCTACACCTTTCTTCACAAAAGGTCACTCTGTTAAATGGAAGATATCTTCCATATAACATCTCGCTTGGATAACATCATCCAGAATCTGCTTCAAGGTTCCCACTTTGAAGTATTTTGAATCGACGATTCCTCGTATTTTGTCTGCTTCTTCTATGGTTATCACTTGTAACTGATAACTGGTTACTCTTAGTTTCGTTATCAAGTACTTGTTAACTTCCATTCTTGGCTAAGTTGGTTCAGTTCGTGCACTCCATCCATGATCCAATACCAAGTATCTCTTAACTGAGTAAATAGCTCTAGACTTCCAGTCATTTTGTATTCTGTGTAGAATGGCATGTATGCTATGCTATGCTAAGCTATGCTATATGTTATTATAGTCATGTATCCACTTTCGTGAATTATGACTGGCTAAAGCCCTGAAAAGGGCTAATGGCCTCACCTCCTTCCGAGGCAGGGCTCACCCGTGTCTCAGTGCTAGACACTTTTGCCCCGGCGCGTGGGCCTATTATCCCCCCCCCATGGTGGCTCACCGCCTTGGCCGGATGTTACCTTTCGATAACATTGCTATCCAGGGAGGCGCTTAGCCCTAGGGCTGGGCTTTTGTCGTGGTGCTGACCTTTATTTGCTGACCTTAAGACCCTTTGGTTGGCTGCGTATTGTAACAAAGCGTACCGGCCTTCCGCCTCAACTCCCGCCTACTAAAGTCCCTAATGTCTAAGTTCACCTAACTTTATCTCATATGGATTATTGTCAAATTTAACCAGTTTTTCCTACGGATGTCCCTATACCAATGATGTGTTAGCCACCTATTCAATTATCCAAATGTTCCTGAGTTGTGAATTTTGAATATATTTTGATGAGGTTGAATTTTGCGTACTTAGCGTACTTATATGGTTCTAGAAAAAAAAAGAAATCAATCTCTAGGTGTATGTCACCTAATTTTGACATTTATCACCGCTTTGACAATGTTTGGTTTTTAATTTTGACCGCCTTTCCAAAGGATCTCGTTTTAATCTTAGGTCTTCCAGGCCAAATGAAGACATAGGTTGTAGGCTTATTTTCGGACAGTTGGCCGCGCGGCCCGGACCGTCCATCGCTAATTGTTTGTCCGTTCCGTTCACTTTGTGATTGTAGCCTTTACCAGGTTACTTTTCGGTCTTTGTGTGCATCCGGCTAATCGGTCTAATCCGCTCCTGGAAGTTAGGGCTATCAGGTGGGAGGTTCCTGATTTTCCCTTATCAGCCTTGACCTTTTTGTCCTTGTCATGGTGGGAAATCTTATCATATATATAGTGCTTATAGAAGTCAGGATCCACCCAGGCTTGTGCTAGTATGAGTCCTAGCGCCTGTTTTATGTTATGGACTAGGTATGGTGCTTGCAGTTATGTATATGTTTGTATGAGGGGATGGGTTATTAGGGTTCCGATACAGGCCAATTGAATCCCTTTATTTGATATTGATGAATTGTTCTTGTTGATAGTTTGTTGTAGGCATCTCTTTTGATGTTGGTTCCCCTCTTCCCCTTCTAAGATACGAGCACGTATTTGTGGATTTTTCTCGCAACTAATGCCGTACAAGGCACGAATCTATTTAACGGGAAGATGAGACTGAAGGGACGTCATGTAGACGGTGTGTGAGACCAAATCCAAGTGACCAAGGTTTTTATACATTTTTTCTATGGTGGTTAAGTCGACGACGGGGACCTGTACACGACAGGTCCTCCGTCTTGGCACCAATGGTGAAACAGATGGGTACGAAATCGCAAATAATCGGGGGTAGTGGGTTTTAAATCCACGAGGAAATAGGCGTGTGGAGTTTGAGTGGCATCTTCGTACGCATGAGTTAGCCAAGGTGTTTCATAGCTGTTTGGCTAAGACTTGCACTTGCGATTTATATCTAGGACTTTTAAACAAAACGACGTAATGGGCATTGAGACTGATGGTACGATGGGCTTTATTTTGTTGAAACAAATTTTTAGTAATGGAAATGACACTGGCATTATGATGATGCCCCTTTGCGTGTAAACCAGTTTCGTTTCTTCTTCGTCTTCTCCTCACATGTCATCAAAAATAACCAAATGGGTTTCAATGGGGTCACACACGATGCCGTAGTCATCGACAGGAATGGCTTCCACAAAGACAATGGATTCACCATGACTTTCTCGTAGAATGCTATATGCTGATTGCCACTCTTTGTAACACCACACGAAGCGTTGAGTTGGACGATCGATCAAATGATGTTTATGTTTGATGAAACGTTTGACAAATTCGGTTTTGCTGGAACTGCTAAGTCCAGCAATGAGCATGTTAAAAGGATGTCGAAGATACAAGGCTTCCTAACTAGCATGATCTAAATGTTCGTCAATGACTTTAAAAGTGGAGGAAGAGGGAGCAGAGACAGTAGAGGTAGCCAGGAATGTCACCTTTCTTGTAACACGAAGACAGTCAAGACAAGAGCTTTTATGCTTTTTCAGGACACGTGTATTGCAAACTTATAAAAAGAAATAACATGAAAGACATAAATACATAATAGCCAAATGGTTAAGTATATGA
This sequence comes from Potamilus streckersoni, assembly GCA_016746295.1. Classification (NCBI taxonomy): domain Eukaryota; kingdom Metazoa; phylum Mollusca; class Bivalvia; order Unionida; family Unionidae; genus Potamilus; species Potamilus streckersoni. The sequence goes on from JAEAOA010002072.1 coordinate 715,980, forward strand.
ATAAAAGACACATCAACACAACCATCGTGGAATATAACCAAGTTTCTACTTTATAACATTTTTTTTCATCCAAATGTAGTGTCCTAGGGAGAGTGTAATGTTCTGAACGTTTGTACATTACTTGGTACTGTCATACAAAGGTTCTCCTGGAATGGTCTTTTGGGAATGAAAATGACTGTCCTGTCCGGAAGAGAATGGTTTATCTCGGTGACAGATTGTACTTCTTCTTCTTCCTCTGGTACTGTCACTAACACAGGATAAAAAGTGACTTTTTCATGGAACGTTTTAATGTTTTAGGATTACAAATCTCGGGCATAGATGGCCACTTCTTTAGTCAAAGCCTCAAAGCCCCCACTTTTCCAGTTACGTACATCTGTCCAGTGAGGGTGAAAGTCACAAGTTACACACACATCCTCATACACCTCTTCGGTAACTTAAAGTTGACGTATCTTGCTTTCCCGTAAAGGTCGAGAAGTATCCATATGAAAGCGCAAAGCTTTCAGGAGAATGAGTCTCTCTTGAGCATATAAAGGGATCACTTTCATACTTTTTGGAGAGATAGGAACAGTTCGTAAAGTGTTCACACATCATCGGACGGTAAACAAAATCCCAGAAAGCAAGTCACAACACGTCGACCCCAAATCAATGGACACAGTTCTCGTAAAAAGCAATGGTAATTCTCCACTGTTTGAATATGGTCATGAATATCCTTCCACGGAATCTGTTGTATCACGAATGATAAAGGTCGTGGAATGGTAGAACGTTTTTATAGTCTCTTTTTTCAGCAGCTATTCATTAACTCTCTGCACAAATGTGGTCGTATTATTCCGTTCTCCAACAATTCAAATTTTCTAGGCACTAGCTGACTTATGACAAGTCGATCAGAAGTTTCGTCTTCAGCTTCCGCTATGAATGCATTCCATTTACAATCTTTGTAGCTTTTTAATTCTTCTTCTGGAATTCGATTCAGTAAGTGTACCTGATGGTAACAATGATCATAATCCATACCACAATCCACACAATTCACACAATCCTTCTTGCTCATGAATAGTTGATCAATGTCTGACCAGTGAAAGACTTTCTCCAGAATGAATCCTCTTATAGCATTGAGGTAACAGTAGTTCAAACGTCGGTGACATTACGAATGAACTTTTTCCTTGCGTTTGTATTTTGACCAAATGTCGGCAAATGCGTTCTCTCAACTCCACGGGTAAGCTAAGAATGTTCTCTTGTAAAGGATCCATGACCATGTATCAAATACTTTTCTTAGAGCGAAAATAATGAACGTAGTGAGTTATTTCATTCCACTGCCATTCAGGATAACGGTCAAGAATGTCAATAAAATCTTCCATTGTAAATGGTCTAAAGCGAAAGCAAAGAATGAACACAACCTTGATCCAGTGACATCGAACTTGATGGTTGACTTCTTTCACTTTCCTATTTTCAATTTCTCGACACAAAAGTTCTACAGTCATCAATTAAGATCTGGCTCTAGCAAGACACTGCCAAATGTCTTTGTAGATCTTCGCTTGTAATTCAAGTGGAAATATTTGAAGATTAATTTTTACGTGGATTTAAATACTTGTCTAGGAATGGTTCAACGTTGGACTCCTAACCATGTCGCTACTTTCTTACTCGACATGGTTGATTTTACATAAAGGACGAGATCCCACTAAAGGTAGGTAATGACAATCTGGAGACCAACAACCATGTTTCAGGTAAGCGGAATCTCTGTTCCCACTCGTGAAGTGACACGCCACAACTAAAGCACTTGACTTTATCCCCTTCGCCAAGTAGAAAAATCCGGCTCTGGCTAATTCTTAGGGGGTAGGTCCTTCTATACTTTTGGCCATTTGCCTCGAAAGGTTTGGATCCGACTTTAATAATCAGAGGATTCTGGCAAACACAGAGGGAACGAATATTCGTTTCGTGCAGATTCAGTTTGATGAGAGTAAGGTTGCTGCTGTGGAGGATGACATCCACAAATAATGTGAACAGGTGTACAATGACGAGTAACATCACTTTCGTGTCCATCAGGTTTGATACGTGTACCATTAACATCATTCCTTTCCGTTTTAGGCTTGGTCGTCTAAGCAAAGTTCTCATGACGATAATGTGGTACTGACTCACTGAGGTCATAGCGTACGGCATCTATGCCATCGCATGGCACAGCATTCGTCCGTCCTCCGTACAAACTGTCACGTGGTTTCATGAGGTCCAACAGCTTGTAACTTTCCACGATTCGCTTAAACTCGGGATCGGTTTTCAATCGCTGATCGTATTCGTGTTCCCACATTCCTCTCACTTGGTATCATTGCTCTTCTAACTTCAAGCGACGTTGACAAGTGGCCTGATACAACTCTTCCATGGTTCGTTGTAATAATTGGTTTTTAGTGTCACGTTGAGGGTAACAGATGGGATATCCGTGAAATAAGCACCCGTTTAACTCGTACACGATCTGGGGGTTTTCTGAATCTCAGCCATCTACTGAATACCTTCCAATGGCTTTCTCGCCTCCTCCGTTGCGGGCATGATAAATCTATTTGACTTCCTTGTAACACAAGCAATGCAACCAGCGTAAAATTTTGACCGAGTATTAACGTTGGAAAAAATTGGTTCATTTAATACTGATGATAGCTAGCATGTTTTCTGGTATGAATCGTTGAAGGTAGACTATTGGACACGCTTTGGCAATGGGGCAGGCTTCTTTCAAAGGGTCGATCCCTCCGTGCTCCATGAACATTTCTCGAAATTTTCCACAACAACGACATAAAATGTCTACGTCGGAAGGACAATATTTTAACATTTCTTCCTGAAAATAGAAAGGGACCGAGGCGTGACTCTGGTACCATGCGTAGAAAGGTTCTCGTTGTTAGGTACGCATGTTATCGGGGTCGTAGTAGTGAGCCTCAGACAGATGGGGTAGAACAGTATGTTGATTGGCTTCGGTATTGAAAAAGTGTGAAAAATAGTCCTTGGCCATTTCTGTCATGCCAAACGCTTTAGGCATGTGACTCAAAAGCAAAGCCAAGTAACTCATCGAATCTTTAAGCTGCACATGACCAACTTCCATGGAAATGATTTTGGCTCCGTTCAAAGTCACTTTAGGACGTTCGGTACTTTGTTCTGTATAGTATCTCAACAAAAACTGTCCATCGTATCCTGAGAAATTGTGAACCATTACCGTGGCATAGCAATGACAATCTCCTTAACGTTCGATATCTTTTTTGGCTCCACGTCTCTTCAATAGGGTCTAAGACCCATTGGGCAATTTTTTTTTTCACGTCCTCCAGGAATCGTGCTACAGTGAGGGCAATGATAGGCTCTTGGATGCATTTTTCGCACGCTCGGTGAGTCACGCAGACATTAGGAATGTGAATACAATTTTCATGCATGCATTCGAAATCGAAAAAGATGAAATTGCGTTCCTTTCTGTCCTTTTCTTCTTTTTCTTTATGTTTAGATTGGTATTTTTGAGTATAGCATTGGTGCTCCAAGTCCACGATTTGGCGACAAATGTGACATTTTTCTTTCTTAAACAGACGTGTGCCATGGCACTATTGGTACGTATGCCTTGTCCACAAGTATGGCGCTGTCTCAGGAGTTGACATGCACATTTCCGCTGTGAACCTTGCGTCTTCAAATGTTGTTGGTAACAATTTGGACTGAGAAACGTGCGCTGACAAGTTGGGCAATGCACTCGTTCTTGTCCTTCATCCAAACAGGGTTTAGAGGCCAAACATTCTGAGCATTTTGATTCGCAGTGTTTGTGTTGCTCTCGATTGTTATAATCATAATCACTTTTCTCGCAGTAATAACCGAATGACAGGAATGCAGTGATACTGGTAATGACCTCAAAATGTTCATCATGAAATCTTTGCCTAGAAACAACTTCTTGAGGTTGCACTTTTAAGGTGTAAGGTGGAGCCAAGACGTCTTGCAGTTTTTTTTTTCATTTCAGGAATGCCACAGGGCGTGTCTTTAGATAGCCCCGCTTGCTGTAACAGGAGTTCTGCCTGTCTTTGTTGTTTCGCTCGGTCCGATCCTTGAATAGTTCTGTCGTATCGTTCTTGTTGGCATACGTTCGTCCCACCACGATTGCACGGGCTAAACACATCTTGTCTGTTGGATTATTAATTCGGTTGGCGCTACGCTTGATACTACAAAGTTGCTTCCTGTCCCTTGATGAAGAGAAACTTGAGTCATAAACAGTGTCGCTTTTCCGTTACTGATGTGAAATTTTTCGTTGAATTGTTGAACGTGTTGAATTTTGTCCATGACTTTGGAAGGTGTCAATTCTGATGGCTTGCTAAACTCGATCCAAACGGGAGACGTCAAATTGTTGTGATGAATGGAAAGTCTCAAGCGATCGTCTTCTTTGGCTTGACATTGCTGTTTCAAATTGATTAACTAAGAATCCCACACATCGGTGATAAACCCTTCTGATTTCTTCAGCGGTACGTCGGACTTGAAATCTTTAAACTTCACCGTGTACGTGTAGGCTTTAGTTCTAAATTTTCTAGAGGAACGTTTGTCCGTCTCTCGAATGTGATAGTAATTTTTATAGTTTACTAATGTAATAACTTTGTTTTGGTGTAGACTCATTGGATTTAGATTTTGGTTCACTCATCTAATCTTCAAACAAATCACTGGCATAAATTTGAGCCAAGACTTGAGCTACTGAGCGAGGCGATAAATCACGTTTCTGCCTCTTACTTTCTTTTTTTTTACCTTTCTTTTCAAAATGATGCGATCGTTTCATCTTCATTGCAAAAAGTTAAATGACTACATTTGAAATGCCATGGTCCCTATATATTCCTGTCACATAAGTGCATATATATAAAGGGCTAGTGCCTTCCCTCTCAGTATTCATTTTGCTCTCAAACTGACCAGTACCATGGAAGAACCCACACAAATCAACTTCTGATTAGAGCTTTATTAGGTGTCATACGAAAGTTTTCTTCAGACAATCCAACGGACTATTCTTCCTCTTTACGAGATAAAAGTCAGGATACTTGCAATATCTGTAAGAATAAAGGGCATTGGGCTACAGAATGTCAAGACCGTCAAAAACCCAGTGAAAAAAGACAAAAGTCGAGATACCTGTTATCATTGTCAAGAGAGAGGACATTGGTCTTCAGAGTGCCCCAAGAAACATTAGGAGCAGGAGAAAGAGGAAGAAGAGGAAGAACCCCGAGACGTTCACAAAGAGAAGAAAAGAAGGAGAGAAATAGGGAGGAAGAGGAGAAGGAAACTGTGAAAGTGAAGAAAGTCAAAAATCAGTGAGAGTGAAGCAAATACAGGCATATAAGAAGTCTATTTACTTTTTTTTTTTTTAAAAAAAGTGTTGTATTCTGTTGTGAATTGAATTGTAAATAGTTTTAACAGAATAGACCACATTGAAAAAACCTGTCTCCTGATTTATTTTTTTAGAATAAGAGTCTACATTCGTGCACTCACACCGATAGATACATACAAGGGTTATAAAAGGGAATTTAAGTTTTAATTTATTTTTGGCAAAATGAATATTATTTCTTTTCGAAAGTAATTTGTGGCCCTGAAAAGGACCTTTGAGTGTTTAATTTCCTGAGAAAAAACTCTAGAACGAAAAGCAATGCGCTTTAACTGCCTTAAGTCTTTGCCACGGCCAAGGCCAACTTGTGGACTTGCTCTGGTCAATGATTGAGTAGAAATTACTAATGGTGGAATCTCTGGTGTAGTCACAGGGTTAGGCTTTTTGGCTCGGGAAGGTCGTTTTCTCTTGGGTTGTAATAAAGAAGTCTGATACATTTCTTTCAGACTTCTTAACTCATCTAAAAGATCCAAGAGTATTGTGACCGTTTGACTTTCTCTGTTCTCCTTCTCTCCTAGACTTGGGTTTCTTTTCTACTGCTTCTTCTTCATCTTCTTGTCGTTTCCTTCTCGCCTCTTCTTCTCGCTGTTGCCGTTCAAGGAGAAATGCTTCTTCTGCTTCTTTCTGTTGCTGTAAAAATTTCTCTAATTCTTCTTTTTGTCTTTGTCTAAAATCGTCGACGCGTGGTAAAGAAGGATAAATTGGCGAAGGTGCTGTTGCCGGTACAAATTCTTGCGAAGAGAGAAAAATCTGCTAAATCCCAGTTGAAATCAACCTTTTCGGTCAGTGGCACTGTGTTCACTTTAGTAGTTTCTCCTATGCTATCGCTTTTCGTCTCCGCAGCGGGTGCACCCCAAGTCCTTATTTTCTTAGGTTCCATCATGCTTGTCCTAACGATGTCGCATCAATTCACTGCGCACAAAACGCTAGTGAACGTATATAGGGAATATGACGTCACAGGTAGCTCTCTTTGGATTGGAAGACAAATTCCACGAAGTGACCGAATTTTGTAACGCGTATTGGGATTGGTCAACCATTTCAATCCGTTTCAATCCACTCTTTCTCTATAAATACACGTGGTTCACTTCATTCCCTTCACCTGTTCTCGTCACAAAAAAGAAATGTGGACCAATATAGAATCGTCTGCCCTCGTATCATCGATGCTGTTTAACCCATATAATCCCATGTATGTCAGATCATCATGGGCTATTGTCAAGATTACTGATACAACCCTTTGGAAAAGAAGAATTTATGTGGAGAGACAAGGGTGTCTAAAGAGAGTCCTCATCTACGGACCAGAAGTGAGATGTAGTTTGAGAAAGAGAAGAAAATCAGTGAGATGCCCTGTATATTAACGTACTGGTGTAAACATAAAAAACAAAGGCCCATTTCAGGGCCACTTTTAATGCCTCGAAAAGATTATACTTTTTCAACAAAAAATGCCATATCTCCGTGTTCTATGTCTCTATGTGTCTTGTTTGTCTATGTATGTATGTATGTATGTATTATGTATATGTCCCGCCCTAGAATCGTAATGCTAGCTGCGCGTGTTTTTGGTAAACTAAGTCATCTCCATGCTACACTGTTGCCAAGTGTCCAGTACCGTGACGTCATGCCACCTGTGTCATTCCTCTTGTCGCTGTACAGTCCTAATGTGTGTTAATACAAAATTCATATCGTCACCAAAGTATCCTAGCTGTTCCCGGTGACGTCATAAAACCTTGTTCCCAAAGTACAACAAGGGTGTTTTTAATAACCCCCATTGTCTCTACGGTATCCCAATATACTACTACTGAGGCTTAATGACTCGTGCTATGAAATTTTATCAGAATATCGCGTAGCAGAACGTGATAATCAGCTCTATTTAGATGCAACTTGAATAATCATCATATGTTGTAATGTTATATGTATTCATATATTATGTGATGTCATTTACTACGATCCTTGTGTGCATTCGATACATTCAATAAGGTCGTTACAACCAGAAGCATGCCTGTTTCATGTGTAATGATTGCTACTTCATCCATAAATCAGCTGTAGTTAAACATTTTCAGGCTTGAAGTGAAGTACGTGTGCTTTTTTCTCTTATTAAAATGAAAATTGAATTTTTTATTTCGAAGCATATCTTTATTTTTTACTTCGTTCTCGCTAATCCCAATCTTTTCAGACATTTACCCCATGAACATGTTTGTATATAATTTCCACAAAAATTCTTTTCTATTTGTCGTCACGCCATTTACGTAAGTTAGTTCTACTTTACTTTCTCACTGTTTGACTTGTCAATTTCGAAAAAATAAAATAGATACTACGCAATATTTAGCATAGGTGAAGATTTCGAGATTGTATTTTGTGATAACTTAGAAATAAGCCTCTTGCATAGTGGTGACAAAATTGTTATCCAAATCTGAGCAACTCCTAAGGATTTCACCGTACCCTTATCGAAATGAACCTTTACAAAACGAATATTTGTTCCCTGTGCGTTGCCTGAATACTGCGAATTTGAAAGTCGATTCAGGCAAAACCGTTAGATCGATCGTCCACCACAACGAATTGTGTGGTGTTACAAAGAGTGGCAATCGACGCACAATCTTCTACGAGAAATTCAGATTGATTCAATTTTGTTTGTGGAAGGAATTCTTTGAGAAGACGACGGGATCGTATCTGAGCCCAGTCAAACATACCTGGTCGTCTTTGACATTTTAGAAAAAAAACGAAGAAGAAATTAAAATATGGTTTGCGCACAAAGGGAATTATTGTAATGAATGTCATTTATATTACCCAAAACTTGTTTCGAAAAAGTAAACCCCATCGCACCATCAGTCTCAGTGCTCATTACGTGGTCTCGTTTAAAATCTCAAGTGCAAGTCTTAGCCAAACAGCTATGAGCACCTTGGCTAACTATTGCTTGCGAAGCTGTCACCTGAATCCTCCACGCCTATTTACTCGTAGATTTAAAACTCACTTCCCCAGCTCATTTGCGATTTCGTAACCATCTGTTTCACCACTGGTGTCAAGACATGTCGTGTACACGTCCCCGTCGTCGCCTTAACAACCACCACCACAAATAATCTATGCAATCCTCGGTCACTTTGGCTCTGCCTCACATATGGTCATCATGACGTCCCTTCAGTCTCATCTTACCATCAAATTGATTCGTTTCTTGTACGGCATCAGTCGTGCAAAAATCCACAAATACGTGCTCGTGTCTTACAAGCCAGTCTAAAAAAAGTCATACTATGGTTTACGGTGACATCACGTCAATTACTGGAATGCATCATTCACATTTCACATTTCACACCAGGCCAAACGCTTTATTTTGACAGAAACCAAGTAGCCTTGATGCAAATTTCCAAGCCCCGCATGGACACTCAAACCGAAAATCATTTTGAAACCTGGAGGTAGCGGTTATCGAGGAGGTGTCATCATTCGTTCCCTCTTAAAATGGGATCCCAATGGTCACAATGGTCTCCCCAAGAAAAAACACTCCCCAACGTTCCAAAAAGACAAAGAAAAAGAGCAACGGTTGCACGACTAGGTGATAGCCTAAAACGTAGATAAAGAGCAACGGTGTCAATACAAGGTTACAGCCTCAGAAAAGAAAAGGAAAAGCTCACAGAAAACAGTTTCAACCCACAAGAGAGTGTCTCCAAAACCTTTTCCTCCAGCGGTGATACCCTCTTTCTCCTTAGCGGCAGTGGCCGCTGCTCACAAAGTACATGCCCCAAAATGCAAAGTCCAGAAAAGATCAGGCATGTTACAGAGTTTTCTGTGTCTGTCCATGCAATAACTGTCCAGATTTAGTCTGTTTCTTCACGATTTGGTGCTGCCATTCATCAAGTTGATACGACTTAAAGACAATCAGTGGCGACGCATTCCAGTATAAAAAAGATCTAATGAAAACCAATCTGAACTGTGATTTATGCTGCAGCACGCCCCAAGATGTCCACTCCAAAAAGTGTACACCGTTACCATAGTCGTTCTTCTTCGGTTCAAAACGGAAAAGGAAAACTCAAAAGACAGTCACGTCATCTTACGAAACGCTTAGCCAAACATCGGATACACTATCTGAAAAGACACATTCTTCCAAACAAAAGGAGAAGCAACCAAATAGGAGGTTTCCTTGGCCCATTCAATGAGTTCGATAAGATATCCGTGAAGCTTGTCACAAATGTTAAGGATAGGCTACAAAGAAAGTAAGATAAAAGACACATCGACGTCATCCCCGGAAAAGACACTTTTTGTCCAAAGAAAAATGGAGCTGTCAAAGAAGATGGTTCATTCGCGATTTTGGAAAACACAACGTTACCTTTATGACGAAGAGATAGTGCAAAACGATAAAAGGTGGTATAACAAATCATTAACATGAGTGTATTTTTGGTGTCACCACAAATAATACATTAATTTTCTACCCCCATAGGAAAGAAAGGGAAAGACCGCCTCCTCCTTTAGTCAATCATTTGGACATGTTGTCTCTCATGTCAAAAGCTTCTCCACCCATGCGAAGACAGCTCATTAGAAAACAGCCTACAAATATGTCATCGATACGGTGAACGAATGTTGTATGAACATCTTGAAAGGTACAATACCTTTTACGAAATATCACACGTTCTTCGCCAAATGGTCCAAAAATAAATATTATTTCGTCAAAAGAAAAAGATGTTATGCAACGCGAAGGGTTTTTACCCTGTTAGCACTTAATTATCCGAAACGGAAAATCTCAACCGTACGGTCAACTTTTGCAACGACTGCAACCCTTTCACCAGAAAGCTGTTGACGAAACTGCTTCACCCACTCTGAAAGATTTTAAGGCCCTGATGAAAAGTCCATCACCAGTACCACCCACATCACTAGTCAAGACAGGAAAAGGAGAAGAAGAGTTTCAAACTCCACCCAAATGAATATGCAAACTAACAACACCATCAAAATCCAAAGATGATGGCAACCCCTTCTTCCTCAGAGGAGAAAAATAAGGTGGAGACAAAAGAAATAAAAGAAGAATCCATTACCTCTGTTCTGTAATCCTCCTCTTCGACACCTATTGCTCGTCGGTCACGCAAAGCATTACAAGGTAAGAAAATACTACACAAATACAAGAAAATTATCGAAAATTTCATCACTTATTAAAAAATGTAGAAGGTCTTACCCAGCATTTACTACGATCCATCCCATCCTGCCGGTTACTGAGGAGTTCAGAAATTGTATCGTGCTGCCAAAACAAGACTCAGAAGTGTCCATTTACCTCATGTTCACCAATGGTTACAAGAACAAGCTACGTGCACCTTACACAAACTCATTCGACGAAAATTTTCTAAACGTCGCACCTAAGTCGAAGGCATTGATCATCAATGGCAAGCTTATTTAGCCGGTGTCTCATCTGGTTACCTATAATCGTGGCTACGAATATTTGTCTTATGTAATCGACGTCTTTTCCAATTTTTTTTGGGTCGTACCATTGATATCCTAATCGTGCAGTTATTGTGAGCTCTGAAACTGGCCTTGAAACAAACTAGTTGTCACCCTCTTAGATGGCAAACCGACAAAGACACTGAATTATGAACCAAGCCTTCCAGAAAGAATTGAAGAAAATTGACATTCATTTTTTCACCACCTAAAATCCCGAAACCAAAGCCAGCATCGTGGAACGCTTTCAACGCACCTTGAAGGAACGCATGTGAAAATATTTTACGCATTAACACACTCTCAAGTATGTCGACGTCCAATCGTACTACCAATATTTATACCCGAGCATTGAACGTGACACCCCCAAAGAAGTGACTGCCGACAAGGAAGTGACCCTCTTCGAGCGTCTGTTTGGTACGTCCCCGACAGTAACTGTCGCCAAGAATGGTGAAGTGTTGTTAGCAGAAGATTGGGTGAGCACTGGCAAAACGAAACTCACTTTCGACAGAGGTTAATTACCCAACTGGAACATTGAATTGTTTCGTGCCACTGAACGAGTGCGTGTCCGCTATCCTTCCGTCTATAAACCAAAACTGAATACGAAGTGTACAAGATGGAAAGCATTCTCGATCGAAAAGTTGGAAACGCCGTGTCAAAGAACATTGGAAACGATATCCGTCAACTTTTGACTCTTGGATCGACTCTTCTAAAATCCTCGACTATCAAATAAAGTGACCATCATAACCTTTAAGACAGCAGCTTCAGCTACTACAGTGATCATTTCTTTCCTCAGTTCTTCTCTGCAAGATCTACAAAAGCAACCCTTGTGTGTGTGTGTGTGTGTGTGTGTGTGTGTGTGTGTGTGTGTGTGTGTGTGGTGTGGAGAACGTGTTCCTAAAACGCAAATCGTCTTTGTCTGACAAATCTGTATGGTGTATTGCGTCATCGGTGCTGCCATTGCTAATTTTAGTTTGCAACATGGAGATAAACTTTTGTGGACCATTTCACTCAACAGTTTCATTGGTTACCTTCTTCAAAATACATTTATGTAATATTCCTCTAAGAGACATAACGGGAGTCTTGAATCCAACGTTAGTTCTAACAGTTACTCTATCCATCCTCTTTAAGACACTCCTCTGATTTCCAGTGATTCCTCAGACACTAGAAATGGAATTTTAGGTCATCCAATTGGAACACGAAGCTCATTTGGAAGTGGGTTTGGTGGAAATGATTCACCCTACACAAATCAAAAACATCGTCGAAAATCAAAACACTTTGACAATATAAGTTTATGATGAACAAGTGCACAAACCATGGATAGTGAAGCTTACTTTATGAGATCACAAGACAATAAAACTAAACGAACCATTTAGTGAACACCATTGCTGACAGATTCAATTTCATGTTCAATAAAGCCTTTGAGAGAGCCAGATGAAGTGTCTCGCGATCAAGTGCCACAAAATAGCTCATCGCCCACTGATCAAATTTCAGAAGAAAATGTATTGGCCATTACATTTTGTCCTAAATTGTATAACATTTTGGGTGGAGACCCCAACTTGACCAAGATTAAAAACGAAATACGAGCCGTGACTGGTAACTTGTAGTTTGCTATACATTTTCTATTCCCTGTAGAAATGAACCAAGGACTAATTTTGATCTTTGTGCACTCCGATGTGGCGAAGTACAGCCTTATGGGACACACCTCTGTACCGTTATTGCGTGTCATTCCTTTCAAAATAGATTCTGCCCCGGCCGCTGATTAGGAAGGTGAAAACGCCTATCATGTTCACCGCTAATTTTAACATCCATCAGTAAGTCATATTTCGACACTGTCAACCTTACTATAAAAGGAGGTCTGCAATAAAATATTCCATTCACCAAGAGGAAAGTCACAGTCAAACTTCAGTTTTGAAAACGACTACTCTAACCTCTTGTCACTCATTTTTCCTGTGTACCAAGGGGTCCACTCGAAAACGAGGACATGATTTAGAAGAGATGCTGAAATCGGCCATTCGTACAGGGGCTCCTGTGTTAAAACCGATGGTGACATGGGGATTGCACGCCCTGAAAGATGTCGCGTTGACACACGGTAAAGAATTTCTCCAAAATGTCATCATTGACAAACAAAACCAAAAAGAATGCTTCATGAGAGCAGTCAAAATGTTTTTCTTCAAACAGGCAAATACATTTTGAAAATCTTATAAATGCCACGATCGCTGTTGAGTCAGATATTCCCGCTTCCCTGACACCACAGCATGGACAAGGCAGAAACATTTGACGAACAGACCGTTTCAGCAGACTTCACACACTTAGAGCTAGAAAGCCTAAGAAAAGAAAAAGCCTAAGAAAATAAAAACCGTCTGAGACTTAGACATTTTTTATTATTAAGTTGCAAACATAAAAAAGAAAATGATGCATCCAAAGTTTAGTGCTTGTTCCAGATCGGAACTGGATTTGTTTGCCATGGTACCCACCATGATTTCAATGCAAGAATCCCAGTATGTCGAATTTCATCCCGTCTCCTCTTTTAACCGTTTCAGCTCCCATCGAGTTTGAAATCAGTGGACAGACTGAAGATTACACGGATCTGGATAGCAGTTACTTATATCTGAAAATGAAAGTGGTTAAAACGGCGGATAACAGGGCTCCGTGCGATGGTGCTAGAGTATCACCTGTCAACAATTTCATGCATTTCTTGTTCAGTGAAGTGGGTTTGCACTTGAAAAATAAACTTGTTACGGATCACTGCCATCTCACCTCTGTCTTCGTGGGTTCGAGTCTAATATTCGACGAATGTGGATATGTGTGAAAGCTTGCCAGTAGCTTCTCGTGTGTTGGTGGTTCTTACTACATATTTCCGGTTTCGTCCTCCACCATTAATACTGACCGCCATGTGTATCTTGTGCTGAAGATGGCGTTAAGCCCCAAAACAACAACAACAACAAACTTCTCAGTAGTAGTATTGATACGTACTCTTACCGAGCTGACCTTTAACATCTCTTAACGTACGGAAAAGAGGCAAATAACACTTATCTGATTGCTTGAGATCACGTTTAACGACACAGTCTTGACAGTGGATAAGGATCCTCAGAATGTGTAATTTAACAACCGTCAAAAGAAAATCTTGCTATGACATAGTTTAGAACCGATGGATCATTTGCATTTTTACATGTGGTTGCAAGAATCTTAGCAATGCTGCTTTCCATTTGATGGTTCATGCCAACGAGTACAAACCATCATCTAAGAAGTTAGAATCTACATGCTACCTAAAACGGGAAACGACATCAGTTAAACTTGAGCAGAACGACCGCCAAGTATACTATATCGACGTGTACAAGTGAAAACGTTTAATCGTTTGTATCGTCAGCAGTGCACAATCAAAATTCTTTCGAGTTCAAGCACTGCAGAGTGTCCAAGATCGAAGTCAGTCGCGATGAAATACCCTGTGTACCAGACCCTTTGAACCTAACTTTGACCTAAAGAATTACTTGAGATCCCTGTGTGATGCTACCGGACAACTAGGAACCAACATGGTATTTCATACGAAGGTTGTATCGGGATCCTAGGTCACAGTTTGTGGGCCTTTTATTTGACTCCAGACCAAGGCATCGAGGAGGGATATTTCCACTCATTAAAATCGGGTCAAATGCGAGTGGAACTTCAGTTTGCTGGTGCTCTCATAGAGACTGTGAACGCTATCATGTATGATCTATTTGATAATATCATAGAAGTCAACAGTTTAAGAGAATTATTCTAGATTAGTAGACAATATGGAAGACACTTATCCTTCTTTGAAAGGTGAACAATCTGTGGAAAATGTTATATGAGGATACCGTTAAAGCATAAACCCAAGACCCGGACGAAGAGAACATATTGGTCACATTCAGATGGTCAGAACAAGAACAACATTTAGTGTCCTTCTTGCTCAACACATATCGAATAAAATTATGGAACTGGTCAAGAGAGATTGCTATGGATGTCAAAACGATCATCCCAGTCAAATTCAACACGATAAATGTCTGATGCTGAGCCAAGAAGAAAAAATTGGACGAGTATTTGAACGAAGCTTGGAGTCTTATCTCGGAAGAAGCAGTATTGCATGAGTGGCATAAAGGCGTCCTGTCATCCATCGTCTACTCTGTAGATATATCGCACAGAAAATCTCTTAGCCCAGGGTTGGTAAACAAAGCGAAGAAACGGTTACTTGTCATAGATTTTCAAGCAAAAAGGTAGAAGTGAATTGATGACTTATCAATGCCTATTAAACAAGATACAAAACAACATGAATAAAAGGATTCCTGGGAACTTTATTACCTTTTGGACAACAATACGTATACTTCTTGGAATCCTGTCGTGTGTGTTAAGATACACTACCTCATCGCAAACTTCAAGACCATCCAAAGCTTATGTCATCAACATGGACTTTAATCATCTCCCAGGAAGCCACTGTCTAGCCATCTACTTTCCTCAAGAGAATTATGTGGAGTATTTTGATTCGTTTGGATTACCCCATTGGAAGACGACATCATTGACTTTATATGATGAAATTACCCGAGGTCATGATACAATACTTATTTTGATCATCACTCTTCTAGAAACGATGAAAAAGTATATTGATGGGTTTTTGACCGTTATGGTTATGTTTTGTCTTTAACTGGGAAATGTAGTGTACATCAATGGCCTCATGACTTCCATCAATGGAAATCTCACATGATTATACAACGTTGACAACCTTGTCAAAAATAATTTGTTTGCTATTATTGTTCTTTATTCCTTGTCACTTGAACAAAAAATGTTGTACTTTGAAAAACAAATGTACCTGTCGATTGTATTTTTTTAAAAAAAGAACAACAATGTGAATATATAAACTTTGACTTTTTCTCTATTCCTCACCCTTCAATGAGCTATCATAGCGTTCCTACACTAAAACCCTGTAGGGATCTTTTCTATCGCGTCAGCGTTTGAACCATATGAAACGGGTTGATCTTCAGTCTGACCATCCACTGTTGACTCGTCAACATATGATCATGCCTTAAAAACTAGATAAACTGAACGAAGCTTACGTCAATTTACATCGTATCAGGATAAGCGTGATACCTAAACCTGCAGATATAGAGAATGTCAGGATGTTATCCAAAACCCAAGACCTCATAAAAGAGGTCTTTAGAGTTCTGCCCTTCTCAGGGCTAGCCATATTTCTAGAAAATAGAGACTATTCAATTTGCCAATTTGTGTGAATTTAGTGTAGCCTGAGTATAAACAGTCACTGTTTTGCTGATGTCTGTGTGAAGCTGGTGGAAGAATTGGAGAAAATAAAAGAAGAATCGAAAGGCCCTATTCAGAGCCACTCAATTGCCTCTAAAATATATTTTTTCTCAGTTTGCGTAAAAAAAAACAATTATTTGACTATAATTTTTGAAGGTATTTATTCTTTCTAATCCCTAATTTTTTTTAGTCGATTTCATAATAATGCAGGATAGATGATACTCATCATATTCAGATCAGCCACTTGCAACATTGTTACAGGTGTCCAGTACCGTGATATCACCCTACTTGTTCAATTCCTCTATGCAAAATTTCCCTTGTCGCTGTATGAGCCCAGGGTGTGCCATTTGTCGCTATATGAGCGAGTTGCGGCTGTAATGTATTTTCCATTGTCGCTATACTACCCCACTATACTACTCACAATGTTTATCGATAAATACGCACTCATTTGTTTTGATGCTATTGGTTATAGTTTGCTTTTTCAGTAGTGGACGAGTGGTGGACAAAGAGAAACCTTCAATTCACCTACGATGATGTTCTTTCGAACAGAAACTTTAGCCATGAGCATTATGTTCATAAGGAAGACCTCGCCTTCGGCGATGAACTTGGCCAATTCTGAGAAACATTTTGCTTATAGCTGTGTTTTAAAGGTAAATCCAAAATAAACCAACTAATACTAAAAGATGCTAATTAATGATTCAGTAAAGAAAGAAACGACCCCATATAGCAATCCATAACAGCCAGCTTATTAAACTGCCAACAACTGTGTTAACTGCTGCGATTGCATTTTTTGATAATTTAGACAAATTATTTCCATTTTTTAATTACGTTCAACGAAATAATTATTGTTGCTTCCTGATGGAACACTTCCTCCATTTATTTGCCAAACACCGGCAGTATTTTATAATCGATTTTTGTATTGGAATATCTAAAACAATAGCACTTCTTTTTTCAAACACCTGTTTCAGCCCTGCACCTAAGAGTAATTTAAAAGGTCTGTTTCAATTGATTTTTCTGTGCTTTCTGTGAAAACCCTGTCTAGCTAGGAACAAAATTATATTTTTTTATTACTACCAAAACTTTCTAACCGTTTCTATGTATTGATATATGGCTGAAACCGTTCAAACTGTATTTTCTACATATCAGTATGACATTTATTAAATTCAGTTTTAGAATTGACAAGGTTAACAGAAGTTTACATTACACCTGAATTTTCTGTCATCTTATGCAGTGAGTAATACACCAATCAACAATCTGCTTTTAAGTGTCTCTTGTATTTGTCATCAAGAGTCTCAGTTTCACCTTGTTAATCATATGGCTCATTTGCGTGTCTATCATATGCAGATTATAGGTCCAAACAAAACGATCTGACATTTGCTGACATTCTCATAAATTTGTATGCATCCGTTGAACACACATACAAATACTTTGATGTGGTAGGGGAATATTGCATGAGTAATATTATGGATGAAAGAGACAATTCTGATGACAGAAAGATTTCAACGACTTGAAACAAATTGTTGCAACGTACACAGATGCATTGAAAAACAAGAACATAAACAATTCTCGCATTAGGCACATTAAAATCTAAATACAAAAAGAAAGTATGAGTCATTAAAAAGTCAGACAATAGTATGCTGTTTCATAGAATTAAAAGACAGAAAGAGGAAATCGATAAATACAAGAAAGATATTGACGAGGAACCAAACAAGTGCATGGATACATAATGCTTTATCTCTTTCTGTTGGTACCAATTCTTCATCCTAACAGTACTGAAATAAACGTGAATATAAAATAATTTTTAAAAAATTAAATTGCTAAATATTTACTACATAAGATTAAATTTTTGTTATTGCAAAATCCCACTGATGCGATATTAATTACTAGATTTGTCAGCATTAAAAGTTCGGATCATTAGGACGCTTGAAGCGTCCAATCTTTGTCCAGATTTTCAGATGTCGACAACGTGACTTATCGTATAAGTAAGATCGCGTTACTGTGCCAATGGTATGTTTCTCATATATCAATCAGTTTTTAGTTAATTAACTGTACTTAATTGAAAAGCCAAAGAAAGTCCTTAACATTTCAACCTTTAGTCATCTTAAGTCATTAAAAGATCTCGAGTGTTTGAAAAGTTAATATATGCATGCATATCAGTTTTATGAACAAAGCGACAAATCACTAATTTAATCGACTAATATTGTTCATAACACGGAATTTTCGATAATGGGAGCAGCGAACTTCTACATTTCCTTTATAGATATTCTGAATTGGCCAAATTTTGCATCAAGAAAGATGTGACCGACTGAATACTAAAGGGGTGTCAATCTGATGCCTGACAGTTTTGAAGTGTTTCAAGTGGTACACTGTGAAAGGTGTCACAGAATAAGGAAAGAAATAACTTGGTTTTGCCTTATTTCTATTTTGACAGTTAGTCGATGTGGATGCATACAACATTACCTAGGGTAAATAATTGTTTCTCTGGGTAAGCGACTGGACTAGCATATATCTCGTCGGAATCTACTTGCGACGAGAGTCACGGAAAGCTGGATTATTTTACCCTGACTATTATTCACTCTCCTATGGATTTAAGGTTGATTCTGTTTCAAACTGCCGCACTGGTCATTTCGATTTTGACAAGGATTGAACGTTCTCCGTAATGTTCTATAGCCATAGGGGTAAGTCTTAAAATTTCATTTTGCTTGATATGTGAAGCCAATTCTCATTTTAATGTCATGTCGGGTATTGAAGTCTTTACTTCTTCAGATTTGTAAGGTTGTGAACTTTCGATTACAAGTTTCTATGAGAGTATAATTTATTAGCATTTATCACAAAGTTTATTCAGAACCCATTATTATGACCTTTTGGTATTATTGTAGTTGTTTAGAGCTGACGTTTGAAATTTAGGGCTGACGGTAGCTGTTTAGGGCTGAGTGTAGCTGAACATAGTGGGGCGTGGTGTCCGTACGTTTGTGTCTACCTGTCAATATAGATGTGTAGGGATGGCGGTAGCTATGTAGGACTGCGTGCAGTCTGTAGGTATGAGTATACGTAATTCTGTTTATGTGGTGGAACCACGAATGTAGGCATAGCCAATACAAATGTGATGCGTGCTGTATGTGCTTATGTGTGGTGGATCCGGGAAGGGTGTGAGCGGCCGGTAAAAGTGTGGGCCATCCCAAGGATTCGGTGAAACTGTGGTTTTTCAGTTTATGAATCATATTAATGTTCAAGTGTTAAGATTCTTGTGCTTGTTCCAAGTTATGTTTCAATTGAGAACATTATCAACCATTTCATATCGATTGATATTATTATGAATCTTATTTGTACTCCAGGAGTTTATGTGAACCACATTTACATAGCATACTATAGGAGATTAAGTTAATCTCATCTATAGCGCATATTGTTCGAAGAATATTTGAATTCATTGAGATTATTTCAATCTTAATGGCGTTCCATACGTGAGATTATATAGATCTCACTTACGTTACATATTATTAGTGGAGGCTATTTTTTCAATTTGGGAACGTCTGTAGAATGATTGGATCAATCGTATGTTAAGAGCGGGAAAGAATCATTGCATTTTTTAATATATATATATATATATATATATATATATATATATATATATATATATATATATATATATATATATATATATATATATATATATAGAGAGAGAGAGAGTGAGAGAGAGAGAGAGAGAGAGAGAGAGAGAGAGAGAGAGAGAGAGAGAGAGAGAGAGAGAGAGAGAGAGAGAGAGAGAGAGAGTACAAACCATATGGCGAATAACAACCCTTTCAAGCGTACTGGATCCACCAAGGGATCACGTGTGTCAGGGATTAATGAAAATAGATGCAATAAACTGACGACGAACAGTACGAAACTAGTAACTAATTAGCCTAACTAACTAGTACTGTTCGTCGTCAGTTTATTGCATCTATATAGTAATTCCTTCTATAAATTCCCGTCGTCCATCACATTGTGTTGTTGTGTTGGTGTTGTTCATTTAGTCCAAAACCCACTTAGTTTCAATTCTGTTACAAAAGGCTCCAATTGAAAATTTGTCAGTTTATAAGAGATTGAGCAAATTTGATGATACAGGATTATTAAAGAGGCTACTACACATTTCCATTTCTACGTCACATAACGCTAGTTCATAATGTATTCACGATGTTCATTTGTAACTAGGAAACCTCGAGGAAAATGTACTTCCAGCCTCGGTTCATAGTAATACGACAATATCGTTTACCTTTTTGGGGGATCTGACGGTCAAATTCTGACTCATTTTTCTGTAGGAAATGTACGGAATTGTAATAAATTTGTTTATAAGTAAAACAAAATCATGCTGATTAATATTCTAAAGTTCGAAATATTCTTTTCTACAGTCTTAAAATAACAAGATAATTTTATCTGGAAGAGAAAATGCTTCATTGGATACAGAACAGAAGAAGTGTTCTGCAAAAGAAAAGTTCTAATACTTTTTGATGTTTCTATCAGTGCCTGGGTAGATATCGAGTTCACCATCCTTCAAATTAGAGTCTGACGCAAGACCGAGATACCGCTTCAAAGCAAAACATTCGAGTCGCCATATGTAATGGTTACACCTGCGCTTGCCACAATTTATCTGAAAGCCGTGAATTTAAACAGAAGAATCGGACTTTACAGCGATTTCACCTTTTTATGCTTTAATACATTGAAGACTTTTTTCTCTCAATAAAGCGTTTGGTTTGATGAGGGACATGAATGATGCCTTGAATTAACTGACGTGCTGTCACCGTAGTCGGAGATGACCAGATGTGTTTTATTGGGGTCAGACATGATTCGGTCGTCTTCGCCAGGAGTGCTTTCCTCTAAAAGAATGGAATCTCCTTGGCTTTCTCGCAGGAGACTGTATGCCATTATTTGCAACACCACAGGATACGTTGAGGTGGACGATCGGAATGTCATGTCTGATCAAACGATTAATAAATTCAGTTTGACCTAAACCACTAGGTCTAGCAATTAACATATTAAAAGATGGCAAAGATACGAGGTATTCTAACTAGTACTATCTAATATTTCCTCGATGACGTTTAGAGTTGAGGAAGAAGTAACAGAGACAGCAGAGGTAATGATAGTTAAGATGGTGTCACTTTTGAAATGAACAGACAAGACAAGAGTTTTCATCCCTTTTTTTAGGACACGTTTATTCCAATCTTTAAAACTGAATACAAAACACAAAAATGCATAAAAGCCAAATGGTTAAGTACATCGATCAATTACACAATAAAACAATCAAAGTGGAATATAAACAAGTCACTGTACAACATTAGTGACGAAGGTATGTTGTCCAAGGAAGACTTAATGTTCTTGTAGTCTCATCACCACTATGTACAGTCTCAATGGTGTCCTCAAACAGAGATCGATAAGTTTGGAGATGAAAGAGCAACGCTTTTAAGAGAGCGAGGTCCTCGTGCGATTTTAAAGTAAACATTGATGTTTTTGTGGTAAATGCTGTTCTTAAAGAGTCCACAAAAAATCGGCTGGTAAAAGGAAAGCTCAGAAAAAAAGTCACTAAGACACACTACACAACGTCTCTAATTCAAAGGAATCAGTTCTCGAAAAGTGTTGGTAATCCTTCAGAGTGTGAACAGTGTCTTGGACTTCCTGGCACGGAATCTGTTTCATCGACCGATAATGGCCGTGACATGGGAGCAAGTTTTTATACCCTCGTTTGTTGGAGAAAATAAATACTTTCTGCACAGAGCTGATTGTACTCCGGTAGCTAATCTAATTTGTTTAGTCACTAACTTGCACACCACACACCGTACTGAAGTTTCTTCTTCAGCCAAGATTAGAAAGTGTGAAATATTTTTGTAACGCTCTAACTCTTCCACTGAAATTAGTTGCAGTAAGGCTACCTTGTATCAATTAAAATCAGTAGCAAACAAATCCTTCTGGTCCTTGGGTAGTTTATCAATGTCAGACAACTGGAACGCTTTCATCAGAATCAGTCCTCTTATAGTATTCAGGTAATAGTGGTTCAAACAATGGTGACGTAACGGATGCAAATGTTCTTTGCGTTTCACTTGTATTTTGATGGACTCTCAGTAAATATCTTTTTTTTTCAACTTCACAGGCAAACCACAAATATTATCTTGTAAAGTATCCATGCATTACTTACTAGAGTCCCACTAAAGATAGTTAGTAACAGTGCGGAGACAATCCATCATGTTCCAGGTAAGATGATTCTTTTTGCTGGCACCAATTAAGTAACGCACCACAAATGAAACACCTGACTTGCTCTCCTTCTCCAAAGTATACAAATCCAGCTCAGGTTAATTCTTCTTCAATACTCCCAAATATTTAGGACACTTTCCTTTATAGGTTTGGAAACGATTTGCTAAGTTGCAATATTCAGACAAGCGCAAAGGGAACGAATATTCTTCTTTCACGGGTTTATTTTGATGAGGGTACAGTGAAACCTGAAGTAGTTTGCTCAGGCGTGCATGACATCCATAGGGTGGTACAAGCATGGTTTTACGATGAGGATATAAACAAGTAGAGTCCACGATAAAGAGCGGCATCGATTTCGCATCCGTCAGGTTAGACACGCACAGCATAACTTTCAGTGGTAGGTGAACTATTCTTCTTCTTCTTCTTCTTCTTCTTCTTCTTCTTCTTCTTCTTCTTCTTATTATTATTATTATTATTATTATTATTATTATTATTATTATTATCAGTAGTAGTAGTAGTAGTAGTAGTAGTAGTAGTAGTAGTAGTATTAGTAGACATAATCAAGTTCCCATGATGTCCTGCTGAATCGCTGAGGTCACAGCCTATGCGATCCCTGCAATCTCAAGGCAAAGCATCATACTCAATGTGTAATTACTGAACTTGAATTGTATCTGCCTCAAAGGATTCATTTTTCTCGCTTTGCATTTCTTCTCCTAATTTATTATCGTTGGTGGACATTTTTCCCCTTTATATGCTGGCCATTATCGCCGTGTCCGTACAGCAAAGTGAAACAATTGGGAAGTTTCATTCGCTTTTGGTACACAATTTGATAGTTTTTCGAAAGGTCGACTGACAATTTGGTGCATATGGGTAAAACTGCAATCTTTTGCGGTTCGTAGGTGGTCACTGAAAAGTTTATATCTTCTCTCGATCGGTACTCTTCTTTCAGCACGCTACGGTTCACCAATTAACTGGTGCGGTCATTTAGAGTCAATCCTTTCACTTTGCTCTCGGTGTGCACTTCTCCTTATTTGTCCCAGTATTCGTAGCCGTAATATTCAGGACCACCAATAACAAGACTTGGAATCTTGTCGTCAGGATGTTTGTCCGTCCTGGATCCTAAACGGTCTCCTTCGATTTCAGGGTGACAGCAATTGACGTAGATGCAACTGTTTATATAAAAATAAAGCACACGTTCTCCTAATTGGTGTAAGGCTTCGTACAATTTTAAACAAGCATGGGATTTCACGTAGGCTTCAATAATGGCATTTCCTACTTCACTGACATGTAATACTCCAGTTTTTCTTCGTAATTGACTAAAATCATGTCTTCACAATAACGTCCACGTCTATAAAGTATTTGGTTTTCTCGTGAATCATCTGGAAATAGCTGGACGGTTCTGTCAAATACTCCGTTTTGGGTACACACTGGCATTGTGGAATTTGTCCACACAAGCAATTCAACTTCACTTTGGCTAACGATCGTTTTTTCTTCGTTTCTTCTCACGTGGTCCAAAGTGATACCTTCTTGCTCAAAGTGTTTCTCTTTGAATTTCTTTTGGTTTTCGGGATACCACGAAGGATAGCCACTGGCTTCTTCTTACAGTTGCAAAAGGCATCCATGAATGCATTTCTTTATCTCGTCACCCTTGTGGCAATGTTTTATCTTGGAAAATAGTAAATTTAGTACACTTCTAACAACTGGTATCCCAGGTCTAAAGCTATAAACAATCCCACGATGACCCACGTTCCATATGACTTATGACTTATGTTCTTGTCATGGCGTGTTCTTCCTGAGTGTAATGGCTATGTTGGTCTTCGTTGCACGTTTTGGCACAAAGTGCGGAAGAAGGAAAACATAAGTTTTCCATGCCAATGGTAAGGTAAAACGGGATGGTACAAGTCAGTGGGAGGCACGAATTTTTATATTATCAATCCTTTGTAAGTGGAATATTGTCCAGGTCGATGTGTTCCGTTGGCCGCTGTTGATGCCGTGCGCAAAGGTGACAATATTTTCGCACGTAAGGATACAGTGAGCACTCCTCTGCGTATTTGACTTATTCTCCTTTCTCTTCGTCTGAATGATAAAGGAAACATGTGCCATTTGTTTGTCCTCCATACAAACTGTCCCGGGGGTTCAGGGGGTCCACCAGTTTGAACCTTTCCTCGATGCGCTTGAAATAATCTGTTTTCAAACGGTGATCGTACTCGTGTTCCCATATTTCCATGACTTGGCATCCTTGCTTTTATAATTTTAAACGGAGCTGACAAGTAGACTCGTAGAAGTCTTGCACGTTACGTTGCAAAATTTCATTTTTAATGCCGCTTTGAAAGGTAGCAGTTCGGACATCAATTAATTTCCAGGTCTTTTATTCTCCTCCGTTTCTGCCATATTGGATCTATTTGTCTTTCTTGTCGCACAGTGTAACCAGCGTAGGGCTTTTACCGAGTATCGACGTTGACAAAATGTTTTTTTTTTTTTTTGAGGACGGATGTCAGCCAGAGTCTTCTTGGGTATGAATCGTTGGCGGTACACCAAGGAACACTCTTTGGCAATGGTGCTGATTTTCATCAAAGGATCGATCCCTGCGTTCTCCATGAACAATTCTCGAAGTTGTCCACAGCAACAACATAAAATGTTCACGTCCGATTAACAGTACTTTAACGTTTTTTTTCTGAAAGTCGATGTGGTCTGAGGCGTGATTTTGGTTCTGCTTCTTTGTGTTGTTTGGTTCCATATGATTGTTGAATAGTTTCCAAGGCTCCTTCCCATTGTACTGTGTCGTTATTGTTGGCATACGTTCGTCCTGCGATGATGCCTCGGGATTAACACATATTATCTTAATTGTTGTTAAGTTGGAAGAATTTCGTTTTCGGAGCTACGAAGGTCGTCCACTAATACGCTTTATTTTGCGTGAGGTTTCTTTGGGAAGAGAAACATGGGTCATGTACAGTGTTGCTTTTTCATTGGTTATGTGAAACTTGTCGTTGAACTCCTGAACGTGTTGAATCTTGTAGATGACTTTGGATGGTGTAAATTCTGCTGGCATGCTAAACTCGATTCAAACATATGACTGCACACTTTCTTTACAAATGAAAAGTGTCAAGCGATCATCTTAGTTGGCTCGACATCGCATTTTCAGTGTGGTTCACAAAGAATCCCAGAAATCGGTGATCAAACCCTCTGCTTTCTCCAGCGGTACGTCTGACTTGAAAATCTTTAAACTTCACCGTGTACGTGTAGGCTCTGTTTCTAAATTTTCTGGAGGAACGTTTATCCGGTTCTCTAATGTGGCAATCATACTTAGGCTTTACAGGTGGAGTTTGATTTGACTTTGATTCTGAATTTCAAATGATTAAATTTTAAGCACAATGGTCCCTTATATAAATGTAAGGCGAGTGTCTTCCCTGTATAAAGGATTATATATTCCATCAAGAGTATTCATCTAATTTCCAATCATTCTGCGAAGAAAAGGAAGATCCAATACAGATCGAACGTCTGATCAAAGCTTTGAGAGGCGTCATACGAAGGTTTTCTTTAGAGAAGCCGCCTGACTACCCTCCCTTTTTTCAAGATAAAAGTCAAGATACTTTCTGTCTTTCAGAAGAAAGTATAATGCGTCCTACAGTGTCAACAACGTCAATGCAGTGATAGGCGTCAAAAGAGACAAAGATCAAAATACCTGTATTCATTGTCAGGAAAAAAGGACATTGGTCTGCAGACTGCACTTTGAAAAACCGATCCAAGAAACAAGAGGAGCAGCTGAAGAGGAATTCTGAATATGATGAACAGGTACCCTTCGATAAAGAAGATTCCTTACCGGCCCAGAAAGAGAAGAAAAGAAGACGAGAAGACAGCGAGGAAAAAAAGGATGAAAAATATGTGACAGTGAAAGTGAATAAATTCAAACGGTGAGAGTGATAGGTAAATAAGTGTATGTACATTTCTGGGTAATGAGTTGTGAAACTTGTTTGTATTTTCTATCAGAAAAAAAGACCAGAAAGATCGTATTAACGAAGTCTGATACATTTGTTTCAGACTCCTTAACTCTACCAAAATCCAAAATGTCTAAGAGTACTGTTACCGTTTGACTTTCTCCGTCATCTTTCTGTTCTTCTACTTCTTTTTCTTCTTGCTTATTCTTCTTGCTGTTGCTGTTGAATGAGAATGGTTTGGTCTGCTTCTTTCTGCTATTGTAAATATTGCTCTAGTTGTTCTTTCTGTCTCTGTCTAAATTTTTCGACATGCCGTAAAGAAGCTGAAGGTGGCTAAGGTGCTAGGACCGGAACAAATTCTTGCGAAGAGAGAAAAGCAATAAATATCAATTAAAATCGTTCTCTTCGGGAAGTAGGACTGTATTTGCTTTGTTAGCCGCTGATATGTCATTACTTCTCGTCTCCACGGCCGATACACCAAAATTCATCCCCTTCGTAGTTTATGTCATGTTCTAACTCTGTCACATCGATTCCCTGCGCACAGACATTGGCTCACTTATGTAGCGATTGTGACGTCAAAGGAAGCTCTCTTCGGACTGGAATACAGAATTCCCACTGTGACTGAATTTTATAATGCGCGTTATGATTGGTGAACGAAGTCAATCTGGTTTGATCCATTTACCTGTTCTCACGCAATATGTGGACTAACGTAGAATCGTCTATCCTCATATCGGGAATGATGTTCAACCCAAACTATTTCATGTATATGAAATCACTATGATCTATCACCAGGATCACCGATAAGGCAATTCGGAAAAGAAAGATATATGTGGATAGGCAAGGCTGCCTGAAGCGTGTCTTAATCTACTATCCGGATATGAGACAAAACTTGAGGAAGAGAAGAAAACCTGTGTGATGTTTTGTTTAACTCAATGATGTTACAAGCAGCAATAGGTCCTTTTCAGGGCCACTCGTATGTATCATAAAGATATCTATTTTGTCTTGCCATATTGATGTATTTGTTTGTTTCTATATGTAAATGTATATGTATGTGTATATGTATGCGTATGTCTCAGTTTTGTTTATCCCCACCTAGCGTAAAGCATATTTAGGTCAGCCATTTGCAACACTGTTACTGACCGCACCACCCTATTGAGGCCATCCGCTTGCATCATTCTTGTTGCCATTGTTTACCCAATGTCCGGTACCTTTGACGTCACTCTATCAAATTCCCCTCGTCGCTATACAGTCCCAAAACATTATCGCTATACATCCGTATGTTAAATTCCCCTTGTTTCCAAAGTATCCTACTCGTGTTAAATTCCCTTTGTTTCCAAAGTATCCCACTTATGTTATATACTCCTTGTCGCCAAAGTACAATACCCGTGCTTCAATATTAAGCTCCCATTGTCGCTACGGTATCCCCATTAACTACTATCACAATAGGCCTACACAAATTTCTCAGAACCATTAGTTCTCAGCAAGAACTTCAAATTAGATGGAACCTGTCAGAAATTAAATTTCAGAAAGTAATTCATATCCGGCAATTCAAATGATGACAGTGACGGTCCATTTTATCTCTGCGAATAATGTTCCATCCTGATTTTGGAGAACTGTTCTGGTAATGGAGCTAAGAATATTTATAAACTTTGTCGTGATCCGTTTTATTGCAATGTTTGGAAACTTGTCTTTGTTTGTTACCTTTAATAATTCGACACTTGTCTTTGCTTGTTACCTGTATTGATTGATTCGATACATGTCCAAGGATTGATGAAACAAAATAATATACATTGTGCTGTCAACCTTTCATAAACAAATATTGACATCTCTTCATAGTCTTCCCTTCATAGTCTTCCCTTCATAGTCTTCCCTTCATAGTCATCCCTTCATAGTCATCCCTTCATAGTCTTCCCTTCATAGTCATCCCTTCATAGTCTTCCCTTCATAGTCTTCCCTTCATAGTCTTCCCTTCATAGTCTTCCCTTCATAGTCATCTCTTCATAGTCTTCCTTTCATAGTCATCTCTTTATTGTCTTCCCTTCATAGTCATCCCTTTATAGTCTTCCCTTCATAGTCATCTCTTCATAGTCTTCCTTTCATAGTCATCTCTTCATAGTCTTCCCTTCATAGTCTTCCCTTCATAGTCTTCCCTTCATAGTCATCCCTTCATAGTCTTCCCTTCATAGTCATCTCTTCATAGTCATCCCTTCATAATCATTACTTTATATTATTGTTTCGTTAGTCTCGCCTAGAAGTAAATTTAACTAAAAAAAACAAAACAAAACAAACACAAAAAAATCCTTAACGAAACCCTCACCCCCAAAAACATACGAATCGAAAAAATAAACAAAAGATTAGATTTGATCCTTTTGTCGTATAATGCGCTGGTAGATCATTGTCTTTGTATTAACTTCTACTGATTACGTGTAACATAGACACGTATGTGTATGGGTGTTATACAAAGGCAAATTTTGTCTGTCCAGGTTGTATCATTCTAATCATGTTAATCATGAATAGTCGCATAATTATATTAGGATATTTATTAGTTTTTTGTTTGCTTGTTATTGTTGTTCTCTCTCTCTCTCTCTCTCTCTCTCTCTCTCTCTCTCTCTCTCTCTCTCTCTCTCTCTCTCTCTCTCTCTCTCTCTCTCTCTGACATATAGCTGATGGTACATACATATCCTTTTCAGTGTGAAGATTTATATACATGAAACACGCACAGGCAACAAAACGTGTTAGCTTGACACCTATATCAACCATCCACCAAGCATCTATTCTATGTAGGTATCTGGTCGACCAAGATTATAAAAAGTGCATGAATAACTTAACTCAACCGTGATGTTCGTGACTTAGGGAGGCTTTTATGTTTTATCAGGTATGCAACACGATTTATTAGATGATGGACCCACCCTCGTTGTTGAACAGTGCAACCATTAAACCATCTCAATGAAATCAAATAGTCGTTTTTATTCTCTCTCTTTGCGTCATTGATTTGGTCTGTATACAACTGTAATCCTTTTATCTTAGCGAGGCGTTATATTTAATATTGTAATCAAAACACGTACACAACACGGTGAGAGGGAGGCCCAACAGGGTGGGCGTATTTACTTCCATTTACTAAACGTTAAGCGAAGGAATTATAAGATAAAAGTCTTTCAATAACTTCCTTTTAGTGGAAGATATTACATTTTTATTGTCAGTGGATCTACCAAGCAACAAAATTAAATTTCCTTCGTCTTCTGGTGCAGGCAGTTTTTATAGTTATTTTTTGTGTATGATTATTTTTTTTAGTATATGTCAATCATAATACAAGTAAGTAAGGTTGATATGAAACATATGAAATTTGGATTCATTGCTGTCAAGGTGTTCGTCGTGTGTAGCATTAGTTGTGTACAATCCGATTTGATTTTAGAAAGAAGCATCAAATAAAATGCACAAACCCTAAGTCATTTCATTCATCAACTTATAATTTTTTTAAACAAAAAATTCTTATTATGACTAAAAAAGCTCGTATCGTTGCTAGCAATTTAGCTACATTCGGTACATGCATGATTTGCAGGCAAGTTGTAAGCATCGATGCGAACGCTTGTGATTCTGACCAGGTGATCCCTAACTAGGTTACCATATTTGAACTTTCAAAAAAAGAGTACACTTGGGAGAGCGAGTAAAATTGTAGATCTTCGCTAGCAAAGGTTCCGATATGTTAACCCTGTATATACCTTGGTCGATCGATCGAGCCGATAATTTAGTGCTTTGTCCCCGCGACATCTTTTGGATTTCATGAGCTGTCTCTCTTAAGATGTAGTGCCAATTAACTACTAGCGTGTAAAAAAGGTGCATTATAGATAGGCTGAAAATGGCCGAGGTAGTTGACTTTAACAGGATACTTTGTAAGTTTAACATCGAAAGTATGACTGCTTATCAGAGAGAAGTCATTAAAGGTGTATTTGCTTTGCTTTGTTTTGTATATTCTCCTTTCATTGCATTGTTGCGCAATACGAAGTAGATCCTAATATAGTTCTAGGTGGTGGTGGCAATCAGAATAACCTCGGTTTTAAATGCAAACAGAAAGAAATTAGGCATCTAATGTA
Organism: Potamilus streckersoni; assembly: GCA_016746295.1. Lineage (NCBI taxonomy): Eukaryota > Metazoa > Mollusca > Bivalvia > Unionida > Unionidae > Potamilus > Potamilus streckersoni. The sequence continues at coordinate 746,243 of JAEAOA010002072.1, forward strand.
ATTCGTCACCATTGAGAATTATATTTTGGACAACTTTTAATTTACATGGAACAAATAAACGAAGTCACAATAGGAATATCATCTGCCTATGCTGTCGTAACATAAGTTGTACACTGCACCAGAAGCAAATAGTCAAACTGCAAAACATTAATGTGTATTCCAGCAACTACTTCCGATGTTATTTTTTGACATGACTGAAATGGCAAATTTATTCCCGTAGTTCTTGCAATTACATCCAAAATTTATGTCTACTTTAAAGAATAGGCCGAGGGAATTCCGAGTGACTCTAGCATATATTGTTACTGTCTCGATATATGAGATAACTCTTACAACTTAAATATCATTTTAATACACAGTAGTGTCCCATTTCATAAGTTGCCAGCGGACTAAGCTGACTCCACAATACTAAGATAAAAAGCAAAGGCGTCATTAAGGAAAGCCATTACACGGTTTTTAATCATTGTTTAAATAAGCGTTTAGTGGATGCTTCATGTTTTCATATCTTCTAATTTTTAATCGGGATTATTACAATAGTTTTGATTCGACGAGTAGCCGATTACCATGCAACAAAACTGTAAACGAAAAACAAATTGGACAATACTGTTACAAATCTCCACAATAATAATTGCCATTCTGAATGGTTTAACCTTTTCTTGTGATCTTCTGTTTTCTAGGGTACATTTTTTATTTTTCTAAAATCTGTTTTAACAAGCTATATATACATACCTTTTGACTAGCTATCATATACATGCTATTTGACGGCTATCATACATACATACATACATACATACATACATACATACATACATACATACATACATACATACATACATACATACATACATACATACATACATACATACATACATACATACATACATACATACATACATACATACATACATACATACATACATACATACATACATACATACCGTTTGACTATCACATACATACAGTTTGACCAGTAAAAATATTTTCTTTGTCAAGCAATATCAGACAAAACAAGGATAAATATGGAATATGGAATAACGTGATCTTGATTTTAAGTTTGTTTAACGAACTCAAAATGCTTACTCATATAATGCGAATTGGTCTGAAATATTAATCTTTGTGGTATTACGAGCTGAGCTTTACAACACAAAGTTGCTAACCACTTAACAAACAAAGGTAAAATCAAACTAGTATTGGTAAATAATATAATCCGATTAAAATCAATAAATAATATTATTTTTATTAACAGACAATAACCGAATGAAACAAGAATGTTTATCAACACAAACTAACCTACAGCATTATCTCTGCTTCTTCTGGTACAGCTTTCTTTTAAAATTTTTTTAAGGGTTTTCATATTGTCCACCATCAATCATGGATATTTGAGAAGCTGAAAGGCTAATCACTCCGGATTATTTGAATCTGTTCACATTTGGTTTGCTAATATCTGAAACATTTTTTCGTTTCTTATTAACAAATAATTAGGACTTCTAACTCAACCACTATGTCTTTTATTGCCAATGAACAATGCTAATACATTTATCACAACAGCCCAAGCTAAATTGACATTAACATTCTAAACGACAACAGCACCTCATTTATATCCTACGTACCTCATTCATATCCTACGTACCTCATTTATATACTACGCACCTCATTTATACCATGTAGGCCTCATTATATCCTGCTCTACCAAGGGATAATTGTAGAATAACCAAATATCAGAACATGGATATATAAGTGGACAATGAATCGTATTTTTTAATATGTTGGTATTGAAAGATTTAATAAAATCTCAGAATTACAAAACATAATGATTAAAATAGAAAACAGACCTAGATGCATAAGATTTTATTATACACAGATTATACTTTGTTATTTAAACATTAAAAACCGGATAGAAATGTAGATAAAATTAAATAATATTTATATCCAATTAAACAGAAGATGAAATGTTTTTTTAATAAAAAAAATGATGGTATGGATACAGTAGAGAGACACATTTTACGTTAGAATAACACTGGTCTACAGCTAAAATGCATCCAAAATTAATGTAGTCAGACTTTACTAATTCTGGTTTGCTGAGAAAGAAATGATGCTTAAAATTGTTGATTGGCTCCAGTTTTAAAGATTTGATACTGGGTGATAATATATATGACCATTAACTTGGGAATGTTGGAGGAATAGTGAGTCATAAAAGGAGAAGATATCGATTTAACACAGAAATTACTAAAATACATCTTTGACTGAATTATTGAATAGATCTGGATTATTGAATAGATCTGGACTATTGAATAGATCTGGATTATTGAAAAGATCTTGATTATCGAATAGATCTGGATTATTGAACAGATCTGGATTATTGAATAGATCTTATGCATTTCAAAAGCGCAGAATAACCTACAATGGTCAAGAAAGCCAACACCTTATTTTGGCAGCAAAATCAGAGATCAGGACACGATGTGGGCTCCACACATATGCAGCAACACATGTGCAAAAGATCTTTGCCAGTGGTTGAACAGAAAAAGGATATATATATATATATATATATATATATATATATATATATATATATATATATATATATATATATATATATATATATATATATATATATATATATATATATGCCTTTTGCAGCGCCAATGATTTGGAGAAAACCAACAGATCATATCCGCAATTGTTACTTGTGCATGGTGCCTCCGGTTGGGAAAGTTGTGTCAAAGACTAGAAGTGGACTGTGCATTAATCAACCATTCTTTCAGTTAGATTGGGTTCCTGAATGATCTTGTTAGGGATTTGGGACTATCCAAAAAGTAAGGTAGAGCTGTTTGGACTCCAGACTACATCAGTGGAATCTTCTGGCAGGTGATGATAGGGTTTCCATGATCCATAACCCTCAAAAGGATCTTGTCCCATTATTCTTTATTCAAGGTGATCTTGTAGCCTGCAACAACATCGATGATGTGATGGCAGCCTTCAACATTGTTCATGATCAAGATGAGTGGAGACTGTTCAATTATTCATCAAAGGCGTGTCTTAAATATGTTTGGCTACATAATGGCAATGATTTGTCATCAATTGCAATTGGTTATGCAGTCCAAATGAACGAAACCTATGAAAACAGAAAACAACATTTGAGGTGCATCAACTTTGCCCAACATCAATGGCAGCTTTGTGGCGATTGGATGGTTTTTGCTCTCTTGCTTGGTCTGCAGACTGGATATACAAAGTACTGCTATGTTCTTGGCAAAATGGATAGTCGTGTAAGAGATTCCTACTACGTTAAGACTGACTGGCCACTCCGACAGTCATTGGAGCCTGGGAGGAAAAGTGTTCGGCATTCACCACGTGTTGAATCCAAGAAGATTTTGTAATCATCTGTGCACATCAAGCTGGTTCTGGTGAAAAACGTTTTTAAGGCCAAGGACAAAATACAAGCAGCTCTCAAGTACCTCCGTGGACAATTTCCAATGTTAAATGAAGCTAAGACAAAGGAAGGTTTTTGTTGGTCCTCAGATTCGCAAACTTCTTGGAGATGATGTATTTGATCGTGCACCTCGTCCAAGTAAGGAAACGATGTCACTGAAAGTTTTCCAGTTAGTGGCAACAACTTTTCTCGAAAGCAACAAGGCAGACAACTACAAGGAGTTGGTAGAAAACCTTCTAAAGGCACACAGAAGCATTGGTTGCAATATGTCACTAACGATATATGTTTTGGCCCTCTCATCTATATTTTTCCACCGAACTGAGGAGCAGTGAGCGATGAGTACGGCGAGCGATTTCACCAGGACATTGCAACAATGGAGAAACGTTATCAGGGCAAATGTAGCCCATCAATACCTGCACACTATTGCTGGACAGGGACAAGAGATACTCCGTTTAATATATAGTAGTTGTTTACCTAATATATCATAATCAATTTTATTTATATAACCATTTTACTCTTGTTTTTTTTTAAAGTTAAATAAACATGACAGCTGAAATATTATCAGGTAAAGCAACCATAAACACACGAAAGGACCTAGTTTTGCAATTTATGATTAAAACTATACTATCAATACAATATACATGGATGTAAAGTGTCCAAAATTTAAATATCTTGGAGACAAAAGCCAATCTGTTGTTTTGTTTGAATTCAGTATATCGATATCCATAATAAAAAGCACATTTATCTCTGAGGCAGACGACTTCTGAAACATTGTATACCAGTGTATTTGAACGAGTACAATGTGCTGAATATTGATATTGTAGGAATTAACGAAGGACTCTGTATGGACTCTGCATTGTGATAATATTATGAAAGAATTACAGAGAAAAACGTCAGAGTTAAATGAAGATATAGCATTGGAATATTTGAGTAAATGACTGACATACCAAAGATTGGTTACTCGTTACTTCTTCATACATTTAGGTCTCATGTATCTAAAATGGTTTAGTTTTTATATGAACGTTTGATCCCTAAATATAAGGGAGTAATTCTATAGATTCCAAGATTAATCTAAATTTGCATAGAAGACCAGAGAAAAGTTCGACGGCATTCTGTTGATCATTTCCTCATCATCGAACTCCTTTACGGATTTGCATATGATATTACATCTCTCTCTCTCTCTCTCTCTCTCTCTCTCTCTCTCTCTCTCTCTCTCTCTCTCTCTCTCTCGTAGGAGTATTTGTGCTAAAATATCATTTATGTGCTCACAAACCTGGAATTTAATGTAAAAAGCATATTTATTTATGGTCTTATAATTGTCCATGGTGCACATCATAAAAGGAAAACCCAATAGTAACCTTTGGGTTGTGTTTATAATTATTTACAACTACCCACTTAAACAAACTGTATCATAGTTTTCGAACATTTGGCATCAGGAGGTTTGTATATGCAGATTTAACACTTACTCTGGGACTGGACACATGTCGTATGTGATTGTCTTTCTTATTTATTTTCCTTCCTTTGTAAAAATATATACATTTAATTCATTATTAAAATTCCTATATTGCTCCATAGGATTTCGGCCTCCCCGTTTAACCAATAAATTGATTGACATATTGATACCATTGCGGAACGTGTATAGCACGTGAGTTGCAACTACAATGCAGGTTATATTCGTAATTTTCTGGATCTCTATACTTCTGTGCATTGTAATCTTGTTATTGTACTTTGCTTTCAGTTATTTTCTCTCGCACATTTTGATTTTTTAATCCTATTTACTGAAGTAAAAAATGTGTTTCGCTTTTTTATTGTACTGGATAATACTGTTTCGTAAAGGCAGTGTCAATGAATGTGTCAATTTTTGTTTGAACAGATTCACGGATGCTCTCAAAATCATAATATAAAGTGCGTGCGTGCGTATGTATGTATGTATGTATGTATGTATGTATGTATGTATGTATGTATGTATGTATGTATGTATGTATGTATGTATGTATGTATGTATGTATGTATGTATGTATGTATGTATGTATGTATGTATGTATGTATGTATGAATGTATGTATCAGATACAAATACGCATTCACATTTAAGAAATCAATATCAGACCTACTTATGATTAAAAAAGGAAAGCTGGTTTTAATGAAAAAAGTTGTGCACTGTAAACACGGTTAGCTTTTTGTACGCTGAGCATAAAGTCTCAGGTATTCACTTTTTTTGGCGTATTGAAATTAGCCTGGAATAGAAAATAAGCAAAACGACGAACCAGCAAAAAGTAATTTAAATTATTTTCATATATTTGCAGTTCTCTCTCTCTCTCTCTCTCTCTCTCTCTCTCTCTCTCTCTCTCTCTCTCTCTCTCTCTCTCTCTCTCTCTCTCTCTCTCTCTCTCTCTCTCTCTCTCTCTTCCCTTTGGACGGTTTGACTTAACTTTACCATCATTCAGGGGTCAATAGACATATTATGAGAGAGAGAGAGAGAGAGAGAGAGAGAGAGAGAGAGAGAGAGAGAGAGAGAGAGAGAGAGAGAGAGAGAGAGAGAGAGAGAGAGAGAGAGAGAGAGAGAGAGAGAGAGAGAGAACTGCATCAGCACATTAAATACCTTACAGCATGTGTAACTAGTAATCGATCGACAAATTTAACTTACAGCATCGACACGCTATTGCAACTTTACGAACACTGTAAATAGATCATAGTTTTAATATTTCATTTATGATTAATGAGTAGAATGTCATAATTGATCTATATGCCTGCAGTTGAAGGAATGTTTATATATTCGTATTATTGCGCATTGGATCACAATTTGATAAACCATTATTATTGGTATGTTAATTTGCTTTTACAAACAATGTAACAGACATGATATTATATATATATATATATATATATATATATATATATATATATATATATATATATATATATATATATATATATATATATATATATATATATATATATATATATATATATATATAAATACAGTCGTTCCAGATTCCTATGAAAGAAATCAAGGTAAATAGGATTTTTTATTACAAAGAATTATATATATATATATATATATATATATATATATATATATATATATATATATATATATATATATATATATATATATATATTATATCAACCAAAGAGAACGGAATGTGCTATCCCTGGATTCTATTCAACGATGCTTGATAATAGTTAGAAGAATAAATAATTTAATACAAGTAATTCTGTCATACATAAATTATTAATAATTTAATACAAATATTACTATCATAAAAAATATCAAAACTAATACTATCATACCTTAATCATACATAAATTACATACATAAATAATAAAAAATAAATAATAACGTTAGACCTGACCATACATTTTATGAGAGAGAGAGAGAGAGAGAGAGAGAGAGAGAGAGAGAGAGAGAGAGAGAGAGAGAGAGAGAGAGAGAGAGAGAGAGAGAGAGAGAGAGAGAGAGATTGACGACTATTCTGCAACTCAATAGGTTTCATTTTGTCAGTACGTATTTCTCCAGCAAATTGTTTGGTACCCCAACCCCACACTCCCGCCCCGCAACTCCTCGGTCCCAGAAATAAAACATATGATAAGGCTAGTTAAAAAATTCTTCTTTTCCTTAGTCCACGTATTGTAGACAGGAAAGAGTGGTCATTGCAGATTGCTAAATGATGAAAGGGGAGCAGAAAATTAAATTTAGAGCTATACCGAAATGCTCTTATTTGAAAGATCAAAGCTCCTCTTCGCCTTCATTGTAAGCTTTCTGCTACTGCAGCTGGCTGTATTTGTCTATTCTCGTTCTCCAATTACATTTGTAATTCAGCTCATTCGAGATATGATACATTACTCATTTATGCATCAGTGATTTTCTTTACATGCAGACTATTCTACATTATTTCTGATTTCCAATGGCGCACTTCATTACTCAGGAGAACCCAATACTAACCGTAGGGATGTGCCTACATTCATTTATAACTACACAGGTAGGTGAATCTGTCATAGTGTTCGAGCTTTTTACTCGAGGAGTATAGTGAGTGTAACACTTACTATGGGGCTGGACATATGTTGGATGTTATTGTCTTTATTACAACTATTTTCTTTCTTTTGCAGCAAAACAGCTCCAATGGCCTAGTGGTTAGAGCGTCCGCCTCGGATGCGGGAGGTCGTGGGTTCTGTACCCGGTCGAGTCATACCAAAGACTTAAAAAATGGCACTAACAGCTACCTCGTTTGACGCTCAGCATTAACAGGGTAGTGTTAGGATTGTTCGGCCTGGTGTCAGGATAATGTGACTGGGTGGGACATCATGTTAGATGTCTGCGATATGATACCCCAGTGCTAGACATCACTATAAACTGCCACACTGCAGACATCGTAGCGATATGACTGAAATATTGTCCAAGCTACATTAAAAATCATAATCACATGACATCACATCAAATCTTTTGCACTAATACCTACCTTGAAATCATTATTTAATCTGCTATATCCAGCACTAAATTGCTGGAAGGATTTTGACCTCTTTATATTCAACTTAGTTTAACCAATAGCAAGGTAAACGGAACTGAACAAGTATGGTATGTGTGTTTTAAAACAAAATGAAGATTACAACCATAATTTACTTGATCTCTGTACTTCAAAGTGAAAATACAAAGTGAAAGTGAAAGTTTGTTTCTGTTATTTCTCTCTCACTTAGAAAACTAAAGTGAAGACGACACCATTTGATTTTTTTTGTATCCTAGTTTTTGAGGCAACACGTGTGTGATTGGCTTTCTTATTGTCCAGGATAATATCGCTTTGCAGAGGCCGTGTTCTGAACTTGTCAGGTTTTAGTTTTTACAGTCTCCATGATGCTTTTAAAATCATAAGAGGAGAACACAGTCCTTTTAATTGGTGTCGACAGATGTTTAAATTTTAGAACTGAACCTTCATAAGGAATAATATTGAAAGAGTTATCTATAATGAAACATATTCGCGTTTATTCTCAGTCTAAATTTGTGCTAAATATTAGTTATGCATAGAGTTTCAGCTTTCTTTGTGTTTGACCATTGTGTGTGATTGAGATTGGAGTTTTGATCTACCTGAATATTACACAGATGAAGACTGCATCTACCTGAAGTGTGGTTTTGTTGTTTATTAATATTTTAGTAAAATTCCTAAAATTGCTGATAGATTTTATTCAATTTAATCTTAATTTAATCTTGGAAATGATCCAAGTCCTGTACTTTCAAACTGTGTCTTAGGTCAAGCTCGCCATAAAAGAGCTTTTGGAAGCCGGTGGTCTGGTATGTGAGCTGCATGGCCAGTCGATCGCAACTGTGATTTCATCAATATGGTATAGATACTGGGAAGGCTTGCTTGGGCAAGGACCTAAGTATTCGGGATCTTGTCTTGCCACTTGATGTTTAGGAGTTTTCTGAGGCAGGTAGTGTGAAAGTGGTTCAACTTTTTGCATGGCGCTGTACACTGTCCAGGTGTCTCTGGCTTATTTTAGCACAAGGAGTACTATTACTCTGTTCACCCTAAACTTTGTCTAAAAAAAAAACCTCTTCTGAATCAGAACTTGGGTTGTAGTGTGACGAATGCTGCGCTAGCCTTTACAATCATTTCATTAACTTTGTCATTTGTTACGACATTCTGGGATAGAGTGCTGCCAAGATAGGTGAACCGGTTCACTGCGCTTAGTTTGTAGCCGTTGATTGTGATTTGGGGTTTTTCTGGGGCTGGCGGAGATATTATTTTAGTCTTCTTTGTATTGATAGTAAGGTCGAATTTGTGCAATTATCAGAGAACTTGTTGACGCTACGTTACACATCAGCTTCAGAGCCAGCGTTGAGGGCGCAGTCATCAGCAAATAAAACTGTCGCTGATGATATCTGTTGTGACCTTCGTTTTTGCCTGGAGCCTCCGGAGGTTCAACAGCTTGCAATCAATTTGGTTTCTGAAGCAGATTCCCACGTCACCATATCTGAAAGCATCACTGAGTAGGACTGAAGAAACATATGAATGAAAAGTCTTGGAGACAGTACACAGCCCTACTTCACTCCAATTGAGACAAGAAAGGGATCTGATGTTTCACCATAGTTGTCACTAGCTTGAAGATTTACTTTGCGCTTATAAAGGTATGAATGTATTCAGGCGCGCACACACACACACACACACACACACACACACACACACACATACACACACACATACACACACACACACACACACACACACACACACACACCTATTGATATGTATACTTAATGTGCATTATTTTTAGACTTTCTTATTTCATGATATGCTGTGGGTTATATAAAACTAAGTAGCTGTTTTTGTCCAAAATCAGCCACAGTTACCTTTCTTTTACTTAAGGATAATTATCAGGATTATTATTTTGGTCGCTGTCGAGGACATCGTGTTTACCATGTTCCTTATTATAATTTTATTACAAGACCTTATGACTATTACTACGATTTTATCATTAATTATTTTAAACCTATAAACTAATGTAAAAACAGGATTTATCTGCCATCTGGACAGCACTCTTTTGCATCGGAAAAGCCTGTGAATCCAACTTTCGGTAAGTATTGATTTCATGACACATGATATTGCAGCCGATTGAATATTACAATGCTAATAAAAGAAATCTATTGTTGTATTGTTCAATTGACAGTAATAAGAGGATATATGGACAAACGGTTATCTTGCAGAGGATCACATCCGTCCCGGAAATGCGAAAATTTTTTTTAGATAAAGCAGTGTAACAAGCAAATTACTATCTTGTGTCGTAATTTGTACCTATGTGAAGAAGATGATGCCGTTATAGCAGACGAGGGGTTTATATCAAACCTTACAAACGCCAAACGTATAGATCTCATCATTGCACCATTGAAAATTAATAAGAAGCTATTCAGGTTTGAAGACCAACAGACCAAAAACATTGCTAGTCTATGGATACATGTCGAAAGAGCAATAGAGAGGATACAATTTTTCGAGTTGATGCAGGGTGTATTTCCATTATTCACGGACAGTCAGTCATCAAACAAATATGGAAAATTCGATCAAGGCTTATAGATGCTGAAAACATGATTGTTAAATAGTGTTTAGCGTTTTATACTGGTTGCTTCAATTTAAATCACAAGTTTTAACATTGAACATACACCTAATCTATTACTGTTGCCAATGAAGTGAAAAAAATAGTTCCCAGTTACCATATGGATATCTCAAACATTTAGCGTAGCTGTTTCTACTACACTTCTATTTATTAATGAAATAATAAGTATTATGTATTCAAGGTCTCGAGAATGTTCACTCTGATATTTCTCTATTTCCTGTCTGAAACATTACAGGAACTACGTTTTAGCTTCATGGGAAAGAATGACATAATAAAGGAAACAAATTAAACTTTGTAATAAACATACAGTTACCATCGTTTTCTGGTATGTGATATTATCAAAGAGTTGGTTGATAAACTATCTGGCTTAGTTGACTAAGAACATGTCTTCTCCCCCCCTCTCTCTCTCTCTCTCTCTCTCTCTCTCTCTCTCTCTCTCTCTCTCTATATATATATATATATATATATGTATGTATGTATATTGAAATTATATATATATATATATAATAAAAAAAAATAATATATATATATATATATATAATAAATAATAATAGAAATAAAATATATATATATATATATATATATATATATATATATATATATATATATATATATATATATATATATATATATATATATATATATATATATATATATATATATATATATATATATATATATATATATATATATATACATTATTTCAACATCTCCTTGCAGGACGGAGGGAAACTGATATACTCGTATAACTTTTATATTAAACAACACCAATCCAAGAATGAAAAATAACATACTATGTACAATATTTGCATGTAAGATAATTAAGAGCGATGTTCCAACACACAGACATGTGAACATATGGACTCAAACGTATGCGTCATTAGAAGCAATAACGGCTTTAGTCCATTTCTCACTCTATGTAATTACCGGAAGTTTTCAGTATGCAGCAGGGCGCCCTAGCGGACAGGATAATTAACCGTATTATAACATTTGTCTATTAGATTAATATTTTCAATTAGATATTTGTTTAAAAAAATTCTAATTGTGACCTAGGTCAGATATGGGAGTATACAATCTTTTTATTGGAAAATTTAATTATTCCTGCAATATAACCTGAAGCAGAAATCGATCTAATGCTGTGTTCAGTATTTCGCTAGGTCTGGAATCATTTACTCAAATCATTAATTCACTTGAAATACATAGTGTTCATCTTAAAATATTTTTGGACAAAGAGACATGGATTGATATTTAAATTTAAATAAGGATATATTATAATATATTGTGTTTTTGTTACTCAGAAAGAAGAGTGTTTGCACATCGATGTAATGTGTCGAATTTTCAAGAAGTGTTGAATCCTAAAGTTGAATGAATTGTGAATTAAAGCTATCATAGCAAAGCCATAAAGGTCTAGAGAAAGCGAACTCTGATATTTCTCTATTTCATCTCTGAAACATAAAAGGCTCTATGTTTATTCTTTAGTTGAATTGGCCCAGTCATCGTAACGGTAAAATGGCAGAGAGTATATTAGAATTTCCGACTGCAACTGTTGAAGGAGAACTTATGTCAAATAATTGATTTTAAAAGTAAAGTTAATTTCATCGTATTCCAGGCTGTCAAAAACTGATGAAAGATATAATAATTTTGGGAAAATTTAGAAACAGTTGCTTTTGATTGATCAATTAAAATTAAGGCGTATACTTTAGAAATAATAGGAAATTTAAGGTAGCGGTTTAGCTCAGGAAAAAAAGAATAGTTTCCCTTGTAAACAAGAGGTCCGATGGCTGTCTTGAAAGGAAAATACAGGTTATATTGTATGGATGCACTATTGTGTAGAAAAGAAACAGCATTATGGTACACAGATTTAATTTCCATATAATATTATATTTCATTTGGTTTTATGCAAATGTGTTTCATATACATATGATTCATGCATGTATCGTGTATTCATTTCATAGGACTCTGTTGATATGTTAGAGTGTTATGCAATTTAATTCTTTAATTTAGTAGTTGTTAGTTTATTGATAGAATGGGCAGATTTGTGATGTAATTCTAATTTAAGATGTGTAGTGTTTTACAGGGTTATGTGAATTAATCCTAATTTTTAGATGTGTAGTATTTCATAGGGATTTATGAAATAATCTAAATATGTCGAATTTCTTATGTATATATGAATTAATTTCATTTGTCTATAGGATGATACTGTTTACCATGAGTTAAGGATAATTGCATATTCATATATGATTTTGCAATGCCTAAATGATCTTGCATGTTGTTGGTTATTATAAGCTAGGATATAGTGAATGTTATACAATAGTAATCGAACATTTAACTTATTGAATGGAATTGACTAGCTAGCTGTAAGAAGACGCATATTAGCCATCTAGGAGAAGACGTATAGTAATGTATGCTGATATATACGGCAAATTGTGTTATATTGTAAGGCCCTTCTTGGTCTTAAGGGTGCTACATATATTTGTATATAGGAACAGAGAGAAATGTATTTTATAAAAAGGTCAAACTTTTGGGGTTAGGGCGATGAAAGAGGGGTTATATCATCAACATAAATTCGAGAACAATTTTGGCAATGTTTAATTAATTGTAATAATAAATAAATAAGTAAGAGCTATAGTTATTGTGTACAACTAGATCTTGTAATTCTAATATAACAACAGGAGGTGGGGGAGGCTGCCAAGTGTGATGGGAGACAACTGCTACAACCTATTTTTGTAAGAATTAATCCATTAATTCTTGATTATTTATTATTATGATAAGATCCAAAAATGTACATACTCGAAAGCTTGCTTTTTCTTTGAATTCTGGCGTCGACTGTACTCGTCAGTTGTCTGATCAACATTGACAGCGCTCCCGTACGTATAAGCTTCCCCAGGCACCACGTGAGACAATCCAAACAATCGCTGCATGCACGGCAACCCATGTAACCAATCGGTGTCTTGTATGGTGTGCCATGCATTGCATTGTAAACAATAAGTTTTGCATGGTATATAATGTCAAAAATTACAAATACATACATTACATAACAATAAGTAGTTGAATACCATAGAGCTCGTCTATGAAACGAATAAGAACATTTTATGAGCTCAAGTTTAGGTGAAATTAAACTTTATGATGATAATTTAAGTCTTGAATAATTGAATCGATTCATATAGACGCGGATTCTGCACTTGATGCAGACGAACGCTATTGTCACATTGAAACATGAATTGCATACCTCGATACAACGGTATTGCAACGATATTATCACTAAAACATGCAAGTCACTTTCTTATTAGTACCTTATTATCATTAGAAAGAATAACTGCAAATGTGAAAGTATAGAATCTCTAAATACGAAACTCTCATGCTAATCCAAAATGGCGGACATCGTGATACGAGGACACACATGGACTGTTCTCGTCATGATTTTGTAGGTATTTTACATATATTACAAACAGTAATAGCATAAGAGCATAATATGTGTAGCAGATAAGCTAAAAAGTACACTATAAAAAGTTTATGACAGACTTTCAAAGATGTTTTACCGAAAGAACCTTTACCTCGAAAATAGGTTACACATGTTAAGATCGGTTGCCAGAATTTTCTGCTAGTTTGACAGTCAATGGACATTAGAAATAAATATAATTACTCTTCTTTGTAAATGAATATTATAAATCATATTCATATGTACCATATCTATAAAAACAAACTTAATAAAAGCAAAGACTGAACAGAGTATCCAAGTCATTGTGACTCTAGTTATGGTCATTACAATATACACCACCCACTTGTCAATTGCTGCTGTGAGGCGGGATCTTATTAAGCCAGGCTCGGATGTATTTAAGGATGTATATTACAGGGTACATTGTAATAACGTTTAATCGTAAGGTCACATTAGGTCAAAATTTATGCAGTGTGGAAAGATGTTTATGGTTATGAAATAACGAAAGTGAGAGATTTTATATATAATCGGATAGGTGGTGAAAACATGTACCGCTTTTGCCGTAATGTGATTAATATCAAAAATCCACTGTCCTTATTGATGATCTGACACCGTCCGGGTCTCGTGATAAATGTTATGACCGTAATCGCTAATTTTATCAAGCAATCAGACGAAGACAACACGCTTGGATGACCGAGCAGTATGAATTCATATCATCAATTTGTACTGAATTGTTTGATTTACCTATAGATTTCTGAAAGCTGCATTTCCATTCGCTAATTCTAAGGTCGCCAGAATATGACCCAGCAGTCGTTTAATCAGACTAAACATCTTGCCACACCGATCACATTATAATTGCAAATCAATGTGTGTGGCGGAGTTTTCAATACACTGATCACTGAATTTTGAAAATTGTTTTAAAGTTCATTGCTTTGTAGGCATATAAAAATATTAAGCCAACTGAATACGGAATGTATACGATTCCAAGACAAATGAGGTTAATTGAAGTTTTGGCGGTTATTTTTTGCCTGATGACCATGGTGACAAGTTCTGATATTAATTTCTCCCCAAATATCGACCCTCTTTCGACTCCGTTTTTCATGACAAACCTGGAGGAGATGGATGACGTTCCCCTTGTGTTTGACAATTCCCTGCCTCCCTGGCTCAAAGGAACACTTGTAAGTAAACATTTGTCTTGGAATTTTACTTTGCAAGCCACAACTTTACTAAATTTCTATTTAAATAAATTGCATAACACGAATTGAAATGTTTCCTTTTTTGTTGAAATATCGATATTTTTTCTAAGATGCGATATCCTAAAATAAGAGGAAAGGACAATTAACATTTTATGTTTAATTTTTTGATCAAATCATGTTTGCATTTTACCGACAGCAAAACAATTTATAATTCAGATTTGAGGTATGTAAATAGTATTTAAGCGTTTTATTAAGATCATTTTTAAAAACAAAATAATCATATAAGGATTCAGTTTGTGTAGTAAGTGAAAATATGATGATAATTTGATATACCATCATCATGCTTATTGTATCATTCCGATTCATACCGAAGTTAATGGGTTTTCTAGACCGAATTTGTTCTTCAACTTTCTATATAATACTGTGTAATTTTTGTGCGAAATTTTCTTCATCTATCTAAGGTCTGTCTGTTTGTCTGTCTGTCTGCCTCTCCTCTCTCTCATATATTTATAAGTTCAATTGAGTCAGCTCGAGAAGATAGAGGTATACATTCAAAGATGCTTTTTTGTTGAGTAGCAAAATTAAATGTTATAATCAAATATTTTAAAATTTTTCTTTCGTCAAGTTATGACATTATGTCTATGATATATTAGTATCGCATCAATTAACAAAACCGATTAAGAATTGTATCGACTATCAATTTATTAATGCCATTGCTACCGATGTAATTTGAGATTGTAGATACGGATGTGCTAATTGAATTGAGTCTGATGTCTGAAGCCGTGATCATAGTTCAGAATGAATGTGTCCACCTCATTTCTCATTTATATTTTACTATTGGAAACTTATGTATGTATGTATGTATGTATGTATGTATGTATGTATGTATGTATGTATGTATGTATGTATGTATGTATGTATGTATGTATGTATGTATGTATGTATGTATGTATGTATATATATATATATAAATATATATATATATATATATATATATATATATATATATATATATATATATATATATATATATATATATATATATATATATATATATATATGAATACACTGGATAGCTTTGTTATGGTAACTATGTAGAAAATAACGACTTTGATATGGTATGATAGCATTTTATATAAAAGCACTTTTGACAAGGTCACTAGATATACATTGAGTTACAATTGTTACTGTCTCTCGGTCAGACATAATAATCAGAAGAAGTTCCATATTTTCTTTAAATTATATAATAATAATAATAATAATAATAATAATAATAATAATAATAATAATAATAATAATAATAATAATAATAATAATAATAATAATAATATAAATAATAATAATATAAATAATAATAATAACAACAACAATAATAATATTGATGATGCTTATCATAAATATAATGACCATCTTCTTCACCAATCACCATGATGAACGCTTTTAACAGCTTTTACCAAGCTTGTTTTGTTTTACAATGATGTTGATAGGTATACAGTGTTGTCACAAGAGTAAATTTACAAGCTGTTTTTTTTTTCCAGTTAACTCACCGATTTTTTCACTTTTGACATCACCACTATTTAATTATAAACCTGGATTGATCCTGAATAAGTTGTGCAAACCAATTATTATCATCACGACAAATACCGTCTGTTTTTCTGTGTGTGTTTGTAAAGTGCAAATCCTTTTGCAATATTTCTATGAGCACATTGGGGGAATTCTAACTGTCCACATTAAATTATTCATGCTACAAAAGAGTCAACAGCTTTCATTATAAGCATCAATATTACAAAACTGTAAGTGCAAATCAATGAAAGGTTTTGTGGAACTAAGATGCATTAATGGACGGAATTGCGAAGGACAGAGTCAGCACATAAACATATATGGATATTTTGAAAAGTGTGTATAGGAATACTATTTCTTGTATATGATTTAACGTCTAAAAAGGTCAAGTCAGAGTTGTGTGTCTTATCGGATCATTTAATTGCCAACAATGCTGGCGTCTGATAAGGTATTTACATGTGAAAAAAATGGTATCCACCTATGAAATTATATCTGGAATCATGACAACATTCACGAGTGGTACTGGTGTTGATTTATGAAAAAGTTTTGTTTTTAACCCTGGCAAACATGCAAGACATTCTTAAACTCAGTCACTGAAGGACTCATTTATTAAATCAGACGAGTCTCTCTCTCTCTCTCTCTCTCTCTCTCTCTCTCTCTCTCTCTCTCTCTCTCTCTCTCTCTCTCTCTCTCTCTCTCTCTGTGAAATTTCGAACAAGACCCCTACCCTCCAACATATTATTATAATTAATTTTATGAAACTTGAATTCATTATTGTTATTTTACAGATAAAAAACGGATTAGGGAGATTCGAATTCGGACAACGAAAATTTAGAAATGCACTGGATGCTAATGCCAAATTGTCTAGTTGGAAGTTTACTGGAAATGGAAATGCAGTATTCTCCACGAGGTTTATCCGTTCAAAATCGTACAATGAATCACTTGCCAGGAATGATATAGCTCCATATTTGATGCTGGACGGTACGACTCCACCATTTAGCATCCCAGAAAAAATGGAATCATTAATAAATGGCATGGACAACATGAACGTTAATGTGTATCGCTACCCTGAAGGAAGTTATGTTGCTGTCAGCGACTACTGGAATTGTTACGAGCTTGACCCAAAATCTCTCTTAACGATCGAAGACATCAAACCCAAAGTTCCTAATGCCACAATAATGGACAAGATGATCATGCTGAGTACGGCACATCCATTACCTGAATATGGAAAGAATTATTTCATTACATTCGTAACGCTTGCGAGCCCTCTCCCAGAGATGAAGAGCAAGATTAAGCTTATAAGAGTAAAATCTGTCCTTGAAAGAGAAGAGATTGCAAGCATTGATGTTGATAAAGTTCCATATATGCATTCCTTTGGACTGACTGAAAATTATGCAGTTATTATTGGCATTCCATTTTTTGTGGATCCCATTAAAATGTTTAAAACTTTCACTGCTCTAGATGTGTTCGAATGGGACCCGAGCGCCGGAACTACTTTGTATGTAATAAATATAAAAACTGGTAAAATACAAATTCTGAAAACAGATGCCATATTTTTTCTTCACACAGTCAACGCATATGAGTATGAAGATAACATAATTTTTCTTGATATTGCCACTTACAATGACTTTAGACCCTTGCATATGTTTGACATGGATGTACTGTCTGTTCCTTCGGCGAGAAACAAGTATGTACCTGCAGATCTGAGGCGCTACAAACTTGATCTCTCAAAAAACACTGTCCAGGTATGTTTATTCCGGTCTCCATCCAGAATTGATTTGGCGGATCACCCCGAGTTCCCAGTTATCAACGAGAAGGTCCGATCGCATAAGTACTGCTACTTGTACGGA
Source organism: Potamilus streckersoni (assembly GCA_016746295.1). Taxonomy (NCBI): domain Eukaryota; kingdom Metazoa; phylum Mollusca; class Bivalvia; order Unionida; family Unionidae; genus Potamilus; species Potamilus streckersoni. The sequence goes on from JAEAOA010002072.1 coordinate 764,808, forward strand.
ATAACATACAACATGGATGGAGAGGATTTTCTGCACATGGCATTGGTAAAGAAAGACGTGTGTACCGGGGCTGGGGACGCATTCTGGAACCAGCCGTTTGCGTATCTGAATGAACCCTGGTTCATTTCAACACCCGAAGCCAGCAGGGAGGATGATGGGGTCTTACTCCTCCCTATGCTCGACATACAAACTGGGAAAACCACCTTCACCATTTTTAATGCTACGGACCTGACTATAATTACTAAATCCATCCTTCCTACCAGTAACCCGTTTGCGACTCATGGCCGGTTCTTTAATGAACTTTAATATATTATCAACGTAATAACAGAAAGAATAATGGAATGTTAATATTCGTATACACGTAATGAAATGACGAAAGGGAAGAAGACCTCACTCAGAAACACGCAATTTTTGAAGTATCATTTTGACTCTTCTTCCATAGTGTTATTTTAAAATTGTGTACTCGTGAAAATTAAAAGACTATGCAAATTTCCAACTTCAGTTTCTGATTTATACACTATACCTCCCTTGTAAATTGTTCACAAGGAAACTTACTAATTGTAGAAAATAATATTATAACGATTTGAAAGCATTTTATTAGTTTGATACAAATTAGATTGTATATTTCTTACACTAAAGTTGTTTTTGTAAGCTTTTTCTGTGAAACAGCATACCCTAAAGGTATTAACTAAAAGGTAAAGGTGTTGTAAACATCTGGAAAAAACAATAACGGTGCTTCGTCAGGATAGCTTGATTTTCAATAGTAGGTAATACTATAAACAAGGTAACTGCAAAGGTTTTAAATGCTTCACACACATATGTTCACACAGAAACGCGCGGAGGGGAATATCAACAAGTGCGACAACTCGAGGCAGATATGAAATATTGTTTTTATATTCGTTCTAAGGACTCTGATTTCTCTGATTTGTTTAGGACCTTCAATAGTGCCGTTTGACTACTGCCGTAAACATATACCTGCTCAGAACACGCTCCCAAACGCCCGACAATTTTACCTAGAATAAGTATTGCTGGATTATGCATTAAATAATTCTTAGTACCACTTAGAAAAGAACAGCAGCCACAGTGCACCATAAATGTAAATTTTGTATTTGCAATTTACAGGAAAGAAGCTAATAAGTAAATATTGGAGAATAATAAATTGATGAAACTTTGTTCTTTTTCTCCCAATTAAGTGACATTCCTGTACAAATTGATACGTTTTACAAAGTTATTTATTCTACGTTTCGTCCTAGAATGATTTAGGTTAATCACATATGCAATGTTCTGACTTTGCAAGTAGGTACTATGTAGAAACATTTAAGATGCCTTTAAAGATTCTGGGATTCACTCATTATTAAAGGTGAAGACGGTAGAAGACAAATTGTGAGGATAGGAACAATGCTGTAATAATCTGCACATTCCTTTAGTCCATTCCTTAATGTACCAATTGACCATCCCTTTCAATCACAACCCGTTCCAGTCCATCTCTCTCTCTCTCTCTCTCTCTCTCTCTCTCTCTCTCTCTCTCTCTCTCTCTCTCTCTCTCTCTCTCTCTCTCTCTCTCTCTCGTATGGATTTGTTAAAACGAACCAGTGATAAGATAAATAAAGCATGACAGATTTCACATCTTTCTAGTGTAGTTTATGATAGAAATTGACTCATATTAGGTTACTTATTTCAAATGGAAGATGAGAAAGTACTCAATACCTAAAATTTAAAACATTAATTTTCATTTTTTAAACTTAAGTAGGTAGATAAGCGGGTGAATTAGAAAGTTTATAAGTTGATGGAGGACTTAATTTACGAATTGTGTGATAAATAAGTCATTTTTTTAAAGTCAAAATTCATCATCAAGGCTAATAATGTTTGTGATTATCCACTCAAGACTAGTAATGGTGTGATTGACCATGTAAGGCTAACAGTGTTTTTGTCCTGTCTTCCTGCGTCCTTTCTCCAAGTTCAGAATGCACTTACCTTTGCTCTAACTAATACATACGTTTTATGTTAAGCACATGTACATGGAGTTTTGATTGTTATTCGATCGTATTAAGCAGTCGCTATTGTGCTATGATGCTGTTATCCATAAAATGTTCATGTATTTATGTATTTATTCATTGCCGATTTAAACAGCTTTTGGGTAGTCATTATTAAACAGAGTGGATTGTAATAATGATGTATTTAGACAAATATCCCTCGAAATAAATTGCTATGACACGTCCAGACACCGTTTTACATATATAATACTACTAGTTTACCATTTTCATACACGCTGCTTGAGTATTATACGTTTGTAGCATTTTGGACCTTGTGAAAATCGAGATCATTTTATTTTATAAACAACGGAATACATATCTCCTTTGAATGTTTTTCTTTCTTCAGATCATTATTATTGTTAAATTTTAAATCTTAATCAACGTTTATTACATTAGTTTTTCCCCATGGAAATACTTAGCGTAACTGATGCTTTCCATCTTTTTTATTTAGTAACAGCTTTTATTCTATTGACCAATTAGATTGTTCTAGATATGAATTTTAGCCATGATCCTAGTTCTACTTTTGTGTCCTCGTTATTTATCTGTTCTTGTTTTCTTTAGAAAGTACTCATTCTTGCATTTCGCATTTGAGGCGGAGTCAGTCATTTTGTTGTGTTCAGTATTTGATGTAGGTGGAACTATTTATTAAAATTACTATTCACTCTAAATACAAATTAATCTTCTTGACACTTTCTCTAAGGTTTGATATATTAAAAAGAGAGGAGCAGGCAATTAACATTTCATATTTATATAATTTAGATCAAATCATGTTTGCATTTTACAGATAGCGAACTAAGGAGTTCTTCACATTAATAGAAAGTAAAAATCATTTAAGTGTTTCAAAAGATTATTTTTCAATAAAATAATTAATCATAAAGGTTGATTCCGATATATATCGAGGTCTTTGTGTTATCGAGACACACCTTTTTCTCTCTTTAAATTTTCTTTCTAATATCGTGTAATTTTTGTGCGACATTTTCTTCTTCTTTTGATGACTTATTTTGACAGTTTCACTCAGAAGCAACACAGTAATAATGAGAAAAGACATCAAGACAATGTTAGGTTGGTGTGGTGGCTGTCTATACGAAGATGAAAGATCTCAATGAGTGCTCAGTTATCTGTCAAATGTACTAGAATTCTGCTGCAAGATGATGGCAAAATAATTTGTAACAAATGTCAATATTAGGACCTATATCAGGAACCTACAACTATAAATATCTATCTATCTATGTCTATCTATCTATCTATCTATCTATCTATCTATCTATCTATCTATCTATCTATCTATCTATCTATCCATCTATCTATCTATCTATCTATCTATCTATCTATCTATCTATCTATCTATCTATCTATCTATCTATCTATCTATCTATCTATCTATCTATCTATCTATCTGTGTGTATATGTGTCTGTATGTATGTATATTAGCATAGACAGTGTTATATATTTGATATATTATTAGGTTCAACTGACTCAGCTTAATATATATATATATATATATATATATATATATATATATATATATATATATATATATATATATATATATATATATATATATTCACACACACACACACACACACTACAATAATTAATCATGATGGCGAGTGCATAGGGCTTTGAATGTTTTCAGAATCCTGTTATTTCGCTTGCTAGATTATAAAGTCTCTTTCAATTGGCAAGTTACGATGTGCCTGTGGATAATGTGATAACTGGTGCTCATGGCTTATGTCCAACTACATAAGATTTCACATGTTTTCAATATTGTATTGATGTGGTCTAGTATTACCATTTCAATGTTTCTTTGGAGTATATTTTACTATATTTTTCATACTCCAGGAAATTCTCTCCGCGAGAGGTGTTTTCCAATCGTACGGCCTCTCGGAATTTGGAGATATTAAAATCCTTAGTTAGGGTATGTGATTGGTGACCATGGTATAAAAATTGATAGAGATATTGTGTGCTTTATGTTTGCTCAATTCTGTTGAAATTTCGTACAGTTTGGAAGTTACTGCTTATCACAACCAAGTGCATTGCAGATTTGTTAGCCTGGTCATTAGTGGAAATAGAAGCTTGGATTTGGGGGTGGGGTGAGAATTAGTTATGGTTGGTTTCCCCCTAGTAGATTTGGTTTTATCACACACCTGATTACCGTCACTTTTGATATTTAGAGGTACTTAGAGATGAGCAGTTTTCTATTTGGTAACAAAAGGTAAAGGTAACATCAGTAATACATACAGTGTCCAGTGCTGACACTTTTTATGCCCCGGGCTGGGCTGCGCTTCTTCCATGGGGGGGGGCGCACAGTCCCGGGCATGGACTGCGGTCCCCATGGAAGGGCGCAAGGCCTTCGTGCTTGGTCCCTTGTTTTTTTTTTCTGACCTCTAAAAAAGACCTTTCCTAAGCTGAAATATGTAAAATATGACGCTCGACAAGTGGCAGAACCGCAACCGACTCTCCTACCCGAGTCGCTACTCCCACCCGCCAAAGCCCCCAAGTATGTCCACCTAACTTTATTTCAGTTAGTTGGCTTATTTGTCAAATCTTGACCAGTTTTTCCTACGGGTGTCCCTATATCAATTTTGTGTGAGCCACCTGTGCAATTTATCTAATGAGCCTGAGTTGTGGATTTGGAATAAATGATTTTAGTTTGAATTTTGTGTACTTGGCGTACTTACAGTGTTTGAAAGGGTACCAATCTTTAGGCGTTTGCCGCATACTTAATAGATTTATCACTGCTTTGGTTTGAGTGGTTGTGTAATTTTGACCGCCTTGCCAAAGGATCGTGTTTGGGCCGTAGGTCTTCAGAGCCAAAGTGAAGACATAGGTTGTAGGCTTTTCGTTTTTGAACAGTTGGCCGCGCGGCCCGGACTGTTCATCGCTGTTTGTTTGTCCTTACCAGGGTTGGGGTTTTGGGACAGCAGTGGGAAGGTGGTTAGTTCTGCATAGTCCCTTGATTTGTTTTGAAGTGATATCTGCTTGTGTGCGTGCAAGGGTTGGGTTTTCTGGGATGTTAGCTGGTGCTGACTAACTATCCCTTTTGATTTGAAGGCAATTTCGTACTTTTCTTTATTGGCAATGAAAATTAGTAATCTTTTCAGTCTACCCCCAGGGTAGTGTTGGTACTGCTTCCTGGTTTGACGGCTTTGGGACGGTCCTGCATCATCCCTCGGTTGATCTGTAGTAGAGCCTTCGGGTAATGTTGATTCCACCATCTTGCTCTAGTTTTAGGTTACTTTCATCCTTCGTTGGATACAGTAGGAGCTGACTGTATCCCATTACCTTTTTATGTTTTGAGAATTGGTCGGATCCAATTCTCAGCTTCGGACATATACTGGTGGAGCATCCAGCATATTAGTGATACATGCCGTTATGTAATCTTTTCATTGAGTCCCCTTATCGTTAGAACGACTATGGGGATAAGTGTGTATTTTTGGGTCTTGGTCGTATCCAAGACCCCGCTAACTATATCCCATTACCTTTTCATATTTGAGAATTGGTCGGATCCAATTCTCCGCTTCGGACATATATTGGTAGAGCGTCCAGTATATTGGTTGTACATGACGCTATGTAATCTTTTCATTAAATTCCCCCTATCGTTAGAACGACTATGGGGATTGTTGTTTATTTTGGGTCTTGGTCGGGTCCAAGACCCCGCTTGACTTGATAGTGCTTTCAAGTCTTATGTCTGTCATTTAATTGGTACATTTTAATGTTTATACTCCTCGTAGAGTAGTTTTTACGCTTATTCGGTCAATCGGTCTACTCCGCTCCTGGGAGTTTGGGATATCAGGTGGGAGGATCCTGACTTTTCCCTTCGCTATCGGTCTTGACCTATATGTCCTTGTCATGGTGGGAAATCTTAGCCTATACAGTGATTATAGGTTTCAGGATCCACCCAGGCTTGTGCTAGTATGAGTCCTAGCGCCTGTTTTATGTTATGGACTAGGTATGGTGATTGCGAGTATGTTAGTGTTTGTATGCTGGGGTGGGTTATTAGGGATTCGATACGGGCTTATTGATTCCCTTTATTTGATGTTATTAAGCTGTACTTTCGGTTGGTTTGATTCAGCTAACTGGTTGTTTCCTTCCCCTCTCCTCCCTGTATGATTCCGGTCCTTTCTTCTTTATATCGTATTTTTTACTGTGTAATATTGGATGATTCAGATTTTATCATTATTCCTCGTTAATTTGGAAAATAGTGTACATTTATTAGTAGTTATGTGCAAGCGTTTGGGCTAAAGATGCGTTTCTTGTGTACATCATTCGAGTGCTAAATTTTGATTGGTTGGTATAGATTTTGATTTTCAATCCTTATTTTATCTCAAGATTGTATGCTTTCTTTTGTGATGAAGCGCGGCTATAATCGGCCAATCAGATGCAGCCTTAAATTAGGCTTATGTATTTCATGTTATCTGATTTGTAAGCTGGTATAATATTAACCCGGTATGTTGAAAGGGGAATTTTACTTTTGGTTAGAGTTTAAATTTAAACTTTTATTTTTTCCATAAACATTTTAATGAATTTTCATGTAGGGGTTGTATGATTAAGCATTTATAATATATTGTTTGAGGTTATTGTTGTGGAGTAGTACCACTGTTCAGTATATATTTTTGGCTGCCCACGTGTTTATTTCCGTAAGAAAAAAGGAACAAAGGAATTTTTAAATAATAGTTTTGGTTTTTATTCAATATGTTAAAAAGTTTGTAAAATTTGTAAAGGAGGGTAAATTTACATCGTTAGTTGTAGAAAGAATTGCTTGAGGTGATAAAATTCAGTACTAGTTGGCTTTAGTTATTATATAACGACAATTAATTTATAGTTATGAGGTAAGGTAGATTTTAAATAACTTTTATAAATTCAGTAGTTTTGAGTAGATTTTAGTAGATTTTATTTTACCTTAGCTTTTCCTAGTGTAGTATCCTTAATGTGAAGTGAATCATCCAATATTATCCTTAAAGTCCGGGAGCTCAGAGAACCCTCGTCCGCTCAGTTCCACAGTTCCTCTAAAATCCCCCCAGTAATACATACAGTAGATCAATCATTAACAGCAATAATAACAATGATAATAACAATAAAAGTGATCGTAAACAACAAACACTAGGAATTAATAAGAATAAAAACGACTGAGACCCAACTGAAAACAAGACTAGAAGACCAAATGATGAAAACAGAAACAATCAAGATGATCTCCAAGGCAAAGACAAGCGCAGGATTAATAAATTAAATGTAGCTTGACTTCAAGGAAAACACCACTCACACAAACTACATATCACATACAAGACCCTAACGCAGAAACGATGTATCGCGCAGACATAAAAATAAACGTTCTCTCCATTTGTATCAAAACACAACACTATATTTGAACAAAGCATACATACATACATACATACATACATACATACATACATACATACATACATACATACATACATACATACATACATACATACATACATACATACATGCCAAATACACTCTCATACAAGTAATGGTAGTGTTTATAATCACAACACTTAACTCTCACACACAAACACACTGGAGTGAAGAAAGTATATTTTTTGTTAGTAAAAAAGATATAAATACAAACAACAAATTATGTGCTAAGATTCTCCCATCCGCCTTCCAACAGGTTAAGATCCGATTCTTCGGAAGGAGAATATAAACTCCTTGGTGTCCACTCAACAATCTACGATTTTTCTCTTGATCCAGCTGCACAATATCTTCCATTCCTCCTACTTCTTTCTCTGATACAGTCTGTACCTTTCTGTTCTCTTTTTATCTTCTTGCTTTGTTCCTTGATGGAAGATATATTCTATCAGGTCTCATACAATTTTATCAGATTGGCATTCTCCAATTCATCTGGCGTTGGATTTAGGTTTTACCTGACAAGTTATTTATTTGACTTGTTAGCAGTAGATGGACATGTTTTTTCACTTCACATTGATTAACCTCGCATTCGCACATTAGTGCGCGCGCGACAGCTCAATGCCCGCATTATATTCGTCTTACTTTAGTCGTGGGGCTTCGAGTGGCCGAGTGGTCTAAAGCGCTGTCCGTTACGGATCACTGCCATCTCACCTCTGTCTGCGTGAGTTCGAGTCTAGGATTCGGCGAATGTGGATATGTGAGAAAGCTTGCCAGTAGTTTCTCGTGGGTCGGTGGTTCTTTCCGGTGATTTCCCTGTTTCTTCCTCCACCATTAATACTGGCCGCCATGAATAGCCTATCGTGTGCTGAAAAATGGCGTTAAGCCCAATAACAACAACAACTTTAGTCGTATTTCGGAGCAATCAAGCCCAATACGACTGATTTATTACGAGTGAAAATCGATAGATACTACACTCACTCATTGGAACTAGTATCAGAAGTCGGGCGTAATTGAACACTACATTTAATTTTTCACCCGGTTCTGTGCTAAAATGCTGATCGGAGTTCCAGCTTGGTAGACGAGTGGAATCGTTCTGCATTCTCGTCTTTGATGGTCCCAGCTAGGAGAGATAGGAAAGGGGGTCAACAGCAAGCTACAATCGTCAATTGGAATGCTGAAATGCTGAAACGCCTTGCGTACTAAAATCAAACCGTGCCCAGTCACTAAATCGGGATATTTTTTATTGCTAATTTTGTATTAGCTACATTCAGAGAGCACGTATTTATCATTAGGGACATTTTGATCGGAAGATGTGCAAATAGAGTGCATTGTAGATTTGTTAGGCTTGTCATTAAAAAGATAGAAACCACGCTTATGGACAGTTAACAATTTTTTTCTGGCATTAATTTTGAATTTAGTGTGCAAAGCGAACATTATAGCACCTAAAATTAAATCGAAAATATCCGAATCAAAGCGACGCGTAATTGTTTGGTTAATATTACGATACAAGTAAACATTTTGAACAGTGACTTTTCGATTACATTAGTTTTCATTTAGTATTATATAATTAGGTTTATATGTCAAACTAGAAGCTCTTAAACAGCAAGGCAAATTTGTTAGTGCTAGTCTGCAAAGTTCTTTTAGGACGGCAGTTCACCGGTTTTGGCGTCGGTCTTCTTCGTTAATCTCCGCTGAACAGCTGTTCTGGCAATCAATCAAACCCAAGAAGATATGTCTACTGTTCGGCGGCTTCAATAAGGGTGTTCGGGGAATGTTGACTATACCCTTCCCTGTAAAATTGAGTGCAAATACTTACTAGAACTGCACTGTTGAGATCAAAGCTTCCTTGTATTTAATTGCCTCTAGACTAAATGCCTTACAATCTTACAAAGTGGATGACATTTCTGGAGTCATCCAGTGATGTCTCGAAGCCAAAATCTGTAACCCGTTCCAGGACGGTTTCGTTAATCGATTCATCAAATATTTCTTTTGGTTACCTTCCTCTTAATCATTCTCTTCATCTGGTTAAGTAGGAGATTGTGCTAGTGCTTTTGTGCAAGTGCTTTAGCCTTGGCTTCAGCTACTGCTTGGGCACCATGTCTGGCTCTTGTAATGTCGCGGAGGCTTGAGATTTAACGCAGGCCATATTGGCCCGTAGAGCACGTGTAGTCATCTCTTGATGTCTCGAAGCCAAAATCCGTAAGCCGTTCTCTGACGGTTTCGTTTATCGATTCAAGTGAGGAACTATTGTTATTCACACACTGGGCTACATCGCCCTCCATATTCATAAGTCGTCGGCACTCGAATCTGGATTTTTATAGGACTATTTAGTGATAGGATTGGTGCCTTTATTCATAGAATCATATTTGGATTATATTCACCAACTGTAAGTCCTATTTACCAATTTTTACATTGTTGTGTAGGGAATTAAATTGCTTTGTTAAAATTTACAAAGTTTTTTAGCTTTCACTCTTTTCTTTGTTACTGAATACGAGCCCATGTCATGTAACAGTATTTTTAGCCATAATTTTTATAACCGCTGCTTGCAAACTGTTGGATGAAGGTGGTGACGATATTCTGCAGCTTAGGAGACCATTCGTTACGAAGAGCTCAGTTTCTCCTAATGGGACTTACATTATCAGCATATAATGGATACGTCCCTGTGTCGTTAAGAAGCTTAGTAACGACATGATTCAATCAAACTTCTACTGGATTTGCGTAATTAATATTTTTTTTCTCAAACCACGTCCAAGCATAGATCATCTGCGGACTCTACCCCGTATCGCACATGAAGCGCAAAGCTTCTGCCGGGGACATAAACGCACGTGTGTTCTTTTCACACATGTGTTGGCTTTTCTGACTTTTATGTATCAGAGGATATTGCTTAGTATAAACAAAATTTTCAATGCTATGATGAGGAGAAAATATATGTTTAAACCTAATAATCTCATGGACGAGATGGTTTTGATTCTGATATAGGAAAGTTATTACTAATTGTATTACTGAACATGGACTTTTATTTGAATCAACTACTTGCAAACGGCCAAGGGATTGAAATACAGTCAATGTCACTGAAGTATTCAAGTTAGGAATTAAGATTGAAACTAGCAGCAAACGTCCACACCATCGACATATAGCGATCGAATGTATTCTCAGATACGATATAGGAGAACACCTATACAGATATAATTTGATTAGAGATTGTCAACATTGTTTGAGGAAGGGATTAATGCCTCGCATATCTATTGAGGTCATGACTGACGCTGTGAATAATGGCAAACCCTTGATATGGTTTATTTATAATTTGATAAAGCATTTACTCTATACGCGAGTTGTAAAATATTGAATGAAGTCCTAATTCAGATAGCATTGGACATTGTCAAAAGATTCGTTCAATTGTATTAATGGAATGGACTCTTCTTAATAGCTTTTAAAAGTGGATTTCCTCAGCTGATTTTCTTTGGGTCAGTTTTTTTCTTCTCACTATTTTTTCTAATGAAATTAACAATATAGTATACAGATTCATAAACACATTTGCTGACGATGCAAGAATTTCTCGAACTGTAGAGTCAAATAAGGATAGTGTTTTATGACATAGGGTACTGAAGAGCTGTGTAAATAGAGTTCAGAAATGAGGAAGCCGTTTAATGTAGACAAATATGTCATGCATTATGACTAAACAAAAAAAGATATTTGATACCCCATGATCCAGAAGAATCACTCTCAATGGAAAGCGAAAATGACAATGGTTTCATTAATTGGGATGCTCTTAATATAAAATTAATTTAAGCTAACCAGCTCTCCATCAGATAATATACTGTTTTAAAAATGTGTCCAACGCCTAGAGCCAGTTTTTGCGTACTAAAATCAAACCGTGCCCAGTCACTAAATCAGGATATTTTTTTATTGCTAATTTTGTATTAGCTACATTCGTAATTCTAATCACGCTTATGGACAGTTTACATTTTTTCTGGCAATAATTTTGAATTTAGTGTGCAAAGCGAACATTATAGCACCTAAAATTAAATCGAAAATATCCGAATCAAAGCGACGCGTAATTGTTTGGTCAATATTACGATACAAGTAAACATTTTGAACGGTGACTTTTCGATTACATTAGTTTTCCTTTAGTATTATATAGTTGGGTTTGTAAGTCAAACTAGAAGCTCTTAAATAACAAGGCAAATGGTTAATGTAAGCCTGCAAAATTCTTTTAGGACGGCAGTTCACCGGTTTTGGCGTCGGTCTTCTTCGTTTATCTTTGCTGAACCGCTCTTCTGGCAATCAAACCCAAGAAGATATGTCTACTGTTCGGCGGCTTCAATAAGGTTGGTCCGGGAATGTTGACGATACGCTTCCTTGTAAAATTGAGTGCAAATACTCACTAGAACTGCACTGTTGAGATCATAGCTTCCTTGTTTTTAATTGCCTCTAGGCTAAATGCCTCACAATCTTACAATGTGGTTGACATTTCTGGAGTCATCAAGTTATGTCTCGAAGCCAAAATCTGTAAGCGGTTCCCTGACGGTTTCGTTGATCAATTGATCAAATGTTTCCTTTTTCACCTTCCTCTTAATCATTCTCTTCATCTGGTTAAGTAGGAGATTGTGCTAGTGCTTTAGCCTTGGCTTCCGCTACTGCTTGGGCACAATGTCTGGCTCTTGTAATGTCGCGGAGGCTTGAGCCTTAACGCAGGCCATATTGGCCCGTAGAGTTCGTGTAGTCATCTCTTGATGTCTCGAAGCCAAAATCCGTAAGCCGTTTCCTGACGGTTTTGTTTATCAATTCAAGTGAAGGATTGTTGTTATTCATAGACTGGGCTACATCTGACGCAATCGTCCTCCATATTGGTACATCGTCGGCACTCGAATCTGGATTCTTATAGGACTATTTAGTAATAGGATTGGATTTGGATTATATTCACCAACTGTAAGTCCTATTTACCAATTGTTATATTGTTGTGTAGGAAATTAAATTGTTTTGTTAAAATTTACAAGGTTTGCTAGCTTTCACTCTTTTCTTTGTTACTGAGTACGAGCCCATGTCATGTAACAGTATTGTTAGCCATAATTTTTATAACCGCTGCTTGCAAACTGTTGGATGAAGGTCGTGAAGATATTCTGCAGCTTAAGAGACCATTCGTTACGAAGAGCTCAGTTTCTCCTTATGGGACTTACATTATCAGCATATAATGGATACGTCCCTGTGTCGTTAAGAAGCTTAGTAACGACATGATTCAATCAAACTTCTACTGGATTTGCGTAATTAATATTTTTTTTCTCAAACCACGTCCAAGCATAGATCATCTGCGGACTCTACCCCGTATCGCACATGAAGCGCAAAGCTTCTGCCGGGGACATAAACGCACGTGTGCTCTTTTCACGCATGTGTTGGCTTTTCTGACTTTTATGTATCAGAGGATATTGCTTAGTATAAACAAAATTTTCAATGCTATGATGAGGAGAAAATATATGTTTAAACCTAATAATCTCATGGACGAGATGGTTTTGATTCTGATATAGGAAAATTAAAGCTAATTGTATTACTGAACATGGACTTTTATTTGAATCAACTACTTGCAAACGGCCAAGGGATTGAAATACAGTCAATGTCACTGAAGTATTCAAGTTAGGAATTAAGATTGAAACTAGCAGCAAACGTCCACACCATCGACATATAGCGATCGAATGTATTCTCAGATACGATATAGGAAAACACCTATACAGATATAATTTGATTAGAGATTGTCAACATTGTTTGAGGAAGGGATTGGTGCCTCGCATATCTATTGAGGTCATGACTGACGCTGTGAATAATGGCAAACCCTTGATATGGTTTATTTATAATTTGATAATGCATTTACTCATATACATGTGTTGAAAAATATTGAATGAAGTCCAAATTCAGATAGCATCGGACATTGTCAAAAGATTCGTTCAATTGTATTAATGGAATGGACTCTTCTTAATAGCTTTTAAAAGTGGATTTCTTCAGCTGATTTTCTTTGGATCATTTTTTTCTTCTCATTATTGTTTCTAATGAAATTAACAATATAGTATACAGGCTCATGAACACATTTGCTGACGATGCAAGAATTTCTCGAATTGTAGAGTGAAATAAGGATAGTGTTTTATGACATAGGGTACTGAAGAGCTGTGTAAAAAGAGTTCAGAATTGAGGAAGCCGTTTAATGTAGACAAATATATCATGCATTGTGACTAAACAAATAAAGATATTTTATACCCCATGATCCAGAAGAATCACTCTCAATGGAAGGCGAAAATGACAATGGTTTCATTAATTGGGATGCTCTCAATATAAAATTAATTTAAGATAACCAGCTCTCCATCAGATAATATACTGTTTTAAAAATGTGTCCAACGCCTAGAGCCAGTTATTGGGATCAAAATCCCATTAGAAATCAGAAAACTTTCTTACCTGGATAAAAATGATACCTGTTTGATTTAACAAAATCATTGCATCTTCAAGTTGTCCATATAAAATCTTCACTTTGCAGTTTCGCTATTTTAACTGTATGTTCATAATGTCAGCATGTTTTATTACATTTTCTACTGATTATATTCGTATCCAATGTTGCACAATTCTTATTTATTTCTGAACACCTTTTTATAGTATGAACTTATATATAAAGAGTACTACAAAGTATATTAGTTCCGTGAAACCATTTGCGTCGTCTTCATTAAGAAACTTTGTTCTTTTTTAATTAATTAATTATTTAATAATAATAATAATAATAATAATAATAATAATAATAATAATAATAATAATAATACATCTGGTTCATAAGAGTTATTTTGTATCAAGACCTGCTGAGTTGATATTACCTTTATCCTCAAGATTATTTTGTTCTTCGCTAATTGAACGGATATTATGTTTTAAAGCTGTTTGAGAGCTAGAAGTGTATTTCGTTTACAAAACTCCCAGTCCCTACACTTCCCTTGTCGCAAATGTTATGGACAATCCTTATCTACAACACATTGCATAAGATAATAGTCATGACGTATCTGAAAATACGGTATTGATAAGCCCATCGAATATGAATCAATCTTTAGGATATATATCCAATGAAGACCAGCTTAAACATGGCGAACATGTTTATTTTGATAAGTTTGAACCTGCTTATCACTAGTCATTCGGAAGGATTTATATTTTCTGCATCTGGTACCCGATATGCAATGTACGTTTGGACCACTGGTTTTGACATCAATGTTCCCGGCTGCGATGAGAACAAATTCTTAGCCTGGGATAACCATAAAAATCCAGAATGCTTTACACACACGTGGGACACGAAAGCGAAGAGAGACTGGCTGTGGAGCACATGTAATAGGATAGGCCGCAATGTCAATGTCATTTTTCTTAGTGATTTTCATCATGTTCTTAAAGACGCTTATGATGCTGGAAGTTGTTCTGGTAGCGGTATTTTGAACGTAAGGACGGCAATGACAGAAGGTCACGAGAAAGTCAATGGGTTAAAAATTTATGCTCTTTTTGCCGTAAGCGATCTTCAAGTCTCCGAACAGAGACTGGTAAAGTATGTTGTGTATTACAACGACCATTGTGCACGTAAGTAATATGTGTGTATATGTCAACAGCTTTGTTGTTTAAGTCATTAATTTGAATTTTAATGACTTTGCATGAAGACGATATTTTTAATATCCCTTGCCTTCTTAGAACGAGTTCCTCTGAAATTTCCGACCATTTGTTTGATAATCATGCATTTTTTAGGAGCTGGAAGGTATCCCCAATCGAAATATTTGTACGTATATGTAATTTAATTAATTATGTGTTAGTTTCAAATTTTTTAATTATTTTATTTTAGTTTTATCATTACATGTAATTGTAATGACATCTGGATTTGACATTTTTCCTGAAAAATTTAGTTCAGTTCTGTTTTGAAATAATAAATGACAAGTATTGCTACATTGTAATCTTAGCTGACCTAATTCTTGACCTTGGTAAAGAGCTTTTTTATATTTCTTTCATAGAGTGAACATCATTGGTCGTACTCAAGATCATACTTGGCTTATGTGTCAGTTCTATGTACAATTTTTGAAATCTTTTATTCACTTTTAAGATTCGTTCAGTACAATCAAATTCGTTGATAGCGTACGTGACGGTCGGCTTTGTAGTTTTACTATGCCGCTCGATCTAATTGACTACGTGACCCTTTCATGTGGTTCGTTTTGTGTTTTAGTTATATATATAATTATATATATATATATATATATATATATATATATATATATATATATATATATATATATATATATATATTTGATACCGTGAGTCGTGAAGGTCTTTCGAGGATCATGGCAAAGTTAGGATGCTCTGAGAATATCATCATCATGGTCAGAGGATTCCACGGTGGCATGGCTGCTAGAGTAAGGAATGATGGAGAGTTCTCCATAACATTCCCAGTGACAAACGGTGCCAAATAGGGCTGCGTTCTAGCTCCGACCCTGTTCAGCTTGGTTTCACAGCGATGCTGACCGACGCTTTCGGTGAGGGTGACATTGGCATTGATACCCGGTTTATGATAGATGGGAACATCTTCAACTTGAAAAGACTGCGGGCTAAGACAAAGTTCAAGAATACACCAACAGCGACTTCCTCTTTGTTGACTACTGTGCTTTGAATGCTTGTACTCAGTCTGACTTGTAAGAAAATATGGATCGGTTTTTAAAAGCCTGCACAGACTTCGGACTCGCAATAAGTACGAAGAAGACGGAAATCATATCCCAGCCTGCACCTTAAATCCCATACATTTAGCCCAGCATTACTGTCGATGGCAAGAAGATCACTGATGATGACATGTTCATCTATTTTCGCATCAGCATTTCACGCACAGTTTCCATCCATGCATACCTCGATGACATGAAGAGGATTGCTCGTGTAATTGCATCATTCGGCAGACTTTACAACTCTGTGTGGAACAGAAGTGGAATCAGCCTGCAAACCAAAATCAATGTGTATTGCGCTGTAGGAAAGCCTTCGCTCGTGAACGCCTGTGAGATATGGACGGTGTACAGTCGCCATGAAAGAGAGGTAAACACCTTCAATATGCGCAGTCTCAGGAATCTGCTCCACATCAAATGGCAGGACAAGACTCCTGACAAAGAAGTCCTTAAGAGAGGTAAGATGAGATGCGTCCATGCCATGCTCAGAAGGTCACAGCAATGATAGGCTAGCCTTGTCTGCCGTATGCCTGATGACTGCATCCCAAATAAGCTGTTGAATGCGGAACTAGCTGAAGGCAAGCGTTCCAGTGGAGTTAAATTGACGTACCATAGTAATTTTCTAATCAGTCGCAAGTCATGCCTTCAAGCTCAAAGGTATTATTTTGTTGTTGTCAGCTTGATTTAAGTTTTTCTATTTTTTTTGGAATTAATAATTTCCTGGAGACTTTATCTAGTGCTCATTAAAATTCTTGGACAAACATATTTGTTTTGAAAATTATTTGTAATTCTTAAGCCGGAATATTATTCTTGGATTCAACAAGGAACTGTTGACACGAAAACACAAATAAGTTATAGAGGACATCATCGCCTTCCATCTTAGACTTACATCTGGATTTGAACTTTGATTCATTTCAAACTTGTTAGTTATAGGATTTGTAGTTTTAATTATTGGATTAATTTTTGGTTTTGATTCATAAGCTGGAAGTTTTTTTTTCATATTTCTACCTTGTCTTTTTTATGGAAATAAATTAATTTTGTTAAATTTACAAAGCTTGTTGGCTTCACTTTTTTCTTTGTTACTTTTGTACGAGTCTAGACACATATCAATATGAAATCCTCAAAGACCATGCGATATCTTCAAATGGTTATAGTTTTACCCAAGGGATAGTAGCACTACCTTTTGCAAATTCTCTCTGCCTAAAATCGCAATATGAATATTTAAATGTTCATTCTTTACAGGTGGATTAAAACCAAATAATTGACTTAAAAAGCTGACAGATGAGCCAGTTATTCGGTATTTACAAACAAATGCCACTCTGTGATACAGCATTGCTTAATCGCATGATCGGATCTCAAATCTAAAGGGCATCATGATCGAACAGGTTGTTTTGTATAAAGTAATCCTTTGACCTCTGTCGTAAAGACAAATGTAAGCCGCAAGATTTTTAAAAAGTATATTCGTGAGATTACAGTTTGCAATCACTGTATCTGGCATGTGTGCAGGCTTATTAAAAAAGAAAAACATTATGAATGTTTAGACTGAGGAACAAAATAATATATTAATTTACTACCGACTAGATTTGATGATTTCCATGCTTTCAATTGCGTATCACATCTGGTCTTCTTTTCAGCATAACTGTGAAAATATCCAACAAGGGGTGAGAAATGTCAGAGGAAACGGAATTTAACATACAAGCAAACAAAATAAAACCTTCTTGTAAAGATAAAATCAGTCCTGCTCGTGTCAGTCGTATACACGTAATTCTTTATGCAATGGATATTTAAGAAGCTATGTAAATAACCCAGAGGAAGCTACCCTACGTGTGAAGAGGCTATTGTACGAAGACATATGCTGAACATTAATGAACTATACATAAATAATCAAAAAATATCTTCTGAACTGTTTACTCGAGAACGTTCTGTTCTGCCTGACAAAACCGTGAATATATATATATATATATATATATATATATATATATATATATATATATATATATATATATATATATATATATATATATATATATATATATATATAGCTACGATTAGAATCGCACAATGGTAACAAAACAAAAGATTGAAGCAAACAAACTTTGTAAATTTTAACAAAAATAATTTATTGCCATTAAAAGCAAAAAAAATTATGGAAAAGGAATTACGGTGTATGAATGTAATCTAAACACTACTCATAGAATCTCAAAATATAATTCCTATCACTTAAAGTTCTAATTTGAATCCAGTTTCGAATCTCTATGAAGTTCCAAGATGGAAGGCGATGACGTCAGATGAGGTAGTTGTAATAATGGCAACAGTTACTCGTTGAATCACAATCTATAATGTTCCAGATTAGATTTCCAGAATACATTTCCACTAAATATCTTTGTCCGAGAATTTTATAAAGAAAATCACTTGTTTTGTTTTCCATAGAATATGAATTAGTAAATTCCAAAAAAGTAGATAAATCTCAAAACAAACTGGCATCAGCAAATAAAAACTCCTTGATCTGTAAGATGCCGGAATACGACTGAAAAATCTACTAAAAAATTGCATTTTTAAGCCGCGATTTTAGATCACATGGTGGCTCACGCCACGGGCTACTTGATCGATAATTTGAACAGTGCAATAAATAAATGCCATTTATGACGGAGGCTAGAATAGACCTTTATAAACATCATATTCCAACATTGGATATAAACAGAAAAGAAAGGCTGTTTAAAACTTTACTATCACCTCTGCCGAACATTATCTTGGTAATAACAAATCATTTTTACTCAGTCTTTACCAAATCATTCAACCAAGGTGAGCTAAATAAAGTAATAAACCAACAGTCTGCGTTCTAATCAGGTCGAGACAGAAGACTGAAATTTGCGAAAAGAGATTAAAATCAAGTAAAAATTATCGCTATAATAAAATATAATGAAATAAAAAAATAGAAAAAGAATTTAAAGATAACACAAAATCTATTCAATTATATATATATATATATATATATATATATATATATATATATATATATATATATATATATATATATATATATATATATATGTGTGTGTGTGTGTGTGTCTGTCTGTGCATGTAAATTTATTGGCATATGTATGTTTTAATGTATTAATAATCCAACACTAATTTTCACTGTCAGGTCAATCTTGAAATTAAAAATTTAATGATGCATGAAAACAATAATTGTTCATAGATTCACAGTATTACCTTTTAAAACCAAAACATCAGTAATAGAATGGCTCATATGCAAAATCAAAAGAAACTAACCTTAACCACGACTGAAGACAATCACGTACAGATTTTACTTTTACATGAATGAGCAGCTTTGATTTGATTTTAAAAAATAGATTCACAAGCTGAGAAGATAGATGGTGTAGCCGTCAATAATGAAGCCTATGCGGAAATCAAATGCGCTGAGGACAGCTCCAGACTAACATATTTAACAAATCTGCACAACATCAAGTTTGAAGCTAACAAGCAGGTCATTGGGTCACTTCCTGTACACTACTCGATAAGCTGGCATTGGGGCAACTGCGAATCGAATGTAGCCCGAGAAAACATTACCTGGAACGGAAAAACAGCGAGCGCTGTTATCCATATGATTGATATTTTCGACAGTATAGACGTCCAAGTGAGCATTTACTTCTCTCAATTTATCTTGTATCATTTTCTTTAGCCAAAGATTTGATATGTCTCAATGATTCAGAAAACTTTTTCTGAGCCCAATGCTATCGAAAGTTGCCTGGATTCGTTGAGTTTTCTCCCCATTGCAAACACCACACATCAACCGACAGATATGCTCGATCGTAACATTAAGGATCATTCGGACAGAGATGACTTTAAAAAAATGTGAGTTGTTTGATTGGTCAGTCAATAAAAACCACTGTTATACGTAAATATGGACTTGGTACAGATCGGAACCTTGGCTAACAACAATTTGCTTGCTTTGTATGTATATATATATATATATATATATATATATATATATATATATATATATATATGTGTATGTATATATATATATTTATATATGTATATATATATATATATATGTATGTATGTATATATATATATATGTATGTATA